>JASCQY010000022.1:18303186-18343193 GCA_030264315.1 Sardinella tawilis
TGAAATGATAAAAAAGGGGCAGAGAGAGAGAGAGAGAGAGAGAGAGAGAGAGAGAGAGAGAGAGAGAGAGAGAGAGAGACGCAGCCAGCCCAGTGGCTCGGAGCTGCAGCCGAGCAGACCTCCCACCATCATCTTCTCTCTCTCTCTCTCTCCTCTCTCTCTTCAATGCCTTTTCCACCCAGCACGGCTTTGACTCCCAACCAAGATAATCATCCCCACTCAGCGGCTCAGGACGGAGATGAAACACGGGTTTGAATCTAAGGGCTTTCGCCGCTGTATTTTCACAGATTTAAGAGAAAAAAAAACACAGCTGAACTGCTGTAGATATACCTTTGAAGGAAGAGATGTAGAGTGTTTCAACTTAAAGACCTCTTGCAGAGGACACACACACACACACACCTGCCAGTTCAGTGAACGCCATATTTGCACAAAGAATTATCTTGTCCATCTACCTGCAGACGCATCGGCGATGATGGCCAGGGCTTCCAAATTCACATACTAATTCTGGCTTACGTCAGTCCCCCCCCCCCCCCACTCTCCTAAATGGCTTTCTGCAAGACATCCATCTACACTTCCACTTGCACTGTAACTCAAACTCCTGCCAGGAACTTCCCCAGAGAAGGCTCTTTGCCTGTCTGCTTATGTGCTTGTGTGAGAATGTGTGTGTGTGCGTGTGTATGTGTGTGTGTGCCGGTGTGTGTGTGTGTGTGTGTGTGTGTGAGAGAGAGGTAGACAAATGGGGATGGGGGGGCTGGGCGGGGGTGGACAAGTACGTCCTTCCGAAAAAGAAAAGAGAGAAGAAAGATAAAGTGGGGCTGTGTGTGTGGGTGAAAGATGTTCTTCTCTGTGATTACAGTCTTTGTTTTAATTGAAGGATGTGGCTGTGTGTGTAGACTCAGATGGTGCACAAGTCGGGCCAGGAGGACTTGCGTGGGAACGGCAGGTCCTGACGTGCAGAGACATGGTCACGTCTTTGAGGTGTGGGAAGGCTCAGATCACGGCTGCTTGGACTCCATTCGTGTTAGTCCGGCATATGTTAATAATAACCTCTTCCATTAAACCTCCACTTCATGTTGTGGTCTCCCACACTTGTAGGACATGCGTTGTGCATGTAAGATTGATTACTGTAACTTGGTTCTGGTTATAGAAGGAAATGCATATTTTGCTACTAAATTCCTATTACTGACTCTTGCACTACAAACATCTACTTCACAGTACACTATTTTAGTAATTAGTTAGTTTTTTAAAAAAAGTATAAGCTTTTTGCACTTTATTTATTATTTGTCTTAAACAGCATGTTCTGTTGTGCCTGTGCACTTTATTGTTGTCTTGTCCTGTCCTGATACTTGTCTGCATGGGATAATGGGAAACGCAATTTCGATTCTTTTGTATATGTAGTACATGTAAAGAAATTGACATATAAAACTGACTTGACTTGACTTGACATATCCTTAAGAAAACTCTAACAAAAACTCTCCTTTGATGGTGTACGTGACCGGCCTCACATGAAGAACACACACATGGACCTGGCAGTTGCGTGTGTGTCGGGTGGACTAAGCGGCAGCAAGGCAGGCAGCTCGGTCGCTGGCTCATCTTGCACCGAAAGCCAGGCCATAAATCAGGTCAGACTGTCAACAGTTACTGTAGCGGCGGCCCAGACATATGCTGTGGATGCTCGACTCAGCATAAAAAAGAGAAATGAGGTCAGTCCGGTCTGACCAGAACCCCCCAGGCTGCCTACCACACAGCTTATTACAGACTTAACTGGGTCCGTCTGAAAAACACATAAAAAATACAGAGAGGCTACCAAGCAGGGGCAAAACTTCACAGGATGGGTCAGCTGTTATAATGTATTGCCTTTACTGTAAGTCTTGTGAAAGGATATAAAGTTGGGATCCTTGAACATAGTGCACACAGCTGAGCTCTCTCTCTCTGGATGTATGTTTCAATTCACAAAGCTGTGGGCTAAAAGGCTCTCTGAACCAAAGTGGAGAGGGAGCAGGAAAAAAAAAATATGTATGTGGATGGAAAACTCAAAAATTAGAAGTCAATTGCACTTGACAGTAGAATAGCCTGACAGAGCCTTTCTGTCCCTAGTGAAGCTTATTTGGTTTTGAGGAACACTTATCCCTGACTGCCAAAGCCATTCAGCCACACAACAGTGAGGGGCTCCGTGCTCCTCTGTAAAAGCATTACACAGGAGAAATTAACCTTCTAACCTTCAAGTCTTCTGCAAAAGTCTGTCTCAAAACATAGCCAACTTGAATTAAAAGTATCGTTTAAAAGATGTTTTCGGTATATATATATATATATATATATATATATCCAATAGACACAAAGTGCAACAATATTGTGAAGTTTTTAAGACATGATGGGAAAGAAATGTCAAAATGTAGGACATCATTACTCTATTTTTCAGACCACTGGAAGGTAGCTAATGCACTTGATGACCGCATTTGCTTGCAATGAGTTTATTACATTAGAATAACAATGCAGGAGTTACTTACCAAGGTGCACCGTATATCCTGAACCCTTTGACTGTAGTTTCTGAGTCTTGGAGGTAAATACAGTTTGTGAGCAAAGACTGCACATCGTCAAAATCCTCAAGTCTCAGCTTAGAGATGGAAGGAAACCGATAGTAATCCTGTTTGACCAGCTCTGTCATAAAGTCCTTATCAAAGGTCAGCTCATGGTTCCCAGCGATGACAACCTTGGTCTCAAAAGGCAGACTACCTGCAAGAGGAAGGACATAAAAGGATAAAATTCATAATTGAAAAGCATTTTATGTTCAAATGTTCACAGACGATGAACAGCACTTGCACACAACAGACTTGCACATGCAAAATTCAAATATCTCAAGAAGCTGCGGAATACTGTTGTAGCAGCCGTGCAATTATTCTTGCATATCTCACTATCTGTTTCTCAAGTGAAGCGTGAGCCACAGAGGGAGCCTGGTGAAGGATTAACTGCTGGTCATTAATCAAGCACATCCTCTCACAGCCTCAGCCTCAGCCATTCATCCCCTCCACGGCCGAGAGCCCCCCTTTCACATCATGGCCACAAGCCACTGCCCTCTGTGTTCATAAACCTGGAGTTAAACGCCAGGTCTGTGGCCAGAAAAGCCCTCTTGATCCACACTGAAGACTACTGATGCAGTGGCAAAGTCTGAGTCCCATAACCTGGCTATGATAAGGGTAATAATTGGGCCTTGGCTCTGCACAGAGGCACAGTAGACACCATGGAGGCTTTCTGCTAGATAAGAGGAGAGACGCAAATGTAAATTACTGGTTTCTGAGGTTCAGGAGAGCTGGTTGGGCATATTTCTGAACATCTGGAATGTTCTCATTCACATTACTGTATGTCCTCCTACTCTGCTTGTTAAGACCAGGCTTAGTCGTGTGACAGGTAGGCTGGACTAAGGAGCACTGCTCATACTGCAGTTGTCTGTTTGCCTTTCATTGAAATGAAAGATTACTCAAGACCAAACAGGTGACTTTCTGCTCTTTTGGCAATCAACATCCTTACACTGAGTCTGAAGAACAACAATTCGATTTTTACACCTGCTGGAGTCTGAAGAACAACAAGAAGAGCCTCTTAACCTAGTGTCTCCAACACACATTACACTGGTAACACCGCGTTCACACTGTACACGTCCGTTAACGGATCTCATTGACTTTGAATGGGATGATCGCGAAATGCATTGTGGGTCCGTCCGTTCCGTCAGCTCCGCTGCGTCCATCAAAAAAGTTGAGAAATGTTCAACTTTTCATGCGGCGACGGATCCGTCTGCCAATCAGATCACGCGAATGATAGATTGACCGTTAGCCCCATACTGTACGTCAGGCACGCCCTCTGTTGTCCGTCAACGGACGTGTACAGTGTGAACGTAGTCTAATACAGGTTTGCTCAAAGATGCCGCATACTGTATGTACTGTAGGTGTGTACAGCAGCAGAAGTCAACCATAGCTGTGAATATGTGTGAACCATAGACACAAAAGTGGAGAAGAAGCAAAGCATTGATGAGTCCTTCATAAAAAACTTAGTGGATCACACCATACATCCCAAAAGTATGATGCATGGGTGGCCAAACTATGGCCCAGGGGCCAAATATGGCCCTTTGCTCTCTTTCATGCGGCAAAAATAAAAGTAGTGTGACCCATGATTACATCATCCTTATATTATATGTACATCATACATCATACTTTAGTGCTATAGCATCATATACAGTAGAATGTTTTAGACGACATGGAGGTTTTCTTATTCAAAACTCAGCTCTTTCATTTGACTGGTTGAAAACCGGTGCTCTTAATTTTGCGCTGCCCTTTACATCTTAGATTTTCTGTATGTGCCCCTCACACAGAAAAGTTTGGCCACCCCTGGTATAATGCAAGAATATCAGCATAACGTTTTTAAAAAATGACCAGACACACCAAGCATTCGGTACTCTGTGGATTGGTGGCTAAGAGTCCTTACCAAGCCAGTCGTTAAACTTCTTCACCTCTGATGGCAGGCCCAGCTCTGTGAAGTCCCCTGTGTGGAGCAGGACGTCGCCAAAAGGCATCTGGATGCCATCTGTCCTT
Source organism: Sardinella tawilis (assembly GCA_030264315.1). Taxonomy (NCBI): domain Eukaryota; kingdom Metazoa; phylum Chordata; class Actinopteri; order Clupeiformes; family Clupeidae; genus Sardinella; species Sardinella tawilis. The sequence goes on from JASCQY010000022.1 coordinate 18,307,767, forward strand.
GAGTGTGTGTCCGAGACGCAGACGAAGCGAGTGTGACCCGCAGGCTTGGGGGCGTCATAGGGGATGGGCTCCACCCTGGAGAATGTAAGACAAGCCAAGACCAACAATTTCACTCTTTAGTGTTTACATTATTTCTAGTGCTATTTATTTCTGCTGTTTTTGCAACCACTGCAGGACCTTCCAGCTTAATCAACTCTAGACCCATGTGGTGCAGGTTTCTCCTGGCAAATTCAGGTCACCAGGATTCATCATCCTCTCAAGAGCTATAGATTAATGGTGTCTGAACAATTAGATTTTTACACCTGCTGGCCAACTGTGGAAACCCATTCATTTCCAAGTAGGAGCAGCATATATCTGAAATCTATGAATAGTGAGGCCCACTCTAGTGTCCTTAGTCAAGCTGCTTACTGCCATAAAGAAACTCCTGGTTGCCTCAAATACAATGAACTCTGTGAGATAACCACCAACCAAACTGGATTGCAGACCACAAGGCTACCAGAAAGGTTAAATGTTCCTCAATAAAACCATATTCAAAATCATGTACTTAATCACAGGCATGAGATTGACAGGATTGGACAGTTGCCCCTAACGACGGGGATAAACTGAGGGCACAAATCATTGATTGAACAAATCACAGATTAAAGTATGACATACTTTATGCTTCTGAGACATGATTCTTATAAATGGTTGAACATTAAATGTTTTAATATTTTCAGAGATGTTTTAAGACAAAGTGAAATTCTAAATGCTCCGCAACGAGGTTTCTGACTGTTGGTTGGCTAGTATGGCTACCCATGCAAAATAACTCACAGCCAGTGCAATAAGTGGTATTTAGCTGAAATGCAGGCAGCTGTGGGCATGTTGCATTGTATTTTACATGAATGTATATCGTGAGTGTATATAAACTAACACAGAATCCAGAGTGACACCTGCCTCTGTAGCAAGCTAATCACCTCGCCTAGACACTCATTACATCTCAATCATTACCAGTCAATGGGCCAGTTCCTCACAATTGAGCGGCGACCCCACAGGTCAAAGAGACACTGTCGAGAGGCTAATCAACTGCAGTCACCTCTGACCCCCTTAAGTTAATAAATACTAGGGCAGACAGAAGTCTGGCCCTGTACCTGTCAGGAAAATGGCAATTCAGCCTTAAATGGCTTTAGAGATGCAACACAGGGCAGATGTCCTTGTAGCTCATTGAAGCTATAGAGCATGACGCCAGAGACGTAGGGCTTTTGTCAAGCCCTGACATGCACACAGTCAGATGGACTACAGAGAGTTTTTTTCTTGATCCTTTACATGTAAAAAAAAAAAAAAAACATTTTAACAAATGTAGCAATTTGTTTGTTTTTTGGCAACTGTTTACGCCAGATAAACAGTGTAAGGGTATCTAGAAAGTATCTAGAATGCCAATTCTGCACAGTATTAACTGTGATTTAAGTCTGTACAGTATATAGTAAGCTTCATAACAGAGGTTCACAAGAAAATTACGCGAATACGGCTGGAAAAAATATTCTAGGAGGCCATCTATATCAATACACGAACATTACAAAATACTTGTAGATCAAAAGTCACAACTGACTAATTTACAATAAGACAGACATCTTAAATCTGAAAATCGTACAATCTTATCTTTTGTGGATATAGTCTATCACATGAGTCAGGATTTTAATTATTATTGTCTTATTGTAGTCCCTCATGAGTAAGACATTTGACAGCTAGATGTTGCAAGAGACATGAGGCCAGATGTCCAAACATAATGTCTTTGTTTTCACCAGTCAATACAACAATCAATCGGTAAATGAAATAATCAAGCAACTAATCAATATGTCAATTTAAGTAATTATCTCTATGTGTTGAACACTTTTTCAAGTAAAAGAATGTTACATAAGGGGATCTAGACTGTAAAATTATACACACACACACACACACACACACACACACAAACAAGTCCCTATAAGTTTCCATTTTTAGTTTCTTTCTTTCTTTATGTTTATGTTATATTTATATTTCATCTGTTTATATTGTTTTATGTCAGCTTTGGCAACACGGCTTCAATGAGTCATGCCAATAAAGCTACCCTTGAAGTGAATTGAGAGAGAGAGAGAGAGAGAGGGAGAGATACTCCATACTCACATATGCACATGTGGCGGCTGGAAGCGGCTCTGGTTGATGTTGTAGTGAGTGAAGGCCTGTGTGGGATTGGAGCTGTACTCATCCACCGAGATACTGGCCTTGCTCTGAGACGAGATCCTGTGAGCCATGGCTTGACTGAGGGGAACATGAGCAGCTCAGAATGGTCCGGGTTCCAACTCACATAGGAACATCCTCCAAAAGAATGACCAATCAGGACTGATCCATCTGCACAAAAGCAAACCATAATATATTGTATAGTCACTGCTTGAAAGAGCCACTGGAGCATAAATCCATGTCCACAAACAGCAGGCATTTGTGATGCAGTGAAATGAGGCGAAGACCAAGCCATCCTTGCTAAAAGTTATAACTTTCTGGCTTTCAGTTATCTCAGGAGAATTGCATTGCCTTATCACTGATCAGACACAGTAGGCCTAAAACAGTGTCTTTAATAATTAATGAAAACTAGCCTATGTATAATGCAAGAATATCAGCAAAACACAATAAAATAAACAAAATCTTGCAGAATGAACAAAATCTACTTAAGTGTTTTTAACACTCAAACAGCTATTTTACAACTTCAAACCGACAAGCTGTCTGCCTCGGCGGCTGACAGTAGCCTATGCAGGGCGCTGAACTTGACCTTGCCCGCGCATGCCTTTATCGATTAGCTGGGACACTCACTTCGCATTTGTTCTTTATCAGCATGAGCATTGCCTTAAAACCTTCAATATTTGGAAATGAAGTAAGTGTGTTTCAGCATGGTAACTAAACTGATTTTCTATCTAAACCCCGTTCGAAAATAATAGCAGCAACTTAAGTAACCTAAGGTTACAGAGCACTTCCCAAATATAGTGTCGCGTTATCTCTTGCCACTCATGAGTGAACTTTGCTCTTAGCACCTGGCTGCAGTTACAGTCTTAAAGAAAATATGTCTCAGACATGAAACTTCGCGGGACTCATAACCTTAAAATTAGTTGGCCGACACAAGACTCCACTATGCTATATAGCCCGACTAAACTCAGCATGGAGTTGCCATTTATTGTGAAATCCATAACCATTTTTTTCATACTTAAATAGACATCAGTAAGTTGCTGATCTGAGACGCCAACTTCTCTTATAGGATACTTCCACGAACAGGCGACTGTACACCAAGGTGAACCTTTGACACCATGCATTACAGACAAACGCTTCCCCACTTCTCCAATTGCATTGTAACGTGCCGCGAATCGTAAGAAACGACAGAATGGCAAAACATAAAACTACTTATACGGTGGCAATATTATGCAATAGCAATTGTAGCTATTTAAACATGATACATTGTTGCATTTGCAGAACGCTACCCAACGCAAAGATATCCTAATATTTCTCCCCTCTAGGTACATGACAAACCACCTCAAACCCAGCCGCTTTGTGCCTCGTTATATACGCGCGATTTCCTTCTTGAAAAGGCTGCTGAATACCTTCTTCCGCGATCCGAAATGTATCGTGGATTGCTCTCTGCGTAATCTGGTATGATATTCCGCGGGAAATAGGTTGAATTTCGATGTCTTGACAGGCTAAGGTCGCGACAGGCAGGGCAGAACCTTCGACCCCGAGGGTCTCTCCTCTGGCTTTCACTGAAATGCGACAGACGAAGTGGGAGGGAGAGATAGAGAGACAGGGGGAGAGAGCCGTTTCGGTGTGGGAGGAGGGGGAGCCCGAGAGAGCAGCTGTAATGAGCGCGATCTGCCACTGGGGTCAGAGAGCACGGTACAGTAGCAGCAGTTAGCCTTGCAGGACCACATCATAACTTATGTTGTATTGTTGGTACTATTAAATTTCAAAGCAGGATATTAGAAGCAGTACGTATGACAGGCTACTGCCGCAATAGAATACAGTAGAAACAATGAGAACATGAAGCAACATTGTAACCACGCGTTCTACAATTCATATCTTTATATCTTACTGGTAAGCTTCTGTCAGGATTGTTTCCAGTTTATGGTGTTCGTCCCTATTTTATGGAAATATTACATTTCTCAGTTGCTTGTTGTTGGCATTGTTGTTGTTTGGTGTAGTAGTGAAGTGATAATGATTTTGTTATCATAAGAGTGGATAGGCCTACAGTAGATTCACTCTTAATCTCACTTTGGCTGTACGATTTTGGCAGTCACATCGGAAGGCTTGTGAATAATGCATCTTCTGCCATTTACCATGTTAATCCAGATGTTAGATGAACAGACCTCTGAGATGAAAATTACGGACATTTTCCTGAATACTCCTTGAGAACAAGAAACATTCCCTTTTCTACAGTCAATATGATCATAGTAAGTAATGTTTTAGCTAAAAAAAATCAGGGACAAAGTGGGTTTTTATTGGACTGTCCCCAGAAATCTGTTCTCTGGTCACCCTATCCAAATGTCTTTCATTGCAATCTTGGTATTGACAGCTGCTTAAATAGGTTTGCCATTGTGAAGTGAAGTGTAGTCATTTTACAGGATTGCATATTTACCTGATGTGTTACCACTGCCTGTGACCTCTTTGCGATTGCTATCATAAAGCTAATTGCCGAGGCTTTTTTCACAGTGTCTGTCATTCCTTTGATTTTTCCTTCAGTGAGCTCACTTTCACTACCCAGTTACTTAAAAAGAAACCAACTCCAACATAATCTGATTGTCTTAAACCACTTATTGGCCTACATTGTCTTACTACAGTTACTAATGACAGTGATAGGCCTACCAAACATTTTTAATAGTCTGCTTCAACCCTCTCCGGTGATAGGCTACTGCTGAACATGCATAGCTTTTCATGTAAATGAACTAAATATAGATATTGAATGTGTGCTGAATGTGTACATTTATTTTTTTGCCGTTTGAGTAAAAAAACAACATAAAAGAGCTGTTGTTATTATGAATGTGTCTGGCATTTTTTTTTTCTTCCTCTTTCCATGCATTCAGGTATGTGATTCATGTCAGAGCACAAGGAGATGGAGGAGGGGGAGGACAGGATGACAGAGGGCTTCACTTCCATGGCAACCAGACTGTTCAGTGTTCCATGCCGTCTGTCCATGCTTTGAGCTCCTCCACGGTAGGCAGCAGTGCAGGAAGACATGCCACCACCAAGGCTTTCATCTGTGCCTGAAAGAGTGCAAGCACAAAGACATTCAGATTGGAACAATAAGCAGTGCCTCTGTGACTTCAAAGACCCCTATGTGCTCTCTATATTAAAATGCTGAGGTTGAGCCACAAGGATTTCCTTGGTTGCCAATTACTTCAGCAGGCAGAGGAGGATGCTTTAACCTGCTATTGTATCATTAATCTCATGGAAAACAATTCATAGCGCCATATGTCCAGGGCATAGTCGCTATGCCTGATTCCAAAAAGAGGTTAGTTCTTGTGAAGACATCTCACAACTTTGATACAGTCTTCCCCAGCAGAATAAACGACCGTGAGTTGACCTCTAAGATAATGATTAAGGGAAGAGATCCATATTCCAGGGGAGAGGAATCAATGTGTGCTTACTTGACAGAATGCTGCGGGGACCAGTCTCAGCGGCAGCATCGGGCCACTGGGTCGCGGGCAACCCCTGTTGGGACAGAACAATTGCAACAGCCTGGCCCGGGCCCTCCCTCTGGAGAGTATTGACTGGGCACAGCCGCCGGGGTAATTAGTTGAAGGGGAGACAGGCCCTCCCACCGCTCGCTAACTCCCCAGCTACCCACCACCCCCTGAATCCAAGCTATTCTTAAGCAAAATCATTGTCTGGCCCGCCAGATGAAGCTTTGTGTTTCTCCTGCTGCCCTCCTCCGTAGCATGCTGCTGAGCATTTGTGTGTAGTCCAATAAGTGTGCTGTGTCTTTTACTAGTGCGGCATTAGGCAGACTTCAGTATACTGCCATAAAATGAAGATTTAAGTGCACTCACATGGGTCACATTTAGTATGCATGAAAATATGTGTAGTGCAGTGGCAGTTTGAGTAGCTTTGTTATTGTATTCTGCAGGCCATGTATTAAATCATATTCCATATATCATTTCCTGATTTCGTCTAAACACTCTTTACAGACATTTCAACATTATTCTGCCACATGTATTATTCATAGAAAAGGTCAAAGTTCATTTTACTCCTGTTTGGAGATGGCAGTCTAAGGTCATGTATCTCAGTGTTAATCCAGTCATTTGAAATATGTTCCGGCTATGATGAAGAACACAGACTCTCTGGCCTCCGCTGCATGGATTTAACCTTTGCCCCCTCTTAAAAAGAAGTGTCCCTCACCTTTGACCCCCTTCAATTATTACAGAAGGATTTCTGAGAGAATTCCAATGCCATTACTGACTGACACAGTCTACTTTTTTAGAAACTATGACGTGTTTTCAGGCAAGATACAATCTATTTTTCCGAAAATGGCTGAATACTCTCAATCCAGTTCTATGGCTTTTGGCTTTAGAATATTTAGGGAATTTTGAAATTTAGAGGAATAACCACTACAGCATGTCCAGTAATATCACAGGAGGATTTAACTTTCGAGGAGGTAATGTAATGTAAATCAAGTCTGCTATCCGCTTCAGCTAATGCATTTGTAATAAAAGCGCTGCCATTGTCAATACAAGGAAACAGCAGCACTGCCATACTGTATACCAATGTCACACAAACATTAAAGGAGCCGTATGTAAATTTTTGGCCAAAAACTGGTACTGCAATCACATTCAAAATACTACAGAGCATAGTATCCTCTCTTCCTCCTCCTAGACAAGATTTTGCCAGCTAGGTTGCCAAAATCGGATAGGTTGAGGGGGGTGCAACAGGCCAAAACATATAATATACACATAGTAAACACATAATGACAACGTCAAGCTGAGGGCTACAAATGCACTTTTGTATCAGCAATATTCAGGCTGGATTACTGTTGTCAGTGATAAAAGTATTTCAAATTATTATGATTCCTTAACGTCTTGCGATATATCAGGGGCATTTTATGATTCATTTTCATGTATTTCTTACATACAGCTCCTTTAAAGTTAATACATGATATGCTCTGTCACTATGGAATTAGCCTTCATATAAAGGTATTATTTAGTCACTGTAAAATGAAATACATTGGGTCAGGATTTCCAGGACAGTAATTATCAAACTGCACTGTCCTACAAAAACTGCTGTGTAGCAGCAAAGATGTCAGAAAACATACATTATTTCACGTACATAATGAGAGGCACTTGACAAGCCACCCCTGAAAAAATACTGACTCAGGCATAACATTTTCAATATGCAGCAAATACAGCCAATGCAAGGGTTTTCATGAAGTTGTCTTGTCCTCTAACAACCTATAGTTATTTCTGCAATTTCAGATCTTGATTGGCAATGAATTATCCAATATAGAGTATATATTTTTTATCCAAGTCTTTATCCACGGCTTTGCGCTAACAATCAACAGAGATGTAAACAGCATCAGAGAAATCTGAAACCGTATTTATTTCCTGTTTGGTCATGTCTCTGAAAATACGGTATCTATGTAACTCATCAAAACAGTCTACAGTTTCAGGTGTAACCAATTCACACGAAAAACGATAACAAGTTTCAACACAGAAATATGAATAAGACTGCTGTCCTGATGCCACAATAGAGGCATCTGAAAACCCATGAAACACACATCAAAACATCAAAACACTGGTGATGTGTTGTGACTTTGTTCCATCATTCCAGATATGTAAATGCAAAATGCTATGAGACCAAGTCAAATAATTCCATAAGTTTATCAACATGAATTTCTCTGTCCCTTGAATGTTTTTCTATAATGGCAGTGGTAAACTTAATATCCTCGATGAGCATGTCGCATTTACTGGGATATACAGTAGTAGGTTTTGTGCTCTTCATCTCTCCTCATCCAGCTGTGTTTTTTCCCCCCTCTCCATTTCAGACCAATTTCTCTTAATAGCAGGTCAGCAGGCAAATTAGTTTCAGGGAAGTGTATGACACGCCTTCCATTGCAGGATAGGGAGGGAGAACAGAAAAAAGAAGGAGAGGGAGAGGGAGAGAGAGAGAGAGAGAGAAAAAAAAACTCTTTTGCTGACGTCTTAGCACTCCATTTCCAGGGAGTCGAGGGCCGTGAATAAATCTGAAAGACCTGGCGGTGAGCCAAGGCTCTGGTGACCTATTTTCAAACAAGAGAGAAAGACGGCTGGCAACAGGCTGCAGCAGGAAGGCCGCTTCACTTCATCTCCATCATATTTCTCTTTCTCTCTCTCTCTCTCTCTCTCGCTCACTCTCTCTCTCTCTGTGTTTGTCTGTCTATTTGTTTGGCTGATAGGGGAGAGAAACCCTTGGACAATCTCACTGCTTTCACTTAGATCAAGTGGCTCTCCCACTGAGTTGGGAGCAATAAATGGGCTTTGACAGAAAAATAAGGGCAATCACTAGTTCTAGTACATTTTGTTATTGTCAGGTATTGTGCTGATATCACTATTACAGTAAAAGGTCTGCAGTAGTAAGCACACCTGTTGGCAGGTTTGTTGTTGCTGAAAGTAACAACAAACAACCACAAAAAAATAAACATGGGTCTTGTTTGTGTAAAATAATACACCAAACACACACACACACACACACATACACACACAAAAAAAACAATGCAGGAGTCTGTGTCAAGTAGCCTACTTCATTCTCTAAACACACGATTGAGTAGAACCTTTCTGATTATATCATGTTTATATGCATAATCTGAAGTACAAAATCTCTGCAGCCAATGTGACACCAAAATCTGAAACATTTACTGTCACTCAAATATGCTAATATGCACACAAAATGTCCCCCATTCTTCAAGCGATGAGATTTTAAATATAGAATTCACTGAAATGGAGACGGCGGCGAGGAGTCCGCGAGGAGCTTGCTAAAATGTCAAGATCTAAATCCCCACGGCTGTGCAGCAAAGGGGGGAAGCAAAGGTCACCTGGATCCAGAAAAAGGTCCAAGCCACAGCCAGACAAAGCCGCTGACATCAGTCCAATTAACACAAAGCCAGTGGCCCACCCCAAACTACGTCGCTTTCCCCGAATAGAATTTTCCAGAAGATATTCAGATTGTTATTTTTTTTTTTTTTTAAATGATGTACCGGGGTGATCATAATCTACATTCCAAATCTACATTCACTTGCAAAAGCGTAACATTTCAGATAAAATACTTTTATCGCTTGGCATGATGAGAACTTTTTCAGTCTGACTTCATGGACTAGCCATGTAATTTATTCTTTAATCTCTGGCAGCGCTGAACCGCTAAAGAGCTGATAACAAGAGACCACTCATGAGACAAGACCGAGCAACGTTTCGGAATAAAGACCTCTAAGAATAACCACGACATTTGAGAAATGGAGAGGAAAACTGGGAAAAAAAAAGAATCCTTCTCCATTCAATCCCTGGCAATTGAATGCACCATTGTGGTGTTCCTGTTTCCTGGTCTCTCTCTATCTGTGTGTGTGTGTGTGTGTGTGTGTGTGTGTATGTGTGTGTGATGACTGTATTTTGAGAGTGAGGTAACCGAAGCGGTAATCTCGTTTTATTAAAAAATTCCTAGGATGGGCTTTAGCCTTGGTGGGGCTGCAGACGGAGGGTGACCTTTGACCTCTCCGACAGATCCCCACACATCTCACACAGCAGTGAAGAATAGCTGAATAGAGGGACTGAGAGACATAAAGTGAGGTACCTCCAAGAGAGGAGACCTCTTTTTTACCAGTCATACAAGGCCTGGAAAAAGTTCTGCATTCATAAATAAAATAAAAATTACTGAGTTTAGATCAGAGCGATGCTGAATAAGTTAGGATTGAACAAATTTGTACCCTGGGCATATTACAAATCACACTGGACTGGGAGATGTTTCTAGACAATGTGTGGAACTACACTGAGTCAAGTTCCTCCTTTGTCAAGCCACATAAAGGCAAGAACAGATGGTCTGCGTCATGTAGCTACGTCAAATCATAACTGCTTGAATTGCTATAATGGCTTCAGCTCTAAAAATGATTTCTTTCTCTAACTGCTCCCTTTGCCAAGAACAAACTCAACTATTCCAGTTTATCCCGATAAAACAAAAATGTGCTATTGCACATGTTGACGTGCTGACGAGCCTGTGTCCATCTGTGATTACTTGACCTGAAATACATGACTGCAGTGTTGACAAAAGCACAGAAACAGACCAGATGTAATAACGGATAAAATCATTCTCCTGGACACAAAAGGCTGAAAATGTGAATGCTGTTTCTCAACAGGTAATTGTGGTAAGTAGGACTACTTCCAGTGTTTTACATACTTCTCTCTGCAACAGTACCTAGACTTAGACACTAAGACCAAACAGACACGTGCTAAGAAATTTTTGCTTCAAAAGATACGATTCTGAAGTGAATTTGTTAAATCAGTCCACACTCCGCAAAATATAAGAGGCCCCGTGCTGAATGCAAGTAAAGCTCCCTCCTTTGTGTCAGTACAGATGCTATGAAATATCCCTTCGATGTTCAAAGTTTGTTAGTAATTAATTCCATATCAAGGGTCACAAGCAAGAAAAGGATGTCAAGATTTGAAAGTTTGTAAAACTTTGAAAATTTCTTAATTAATGTTATTTATTTATTTCTTAAAATACAGCAAACATAATACGTGTCTGTTTCAATTGTCAAGTTTGATTAACAGGAGCTTTAGACTTTTCGAACAGCATCTCAATGAATTCCCCCAAGACAAATCAGACTTTCAACTGTGGTGATTATGTCTACTGATGAAAAATGACAAGCGTCTATGACCCTTCATATTTGAGTTGTTTTTCAATTCTACATTTACTTTTCTGAAGCTTTTTTTCCCTTTTCTCTATTGTTACATGCATGCTGTTTTCTATGTGAAGTGTGATATTTTTTTTTCTCAATGTCAACAAACAAAAACATTGGTGTCTTACCTGCACCAGGAATGATGGCTAACTTTGCTTCAACCAAACCCATTTTTGCAGAGTTTGCTGTGGAAACAAAACAAATAAAGACAAATAGCCAACATTTAGTCAAATTAACTTCCGAACAAAGAGATTTGTTTTTCATTTGTAGCTTACAAATCAATTCACTTCATTATGCTTCAAAGCAATGACAGGTACTTAAAATAGATTCCTGTTTTGCCCTTGGCAATGATTTGCATGTCAAAAAATGTGTGAAAGCATATGGGACATCATTCTCGCTGATGCTGCCATGTGTGCATGTGTGTGTGTGTGTGTGTCAGTAGAAATCAAGAGATCAGGAACAGATCTGGGGCTCGAAAAAGGGAGGAGAGTGTGCTAAAAGATGAACAGAGACATCTGTTCTCTAGCGCTTAAATATGGACTGCTAATTATTTCTTTGACAGTGCTCTTTTCAATGAGCTTCTACACATACGCATACACACACACACACACACACACACCAACCAAGGCTAGTAGTTGAAACTACCTGACACACCCTTTGCAACACTCAGTGGGATCGAAAAACTGAGAGAACTGAGACACAAGTTCATTATGTACAGCAAGACAAGATCCTCATAGAGTATACTGTAACATGTGCTGATGTGCTGAAATGCTGAAATGGGGGTGGGGGGTTTACACAGCATTTCATCTATTGTCTACTATCATTTGTACTGTAGGTTTAAAACGATATACCGGCGGATATCAATTCTAGGCTTTATTTCTGCATGAGAACGAGTCAAACTTTGTCACGCAGAGAAGTTTGCGTTACTTGATCCCAGCCGGAGTTATGGCACTTTTCTCTTTTCTCTTATAACGTTCTAATGGGAGTGATCCAGCACTCTCGCAGATACGTCTAAATGCTATTTTAAACCACTTAGAATGTTTGTAATCACATGAAACTTCCTTCAAAGTATTATCAGCCTCTACTCATAAACTCAAGCATAGACAACGTTGTTGGTGCACAAAAAGACTTAGTAATACAAAAGTTTCTGGAGACAGCGCTTACTGGTAAACTTCGCCCGTCATCTTCGCCATCGAGTCACGTTTAAAGTCCATCTCCGAAACGGAATGAACACAGGTAATTAACTGATATTTCACTTTTAAGGGATATTTTAAGGGAAATAGGGTAGGAAAATGTTTTAGGTCTACACTGAATTAGACCCAGTAGACCCAAACCATGATAGTGTGTTCAGTGATGGACTTTTAATGTGGCGGTCACAGGAAGTTTTAATACAGGTAAGCGCTGTCTCCAGAAACGTTTGTTTTATTAAGTCTTTTAGTGCACCAACAACGTTGTCTATGCTTGAGTTTATGAGTAGAGCCCCTGACAATACTTTGTAGGAAGTTTCAGCATTCTAAGCATTCTAAGTGGTTTAAAAATAGCATTTTGGTCGTGTCTGCGAGAGTGCTGGATCACTCCCATTAGAACGTTATGAGACTAGAAAAGAGAAGAGTGCCGTAACTCCGGCTGGGATCAAGTAACGCAAACTTCTCTGCATGACAAAGTTTTAATAGTTTCTCATGCAGAAATAAAACCTAGAATTGATATCCGCCGGTGTATCGCTTTAATGTCATGGAAGCATGATTTTTTGTTGTCAATAGTATGCCAGTGAAACCAAGGTCATCTCACACAGTCTAGCCATGGGCTTGGCCTCGAACCTCTGACCTCACAGCAACATCTGACTGGGAGTCAAGCATGTTAGCCAGTTGCCTAGAAAGCCCAGGCTGTCAGTCAAACAACTTTAAAGACGTTGGGGGTAACGTGATGTATCAGCCGCTTATTTCATTCCATTTCATACAGCGTCTGATCTCTAACCATTTGGATTTGTTTGCTTTCTGGTAGGTACTGGTAGGTAGATACTTTCTGCTTAACACCAATTGCTACTGTTTGGTCGTGGCTTCAACCAATCGCTACTGTTTAGCTGTGAAGCATTGTTACCCACTGGAATGCATCGTTTGAAATCTCTGTTCGCTGATTAATCCATCCGCCATGGGAGACGGAGCAAACGTAAACGAATCGCTAGTTTCCTGACTATATGGTGGAGGCAAATGAAATTGGCCGGAAGCACTATGCGGCGCTAGGAGGGGGGGGGGGGGATTAAATAATATTCCACAAGCTAGGACAGGAAAAAAGTTTGGGAGGAAAAAAGATTCACCATCATATTTCGATGCAGCAAGAAAAAGGGCAAAATGGGGGAAACTCACCAGCTACTCTGATATCACAGGCCAAAGCCATTTCAAGGCCTCCGCCCAAAGCAGCTCCATCAATTGCCGCAATCGTGGGCATTGGTAGATTTCCTGTGTTGGATAAACCAATGCAGTCGATGAATGATCAAATAATGAGATTCTTGTTTTTTTCTCTCTCTTTCTCTTTCTCACAATCTCCCTTTCTTAAATAAGTCGCTTCTCTATTCAAATTGGCTGACAGTATGTACCGCAGGGGATTCTGTCATGTGATAATTTGTTCCAAGTATGTGTGTCTCAGTCCCTTCAATGTGATAATTTAATTATGTTTAAGAGACAGTGGGAAAATGTGGTTGCAATGCAGACGGCTTTGAGTCATTGTACTCTGAAAAAGCTTGCTTGATGAATCACAATCAAAGTCTTTTCCCCCTTAATCTTTACTACAATACAACACAAATATTGGTGATAATGAATGATAAAGAGAAATTCTATTGTGCCTTTTTTGGCAACATCCTGGATGTGACAAAATAAAAACAAATACAAATAAAACTCACTTACCAAGCTCAGTGATTAAGCCTCGAGCTTTTGTAACAAATGGTCCCACTTCACTCTGGTGCATTTTTGCTCGCTCTTTGAGGTCTGCCCCTGTTTAGGCACGTAAGAAATATCAGGTTGAACAAAATTCACAGGCACAATGACTAGCGCAGTATGTCTTTAAGCTATAAATAACTTGTACATTTACTGAACTGACTGTGCTTAAAACAGTTCTAGTCCCAGGTTGGAGTCCAGATTTAACATCACATTGGAAGAGTTTACCTACTTTTGCGATATAGGCCACCCAGCTGAACTGAGCTTGATGGGGCAAACAATGTTAAAACACCATGCGCAACTTTCTTTAATTTAAATGCCAAGACAGACTTCTAGGTCTAATTTACCTCCAGTTTAATTTGATTAATTCTTTGTATACTTAATTTTTGCATAAGCAGGTTGCATTTTCAAATGCAGTCAATCACAACTACCTATCTGTCATGGGGTGAACTTTAGGTGACGACAGACAGAGGACTACAGTTGGTAATGCTTTAAACTCAATCTTCTCGATCTTTTCAAATCTCAATTGAGATTTGAAAATGAGTTGGGTGTTACCTTACCTGCACAAAAAATTCCAGGCACCATGCTACATATGACAACTGTGCGTACTTTGTTGTTCTTCTTCACAGATTCCACAGCTTCAGACATCTGAGAATGACAAGACAAAACACTGAGATGCTTGAGTCAACTGTTATTCTATTTGTTGTTGTATAGCCTTTACAGTTATCTATGGCAACTTACCAATTTCACAAGATTTTTGCTGATGGCATTTTTTGCTTTTGGTCGATTGAGGCCGAAGACTACGATTCCTACACATGAAGCATTCCAGTCAGGATTTATCATTGCTACAACATTTTGATGCAATATATGAGCCCACAATGGTAGGCCTACCACTCCTGACATGCAACTGTCAAGGAAGATGCTGTTTTATCTATTCAAAATTGCGTCTTGTGAGTTTCAGAGAGTTTGACACTGCAGGAAGACTATGGGGAACAGAATTATGAACCTGGACAGCCTAATCTACACAGCATGACCACTTCTTCCTGAGTTTCTAGTTGGTGAGATCATGTGGTTACTATGCAACAGAAACAGCAGGAAGGAAAACGCAACTACATCAGTGGATCTTCATAGGCTACAGTGTGTCGACAACTTGGCTGGTATATCCTTTGAGTGACGTTAGATTTTAATAATCTACCAGTGTTATGTCTTCATTAAATTTGGGACAAACGGAACAGTTTTATTATGCGGCTAAATTAATTCACGCGCATATGGTAAAAGTTATCCTCTGCAGCCCTTCACAAGTTTACCTTAGGCTAGCCTACTTCATACACTTAAACGTCAAGCATGTGTCAGCATTCATATTCCACTAACGTTGCATTTTCACACCATTTCAAGAAGTGTTCAACTAGTGAGTTTGGTATTTGGGATTAAGAAGACCCTATGGTTATGCAGAGTCCCTGTTGTGTATTCTAGTAAAGTCAGTTAAAATAATAGCAAGTGAAAAGTGAGGTGAAATTCTAAAATCTACCTGAATCATCACCGTCCAAATATCTAACGATTAGGTCATCTCCCGACTTCGAGTCTGAGCTGTATTGACGGATTCCTCCATGCGCTGCCGAACGGACATATTGTATTTTGTTACCGACTGCATGATTTACAGCATCATGCAATCTGCAGACTCCGTCAAGACTGTTCGACTGGGACCTAAAAGCCTGAAAAAGGACTCTGCAACCAGCTAGGACCGCCATGCCGCTTTGCTGCAGTGTTTGTTTGACTTTCAACTTTGAACCAGTGACGTAATTTGAGGCCACGTGACCCACTATTCCTGTCGCAGAATGGAGTTCCCCTAATGCGAAACATTTTAGATTTAGAAATGCAACAATGTAGACCTTGAGATAGACCCTGCTGGCTAGCGTTGCCTACTTACCATTTCTTGATCTTCATTTTACCACGATATGAAGCTGAAGGGGATTAAGTCAAACGAACTTGAACTTGAAGAGGAAGCAGTTGTCGACTTAAAATAATTAGTTTGATTTTTTTTGGCTAATGTAAAAAGCCAACTCTACGTGACAAACACACTGAAAATATATTTTATATAATCAAAGAAAAAAAACGTTTGTCTTCTGTTTAGCTATTTTCAGTTCTAATGTATCACATATAGACTCATCAGCAAAAATCTCAGACTAGTTGAGGGCCCACTTGACATGACATGGTCTACATATCTTGTTTGCATGTAGGCTACAATGTCAGCTATGTGACTGGACTAATATGTTCCTTTGAAAAGTAGGGCAAAGAAAGGCAGGACTCACATCATTCAGTGCTTACATACATTTATTGTAAACAACAGCAACAAAAATTGTATTGTATACAACAAAACTTGAAGTCAACATTTATTTTGCATGTACATTAGCCTGACTTTTGGCTTTTGGGCTACAGATGGAGTTTCCAAGAGGGCACACCAAACTACAACAGTAAGTGCACAACACACCATTAATTTCAATGATCAGCATTTTCTTTTGCTTTTTTCTTTTCTTTTTCTTTTTTTTACACCATATGAATTGCACAGTGCAGTAGCGAAACACAGTGGAAAACAGGCGTTGTGCAAAACAGAGGGTGAACACTCAGTTTGAAAAACAGACTTTTGATACCGTGTCATGGTCAGTAGTGCTTTTGGTTGACTCAATCACAGACCCTTGCCGATGGGTTATCAGTCTTTTGAGTGAGGCTACTTCTGCTGACAGGTTGGCAATGCCCTGTTTCAAGTATAAGTTCTCAGAGTCCGTCCCGGCGAAGGAGTTCTCGTTAAGATTGACAAGAAGTTTGTCAGTCACCAGATCTGGAGAGCTGGGGCAGATGACACCACCTGCCTTTGGCGGCTCCAGACATTCTTTATGCCAGTGCTCTGGCCTTTGGTTCCAGTTCTGCACGTTAGTCACTTGGAGGGAGAGGGGGCTGAATGACGACTGCATGTACTCCGGCAAGCCATTCTGGCTCACTGGGTAGCCACGTGTTCCGGACATCTCAATGGGAGACGAGGACTTCCCAGAGGAGTCGTAGTCTGGATCGATGGCCTCCACTTTGATCTGGATCGCTCGGGCCTTGATGCGCAGCTTGTGGGGAAGGGCCGACCCAGAGTCTGGCACTTTGAGGGTTGAGACGATGACGCTCTTTGGGTCGCATCCAGATGGGGTGGGACCTTTGGGCACCTGCTGCTCGTCCTCGCCGTCAGACGACTTGCTCACGACACCATCGTCGCCATCCGACGTCCTTGGCGAGTTACTTGATGACCTGGTGATCTGCAAGATTGGCGAAGGCTGGGAATACGCCCCAGGGAATGGGTTGCTCAGGTAGTTCCTGTACAGTTCATAGGGACTTGTCTGATCGCGGGGATAGCTGCCGTTTTCCAGGGGTTCCTGCTTTATGCCCTCTGAGGTCCGGCAGATGGAGGTGAGGGGGCTGCCCTGGGCGGCTGCGCTGGTGTCAGACCCCTCTGACAGGCTGCTGTGTGGCGAGTGTTTGATGACGGATATGCAGCTGCTGCCCAGCCTGGCTGGGTCTAGCTCTCGGTTGTAAGGGCTTTTGGTGGGGCTGGGCAGGAGGAAGTCCTGGTAAAGTGCGGCTGTGGTGGTGGAGATCTTCTGCACCTCCTGGGCATAGACAGCCGAGCTGACCAGGCCAAATTTCAGCTTCAGTGAGAGCAGCTCGGCCTTCAGCGCAGCATTTTCCTCACCCAGGGCCATCAGCTTATTCTCCAGCACCATGTCATTGAGACGCCGCTTCTCTCGGGAACGCTTTGCTGCCTCGTTGTTCTTGCGTCTCCGCTCCCAGTACAGGCTGTCCTTCTTCTCATCGGGAATGAACTCCCGTTTTCGACGGCAAGGTGTTGATTTGGTTTTGTAAGGGATGCCTGACAGCTTTTGAGTTAGCAGATCCCTGTCTGCACCCTGTAAGGCAACAGCAAGAACCAGGGCATCCTCTCCATTGAAGTGCCCATTGGAGGGCTCCTTCTTGATGGTCTGCATATTACATACAAGTGCTGTGATTTTAGTTGCATAAAGTAGGCTACTTAGTTCAGTCTCATTGTGTTCAAAGGTCCTTCTGTTTTTTTTTCCAGAGAGGGTGAACTGTGTGTGTATAATACAAGGGAGATGATTCCAGTTGTGCCTTGTGAGGAACCTGTGTTAAAGGCAAGAGCAAAGAATATATAAATACAGGTAACATATCTGGTATTATACGGTAATAAATCAACTATGATGAAAAAGTTATAAAGTATGGTACAGAGACTAAATGAGCAGGAGAAAATTGACTTGGTAAAAAAAGTCCAACTTATACCTGTTAAACCTTACAATAAACAAATTAAAATAGCTATGTTTAATATATTACCCTTTTTTAGTTTAAAGAAACGTCCTGAGAGTTAGATTTTGAGATAGGACCCATTGCACAGTAGCTATTTTTCCATGAAGAAACAGATCCTGGATGCCATTAATGGCACCTGTGTTTACCCTGCAAATTCTTAGAAAAATGGCTGCTGTGTGAAATAGGCCCATTAGTAGCCTAAGTAACTTAAATCTAATGATCAAACTTTCTAAACTAAAATCAGCTGGTGGTTTAACAAGATAGCCTAGTGATGCTGAGGTTAAGAAGTTTTCTAGTGATTTTTTGTGCAAGTGGTAAAAACAAAGTTATCTGGTCACTCTTATTTGAATCGTTTATTATTCAAAGCCAAACCGACCATATTACCTAAACTGACCAGACTTGCTATGAAGACAAGAGCACGTAATGGATGTTCACAAAACACATTAACCAACCACGGAAAATGTGACCCTAAGTTGCGCACCAATGTTCAAAATATTTTATGTTTTAATGTCAATGGCAAGTTGTAAAACAAACCCAAAATTTCAGCCAGACACGCCTAGCCCCCCGTACGGACACGAGGTGCTACAAATTATGCAATTGCCTCAGCGCACGGCACGAAGCGTTACATATGATGTCATCACCGGAGGTCGAAAAGGCTGCGCTTCATGTAAATGGATTTACATGTATTTTCAAACGTTTTTAAAACACGGTAATCAATGAGCTAATTATGCTGTCCCTTTAACGTTCAAATGTTTTATGTGGTATAGGCAGTTCGAAAACACTACCTCCTGACGCTAAGAATAGCCACCAGTCTAAAGATTGATTGCCGCTGACCTTCAATGCGGCGTTCAGCTGGTTGAATTCAAAGTCAGGAGGCTGAACCCAAAGTAGACGAGTACGAATAGACTATGACTACGGCTTAAATACAATTTAAATGCCATTCCGCATGCAAGCATTTCGGCAAGAATAAATTGATAAGAGAAATGCGACACGACCATGTTTCCTGCTTTTCCGAACTGATAGCGAGGTTCCATAAGGCTCGTATCTCCCAGGAGCGAGGAACAAAGGAATGTGACCAGCCATGATCATCACACGTGGCTGAGCAGATGCATCAAAATAAAAACAAACTGAGAAATCCACAATCGTTCGCAAAACTCTTTTTAACAATGGTAACCAAAGTGAGCGACTATGGCCTGGTATTTTCGTGTGAATTCTGGACATATTCAGTCATCTTTCAGTTCTAAGAGACGTTATTCAAATTGACTGCGGTCTTGTGAAGTGCAGCCAATAGAATATTGCGGATAAGAATTAAACATTATATCAGCGATACACAAACCAAGGCGCACTTTGCACAACTCTAAACACCAATCACCCAGGCCTGGGTAAATGCGGAGCGGCTGAACATTCCTGTCTATTAACGTTACTGGCTACTGCATAATGTATCGGCCCAAATCAACAGGCTCCTTCAAATGTTTCCTTATTGGTCATAATCTTTAAGTTCATAATAATGTACAGTATGGCTCGTGAGTAGGGTATAAAAGCGCACTCTGAAAAGTTTGCCTATGGTTGTACCGTTAGGCAATGTTCGATTATGGAGAGGTGAAGCTGGGACGAGTGGATAGCTCGTTCACCGTCATGTCCCAATGCCCCAGATTCCTTCATTGTGTCAGGATTATAAAATAAGCGTGATCAGCTCTCCTCGCTCGAATGCTACTGTATTCTGTAACTTAGCTACTAACATTATGTAAAGCTAATTGGTAAAGTTTTGTAACGTTGGGCTGCAGCTTTTCGTAAGCCGACCGAAAAACAAAGGAGGCACACTGAAATCACAAAGTCTAAAGTGCGAGCTGTTTCTTGATGTAGATTGGAAATCGGGGTCTACACTTATTCAAAGCATTCATGCAAAACTCGGGATAGCTGCCAAATGGATATGCGCTCTTGTAAATTATCTAACATTATCCAACTTATCTGCACGCGTAATGACAAGCCATGTATTGATTTTGTCCAGCCGACTGAGTGTTAACAACCTCGGTACACCCACCCACATTGAATTCTGGGTCACTATGCCGGAGCCAGTTTGATATGGTGAAGAATGCGTGTTTAAAAATACCCAAAGACGACTATAGTGATGACCCATAAACACAATCTAACTGTTGCAATATCCCAAGCCCTCATGGAATAAATTAGGGTATCCTCCTAACTGCGCAACTACAAAGACTAAATTAAATAATTCAGCCTGACTGTCTAATAGAAGATTATCCCCACCAGGGATGGGAACACCAATGACCATATCATATTTATAAATAATACTCAAGTTAAATGCAAGCCTCTAGCATACGTAAACACAAGACAAATAACCGTCCTAAATTTAGCTTTGAGTCCGCTGACGTTACCGGTATCTTTTGGCAGAATAATGAGCAATAAAGACTTAAAATATCCATTTAAAATTACCTTCACAAAATGGTAGTCCAATACTTCGCAAAACGGCTTCCGTGATGTGTAGAACAAGTAAAAATCATTTTGAAAACCAGTCCTATTTCTAAGGTAGTGTTTCCTTGTTTCTCCCTAGCTTTTTCCTCCCGGAGTGACTACTGCCTCATGGATCTGTGTTAGTAGGTCACTAAGATGTGTATTGGCAGTGTGTGGTTACTGACGTCCCACATAGCCAATTGGCGTCCAGCATTTTCTGATTTGAGCCAATGATTCGTTTTTCAAGTAGACATATCAATGCAAATGAATGAGCCTGTGGCGAGCAAAACTCCGTAGGCTGCCCCGGGATGTAACAACGTTTATCCAACAGAGTGCATCTATTGCATAAGGAGACAGAACTTTCTGATTCAGTGGTGCCTACCTGAGTTGTGACTTATTGTGAAAAATGAACCCGGCAATCTTCCTATAAATAAGACTCGTGACTGAGCGAACACGGGTAGTAGGCAACACTTCTTCACTGTCAACACTGTAACAACTGAATAAATGTGAAGTGAATGCAATTGTGAAGAATGAGTTAGTTCTACACCGGATAAATCAGTATTTAAAAAGTAAAACAACAACAACAACAACAAAAAAACTCAAGCACCGTAGTCGGTAAAGAAAATTAGGGCTCTCACGTTTTACAAGCAGCATTACACATGGTGTAAGATTTGATAAAGGACCTTTTTAATTAATGTAGGAGTCGATGTGACCTTTCAGTCGCAGTCTGACTTCAGAAAAGTGAAGGGTGATCTAATACTAAAAGATGATGATGCAAATCAATAGACTACAGAATGAATACACCAAGCAATACCGACCCCTTTCGACGAAACTAAGGAAATCAAGTGGAATGATCATGTAAAATAAAGTTTGTTAGTAGTGAAATGAAGCCAACAAGGTTTGGCATTAAAATGTTCCTTTATTAAGCCATTGCAATAGGCCAGTAGACCCCCAAAAATGCGCAATCGAAATAATTGCGAACCGACAACAGGAACCAAATGTTTTCTCTCGTATGTATTTTCCTTTAAACTCATGGAGTTACCCGAGCAATCGTTGGTATAATTTACTAGCTTTATTCGCCTATACATAATTATTAATGAAAAGTCTTAGGACATCCCAGACATCCCAGAATTTGTAGGTTTGATATCAAAATCAAGTGCGCCATCTTCTGGGTCGCGGCGCGCAGTCAATCTGCCTCCGAGGGAAGTACTAGGAACTGATTACTCCGACTGTAAAGGGAGCTAAATTAAAGAGAATAAAACTTACAGTTCCAACACAGTAATGTCACAACACCGTTGTCTCTAAGTAATGTTTATGGTTGTAATTATTTTTAAAATAAATCAATCAATTGCCATTTGATGATAACAATAAGCACAGAATGGTCTTTTTGTCCCAACACAAAGTAGCCTAAGTAAATTAAACAGTCTAGAGATGACAAATCAGATTTAATATCCAAAACTGTGCTATGCATAGTTGACAGAAAATGTGTATTTCCGTTTTTTAAAAAATACATTTTATTATGTATTATGCAAAATACAACAATGCATTACTTCAAAATCCGTGCGTAAAACATCACGATTTCCTGGTCTGATTGACCAAATTCTGTCTGCCTTGACATAATGGACTTAGTGTCCTCCAATTACAAAACACAATAAACAATCTCAAGAAACTTAAAATATCTTTAAAATATAATTCCTTATAGCGCAAATGGTCTTAATACAAGTTTATGCATCTCAGAGGTCGTAAACCTCATGCTGACTGGCTGTCGGCACACCACAAGTATTGTGCATTATTAAATGGAAGTTGTGTCTCAGTTCCATCAAGTACAGTTAGAGCTTCCAGTTTACCTTCAGAGGGACATCTGTAGGTGTTCATACTATCCTGATGTGTTCTGTTGGCTTTGAATCGTAATTTGTGAGGCAAGAGAGGCATCGAAGCACCGTTATCAACTGGTTTAATGCTTTCTTCATCTTTTGTCTCTTCATCAATCTCGTAGCTTCTGGACGCATCACTCGGACGCACGATTTTTGGGCAAGCCAACCATGCCGTGTGGTAACCTGAAGGCCTCATCTGGACTTTTCCAGTTTGTGCTGTTCCACACACAGTGTTTGGATATTCCCAAAGTTGAGTATTCTGTTGTTGTACTGTTCCGTTTAATCCAAAATGAGAAGTATCAGAGTACGCTTTTTCCATACACTGTTCCCTTACATCTAGGTTAGCCATTTCATTTTGTGAATATGTACCAATCTGGTTGAACGGACACGTGAGATTACAGCTACCAGATAAATTGCTTGATGGCAAGTACAACACAGGGAGAATGTCTGACCCAGCATTCATGGAAGGTGGGCCTATGCTTGTCAACGGTGGAAGGCAGAATCCAGCTCTTCCAAGTCTCTCGTAAGACACAAAATCCATTCCACGTTCTTGCGTCTTTTGAGATGGTGCAAGGAAAGATGTCCGTCCGAGTGCGTCGTAAAAACAGTGTTTCATTGGATCCTGATGAGTTGGTCGGTCAGGGCTACTAGAGTGGACTGAAGACAGTACCGCTTTAAGTTTCTCATTCTCATGAAAGAGTTGGACGGCCCGGGTCTCCAGCAGGTACTCCTCCATCCGTTTGCGCTGCCTCGACCGCTTCGCAGCCTCGTTGTTTCTATTCCGTTTGAACCAGTAATTGCCATCTTTTTGTTCCTCTGGAATGAATTCTCGTTTGCGTCGAGTCCCCACATTCGCTTTGATTGCCGAGCCTGACTTTATACCCAAGATGGATTTTGCGTAAAGATGATAAGCATTGTCAGGGGTGCACCTGCAGTTTGGTTCCTGCAGAGGAAAGCAATGAGCCATAGAGAACGCTAAGCAGGGAAGAAAACAAGTTTTGGACCTTACTAATGCTTCGTTGCAAGGGATCTTGGTTGAGTTTAGTGATCTACCCGCACCAGAGTTTAGCGACACACAGATGTCGTCGCTGACTTTCCCGTCGCTAATAATTGGACTAATCACAATCTAATTTATTTAGAGATTTTTTTGTGGACCACGCCCCATATGTTAAATGGGCTTTCTGTGTGGCCAATGGCAATGATGCAACGTTTACCCACATCTCTGTTCTGGGGATTTCTTGAGCTCATAGTAAATCAGTGACAGATCTACTATTTATTTGCATGTCCCCCTCCACTATTAACTTTTGTTTTATGGATAGCCAACATATCACGACGTCAAGGATGCATGTCAAGTTGGTCTCAGGATACATTTTCTTCAGTTATAATGGAGTTATTAATCCTAATTTGTACATAGTGGGAAAGCCTCATTGCAATTTTTAGCTGTTTCCTTACTTGAACTTTTCAGTTGCATTGTATTATGAGATTCTATTGTGATAAACTACTCGCTCATATTTTGAGTGGTACCATCATCTTGGCTATAACAACATAACTTAAAGAGGTCTGAAATCACTGAAGGTCTTGTACTTCAATTGAAAAGGAGAAATACGCAATTCCAATGAAAAGTTCATGTTTGTATGGCTACACAATTAATTTTAAGGATCAATAAGCCATTTGCTTTGCATAAAAATATGCATACTGATTGATTGTAGAATGTTTTCACAAAGGCTATATGTTCCTGGAGTAGTGCCATATTATGGCTTTCTTTAAACCAGAGGTTGAGTGCAATCTTTTAGCAAAATTGCTCATAAAAAGCTAAATGTAACAGTTTAGGTTTTGTTACTTCTTTTTATTGGACACTCCAAGGGACTGGAAGTACACAATATATGATTAACTCTTGTTATAACAGCTTGGTTAAAAAAGCAAGTATCTGGTGGCAATGACATAAAAGTTAACAACACTGGCTAAACAAACTTTACCTCAAGAAAAGGCAAAGACATTAAAAAAAATCAACAACGTATTTTTTCTTTCAAAAATTACATAAATTACAAATCTTTACAACATAGTATCAAAGTCGAGAAGTCGAAGCATCTAAATGACGATAAAAGGAAAATGTTCACCCTTGGCAGTTCTATGCGCAACTGTTCCATGTGTGGATTTTCATCATTTTCACTGAGCCTCTTTGCTGTCTACATTAACATTGTAGAAACAACCATTATGACCTCTTGTTACACTATGTTGAGTAACTACTGTCCACAGGCTATGGGGATCAACTTCATCTTGTTATGATAATCATCTCTGACCAAGGCCTATGAACCTACAGTATCAGTATCTTCTCAGTACCTTAAATTGAACTTAGTTCAGGTCAGTGAGCATGTAGCGATGATGGGCGAAAAGGCCACTGTGGTGAAATGTTCAGTAGAAGTATCAGTGACCAAAATAGTCTTTAAAAATATGTTGTTTTTGAGAGCGACAAAACCCAAGCAAACATGAAGGAGAAACAAGAAAACTGTCATGTTGCACAGCAACAGTAAGAACTCAATCAATTCTTCTGAATGGCTTTGCAACAGACACACTGTCCATGAGACGCGACAGAAGGCATCCACAGTGCAGAGGCTAGCGAGAACTCCATTCTTCATCACATCATCGGATATACAACTCGTGGGATTTTTTTCTTTTCCCAAAGCCTTGATGCCACACAAAATCCCAAGGTCCTAGAGTTCAGCACCACACACGCACACACACACACACACACACACACACACACACACACACACACAGACTGAAAGACAGACAGACACACACACACACACACCAAATCTGTGACTGCTGAAAAAAAAAAAAAAAAAAACGCCTCATAAATTACAGTTCAGGTAACGTTTCATTCAAATGTCTTCCCTTCACTTGTTTTTTTTTTTTCTTTTTTTTCCTACTCATGTACAGTTCACTAACGAGAAAAAAAACAAAGTCTCACTCCATCAAGAGAGTTCTCTTCTATTTGGTTCCAGAGAAAGGCCTGCTCTATGCCTCTGCGTGGCAGTCATTGCTCTCTGTCTGAGGGCTCTCGCTGTCCCCCAGCAGCTCGGTCTCCGGGACCGACGTGTCCTCGCTGTGGCGTCCGTTCTGCGACGCACCGTCCGCTGCGTCCTCCTCGCCCCCTGCCCCGGGCCCGATCCCTAACCCCATCGCCCCCTTGCCGTCCTCGCCGAGCAGGCCGATGCGATCGGTGCCGGAGGCGTTGGACGGCGCCGTGGTGACGTAGCCCGTGCTGGTGGAGCCGCTGCCGCTGTGGTGCGAGCCGGCCTTGGCCACCATCTGCTGCTGCGCCGCCATCTGCTGCTGTGCCATCTGCATGTTGATCTGCATGGGGTAGAAGTTCTGCAGGTACGGGTAGGCGGGCATGGGCTGGTAGCCGTTGACGGGGATGTAGAGCTGAGGGGGCACCATGGGCCGCATCTGGCCCTTCATGGGCATGAACTGGGGCTGCGGCTGCTGGGGGAAGGGCGAGGCCTTCTTGGGGCTCATGTAGCGGGCGGCGCTGATGTTGCTGACGGGGCTGGTGCTCAGCGAGCTGGTCTGCGTGGTGTTGCTGGCGCCGGACGTCTGCGCCGAGCTGTTGTAGTTGGAGAGGCTCTCCCAGGTGCGCAGGCGTGTGTGGATGTCCTTGAAGCGCGGCCGGCGGGCGGGGAACTCGTTCCAGCACTCCAGCATGAGCGTGTAGATCCACGCCGGGCAGTCGTCCGGGCAGGAGAGCACCTGGCGGTTGCGCACCATCTCGATCACGTCCTGGTTGGAGTAACCGCAGTAGGGCTGCAGGCCGTAGCTGAAGATTTCCCAGAGCACCACGCCGTACGACCAGATGTCCGAGTCGGTGGAGAACTTGCCGTACATGATGGCCTCGGGTGACATCCAGCGGATAGGGAAGGGGCTGGTACCCATCAGTTTGTAGTAGTCGGCCGAGTAGACCTCCCGGAAGAGGCCGAGGTCCAGGATCTTGACGTTGAGCTTGTCGTAAACCAGGATGTTGCGGGCGGCCAGATCCTTGTGCACCACGTGGTGGCTGGACAGGTACTCCATCCCCGCCGCCACCTGCGTGACGATGTGCAGGAAGTCGGCCTGCTCCAGCGTGGACTTGACCGTCTTGTCGTCGTCCGAGCTGCCCACGTCCGAGTGCGGCGAGCGCATGACCAGGAACTCGTGCAGGTCGCCGTGGCTGGAGAAGCTGAAGACCATGCTCATGGGCTGCTCCTTGGTGACCGCGCCCAGCAGGCACACGATGTTGGGGTGCTGCAGGCGCGAACGCAGCATGGCCTCGTGGCGGAATTCCTCGCGGAGCGCGCCCTCGTCCTTGTCCTTCACCGTCTTGATGGCCACCACTTGTGTCTGTTCGCCGGGCGCCGTGCCGTAAAGGTGGCCTTTGTACACCTTGCCGAAGCGGTCCTCTCCGAGCTCCTCCATGAAGCGCACTGCTGACAGGTTGATCTCACGCAGCTTGGCCTGGGAAGAGAAGATGACAACAACGCTACTTTAGACTGATTTCCTTGTTCCACACCTTGATCTCAATTCTTTTCAAGTATTATAAATATAAGAAAACCTACGCAATTACCCTCTACTCTTTAATATGAGCTGATAATTTTTTTTATTTAGGTCATATCATTTTATGTATCTGTTTGTGTGTTTTCAAAGAGAATAAAAATCATTATTAAACACTGACTGAATGATAACATCCTCTAGTATATTTTACTATAGTGAAAGTCATTCAAATCCCACTGCTAAACCTTCATAGTTAAGCACAGAGGGGAGCTGCATTGATGGTGTGTCTCTCTTAATGATGTATGCCCTATATGTAGGCCTGGTGTTTCCCACCTGGTGCTTGTGCTGGTTGAGGAGCGGCAGTTCCATGTCCTGGCTGGGCGAGGCGGTGAGCTGGCGACGGGAGGGGGTGTCCGCTGACTCCTTCTGCTTGTTGCGGCACATGCACACCAGGAAGAAGAGGCAGGCAATTACCAGAGGGATGGCGATGCTGGGGATCAGGATGTACAGGATCTCCTTCTTCACGTTCTCTGGAGGCTCTGAGGAGGCAAAGGGCAACACTCAATACTGAGCACATCAAGTCATGAGCATGCTGTAATCATCTATTCAACATCTATTAACATGCTATTGTTGTCTATATTAACAAACCAAACAAGTTAATTATTGAACCAACTAAAACTATACAACTAGTGCAATTCTACTTTAAAAAGCAAACTCTTTACACATTTTCCTCCATACAATTAAATTTAATCCTGCCACTTGTTTACAGTTTTGTCAGACTATAACACAACTGAAAGTATTACACTACTATACTGTTTAACACTTTTAGCAGTAATGGGTAGTATGTGTTCTACTCACTGCAAGGGCGGATATCACACAGATCAGCTCTGACATGGGGGTCCAGTGTAAAGCACCACGGCGCCTCCATCAGGCCACCAGGGTTCCTGCAGAAGTTGTGCCCACCCCTGAGCTCTGGGTACTCTATGGGGGTCAGGTGGTGGCTGTGTGGGTACTGGCTGCTCCAGGGCTGGCACTGGTGACCTGACCGAGTGAAGCTGACAGTGCCCCTGTAGTTGGCACCGGTGCCATTGTAGCAGCTGTGATCTGTGATCACAAGAAACTTTAAGTTAGTAAAGAAATGAAATAAATGTGGGCTAGTGTGAAACAAGGCTGGACCACTAGGGGGCACTTTTCACACACAAGTGTAAAGACATCTACTGGAAGACTGGCGCCTAAAATGTTACGACAGATGTGGCTTTGATGGAATCACTCTGCCTAAAAAAAATATATATCACTTCATACCAAAAAATACATTATAACTTTATAAACAACAACAGCCCCAGCGTCAGTCCACAAAACCACAAAACCACAAAAACAGTCAATAGTAGGAAAAGTTTTGTTAACAACTCATGTTGAAACTTGTAATCCCTGCACTTAGAAGTGAGCTTACATGAGGAAATATGCTCCTGTGTCACGCTTGACAAATCTGCGTTCAGTAATCTTGACTCCCTCCCAGCACAGAAGTCTGCGGCTTCTCTGGCACCACTCAGTTTACATGTTCCCAGTTGGCACCGTCCCAATCCCATCCATCCATCCTGTGCCAACCCTCCTTCTTGGCACAGGCTCTGGATACCACCTACACGCTCTCAGACAGAATGTGCCCGTCTCTCCTCACCCTTTTTTGGGATAATCATCCCCCTGTGCTCCATAAGAATGCCATCCTCCCTGGAGCTCTGTTTATTCTCTGTGCATCTGCCTATGGAATTCTCCTCCACTGTCCAGGGCTGATCTAACCCAGACATCCATTTAGCATCGAGCTGCACTGGGGTTTTTCGTACTGTACATGCCGACTCTCACATGAACTTTCATCTCCCTTACTGCCCTCGTCAGCAGGTTCGCCCTCGAAATCGGATCTCTGGGTTTGCCGATGGATTTCTCCTATGCAATCTGTGTAAATCTGTGCGGTCCTCGTTGCATGTTTCATCACTTGTCAGATGACCCTTCATAACCCCTCTCTCCAACCCTGGTATCTAGCTTCAGGACCTTGCTTTGGAATGATAATAGCAGGGATTTTCAACTGATCCACTGGGGTCTATGAGAGCTCTGCAGTTGGTCTCTGACTATGCGTTCAATAATGCAGTTTCATTTTGTGAATCACATTTTTTTTAATACTTCACCCCCAGACATGAAGTACTGAATTTGTCTCCCCAAGTTACACTCAGTTGAGAAACTCAGTTCTCTCAGAAGTGCAGTGTGTGTGAGTGAGTGTGTGTGTATGTGTATGTGTGTGTCTTCAACCTACATGTTCCCAGGCGGTCGGTAGGCACCCCGATGCGCATGCAGTTGGCGGCGTCGGGCGAGCCGGGGTGCGGCAGCAGCTGGCAGTTGGGCAGCTCCAGCTGCATGAGCAGGTGCGGGTTGGAGCGTGCGACCGTATACTCGAAATTGCACAGGTCGTTCTCGAGTGCCTCGCACTCATCGCGGCACAGCTGGCGGCGGCGCGGCGCCCCGCGGCCCCCCTCGTCGCACAGCGGGAACACCTGGTGGCAGAAGGAGGGGATGGCAAACTGGGAGCACTGGTCGGAGAGCTGTGTGGATGTGCCGATCATGGTGAAGGCAGCTGCAGTACAGAGAGAGCGAGGGGGGAAAGTGAAGGGATGGAGGGATATAAGAAAGACAGAGGAAGAGTGAAAGAAAAAACAGAAGGGAGAGAGAGAGAAATATTTAGACTTTTCAACAATTAACAATTTTTTCCACCAGACATAGGTTGTATCCCATACATGGAAAGGTAGTGATTCATTTGAAACTGATATAAACTGTTATTCATTAGAATACACCCATGACTGCACCAACAAATGGCTCTCCCTAACAACTTCAAATATTTAGTTGACAGCAAGCCAGTCGAAGAAAAGACTTGACAAACACAAGCCTTTTCTATTTAGGGCCTTTTTCCATCCAGAGGTGGAAAGGACGCAGTCTTCTAAGAAGTAGAATTAAATATCAATAATGATAATGAAGTCGAATGAACTCAATTTCCTGAGGGAGACTACTGCCAAACATGACATCAGCAACAGAAAAAGACTCTTGATTGACAGACTGTCCAAAATGCTTTCTGACAGCAATTATGGATCATTTTGGTCTGAGCTCCCATGATGAGATTAAACTGCTTAAACGTTTTATTTCTGCCCCATTCCCATGCCTTAAAGTTGCATTTAGTAATCTGATCTGAACTTGGCTCACAAAAGGCAAAGGCAAAGTAAAAAAAATGCAAATGATACTTGGCCCTCTAGCAAGACTGATATGTGGAAAAAGTCTTCTGCCAATTCTTTAAGATACATTACATATTTTTCAATGAACGCCATCCAATTCCATATAGCGCTTAAAGTAAATAATACTTTCCGCATGTCCTCTTGGTCATTGTTTTGTTATTTTTTTTATAATTCATA
Organism: Sardinella tawilis; assembly: GCA_030264315.1. Taxonomy (NCBI): domain Eukaryota; kingdom Metazoa; phylum Chordata; class Actinopteri; order Clupeiformes; family Clupeidae; genus Sardinella; species Sardinella tawilis. Next base: position 18,338,275 of record JASCQY010000022.1, read on the forward strand.
AAAATTATATAAAAATTATTATATTATATACAATAATACTAAAAACTACTACTACTACTACTACTACTACTACTACTAATAATACTAATAATAAATAATTGCAAAATCAGCGACGACATAGAGCAACTCGGATAGAGCCTTTTCGTGCCACCTCTGACAATCCGTGAGACAGAGCTTTGTGTAAAAAGAACCAAAAGGGGGGCCAAGGCGAGAAGCAGGAGCTTGTAAATGCCACAGGAGTCTGTCTGATGAGAGTGCGCTGACAGCAGGTCACGAGAAGGCGGTCTGATAAAAACATCAGCCAGCCGCCTGCTCGGATTCCAGACGAGGATGTCGACGTCGACGTTCGCCCTCACATATGGCGTTGCGCAAGAGTGTGTGCTCTTCTGCACATGTGGACCACAGGAGAGGGAAGCGGGACACAAAATGGCTGCGATTCTCCCCACATAATAGATAGATTTCATATGGTGTGCGACGTAAACAACAACAAAAAAAGAAAGGGGGCCCAATGTTTTCAGCAGAACAAAAAAAAAGTAGAAAAAAAAGAAAATCAGACACAGAAGGTCTATCAATGATCATGCGCCCACTAACATGGAATGAAAAACAACATTATGGCATGACATGGAAATCAAAGAATAGGTTTAGAAAAAGTCCTTATGTCAAAAAAAAAAAAAAAAAAAAAGGTCAACAACTCACAGGAGACAGGAGACGACGAATGAAAAAAAAAATGGTGATCACACAATGTGGCATAAATCTTCCGTAACAGAAGTGTTTGATAAACATGTGGTGTACCATGGCAGGGCGACTCCATCACTCACCGGTAATGCGGTTCTCGCTCTCGCCCTGCATCTGAAGGGACTCCACATAGATGCTGCGGTTGCCGATGTAGCGGGAGCAGGCGATGCCGCGGTAGGGCTGGCAGAAGCCCTTCTCCTGGCCCCTGAGAAAAACACAAACAAGGCCAAGGTGATTCAAGAGGTAAAAATATGTCTTTTTTTTTTCTTTTCTCTTTAACAAACTAACAGAATGTAGGAACATAACCAAGCAGTTGTTTCTGCAAGCTCACAGATGGCTATTGATAGTTACAGCAAAACAAAGCAACTTTAGCCCAGTTCAATTACTCATCCTAACAAAGACTGGAGTGAAAGTGGAGTGATATCATAAAGTGACATTCCTAGTGTCACTGAGGGATAGTCTGCTAAATGTTGATAAATCAATTCAGTTCTGTAATCTGTACTTTAAGAGACCTCACGGTTTGCTAATAAATGCAAAGTGTGTGTGTTTGTTTTTGTATGCATAAGTGTGTGTGTGTGTGTGTGTGAGGTGTGAGAATGTTTAAATGAAGGTCTTCTATCCTCAGACGGGAGGAAATAAGACATTCCTACAATCACAGTTGTTTCCCCCAAAGACTTTAACATGAGGCTTTATCTCATCTCTCCATCTCCCCCCCCCCCCCCCCCCCCCCCCTCCCTCAGCTCCCCTCCACTTTCCCTGCCTGAACCTTAGGTTACAAACCAAGCATTCTTTATCCACTCCAGGTCCAAAGCAAAGTCAGAGAGCTGTCAGGACCCTGCCACGTTCAACTATGAGACAACTCCCAGCTCACCACATCCCAAAAAGATGAAAAAAATAAAATAAATTAAAAAAACTAACTCATCCCAACACAAAGCCACCGCCTGCTCAGTGGCATCTTAGACACGGTCGCTGCGGTAATGCAAACCTTAGGCCTTTTCCCCTGGCGAGGGAGAGATGGGCCTCATTCCCAATGCCTGATGGGAAAACACAAGCGCCTCTGCCCGTAACCGGACACCCCCCTGGAGGAGCTGCTGTCGCTGGATTGGCACAGGGGTGGTATTTTAATTAGACAGCTCGTAAAATAGAGAGAGAGCGCCGCCCGCCACTGCCGTGCCCCTGACAATGCTGTCAGCGTGACACAGTGGTGAAAGCATACACACGCACAGACTTATATATAGATACAGTTGCACACTCACACACACACACACACCCACACACACATGTACAAGAATACCACAGATTCCAAGCGCTGACAAGCCTCTTGTAATAAGGACAACACACACACACCCCTGGTATAATTAACACACACTCCAACACTCCAAGTGTCATCCAGAGGTCAGTTGAGGGCTGAAGTACTCAGCAACACTTTGACCAAGGGTGTAGCACAAAACTCAACAAAATAAAAGAAATCAAAGCCTTAATTCTTGAATTTCCAAGGTCCTTTCCTTTGTTTGGGGACCTGGGAAGTCAGTTCTATCCCCCCAACCCCCCCCAACCCCCCCAACCCATTCCCCTCCCAACAACAATGCTGCCGAACCAGACACAATACTACAATACTCACGTCTTCCATCTGTACAAACAAACAATCCAACCCAAGGAATGGAGAGACTGACTGAAATGTTACGGAAGGACACAGAGGCCATAAAGGCACCCCCAGCATGCCGAACTGTGTACGGTTCTGCGGGTGTAAATCCAGTTACGGAGTAAGAGGCCTATTAACTCATTATCGCTCCCTCTGCAGTGGTCTATGGCATAGGTGCAAGGAAAAGTTGAGGTAAACATTGGATAAATGACAGAAAGGGGGAGAAAAAGTGGAAAAAGTGTTTGTTTTCCTTCTAAATAGTGCTAATTTTTTTATTACTGTATGTTGGGAGTTGCCGGAGAAGTGGAGAAAAAGTACAAGTATGCATTCAAGGACCACGTACCATAAACAGTGAGTTCACTGCAGGCAACAAAATTTGGTTTATTCAGAGCGCATCTGTATACCACCTCCGTTGAATGAAATATGTTGCTGAATATGAATAATATTTAGCTTCTAATGTTGTTTGTTTTCCCCCTGCGTCTTTATTGGCAACTAAATCCTCTGCAATACAAGGTAGGCTATTTATTAGTAGAGTTGTATAGTATGCTGTATGCCGAATGTGTCTATAGGATGAAGTGTACTGTTGATGGACAGAAAAAGCAGAGCTCCAGTGAGCAGCCTAGCGGCCTTAAGATTGGGCAGGAGGTTTTCCCTTGTCTGCATTCTGCTTGAGGCCAACATGAAGAGGTATGAGCAGAGCTATAATTTACGTCCGCACACACAACCCGAGCCCTTCACAAGAACCAGAGCTCAACACTCCCGGCCACCGTCCTGGCCGAGGCCCAGCTGACCACCAGGCAGGCCACAGGCCCTGAGAGACGCGCCTCAGTGACGTCTATGGAGAGAGAGAGGAGGAGGAGGAGGAGGAGAAGAAGGAAGAGAAGGAGGAGAAGGAGAAGGAGGAGGAGGAGAAATGGAGACCACACGGATTCAATGCCATGTCTCAAGCTGACCATCACATGCTTCCCACATCCGACATTCTGATTTGGGAATTTTAGATTTTTGGAATTCTCTTTATTTAGAAATGAAATTCCGCAAACACTTTTAGAGACCGCAGTGTGTTTCATAGGGGCTTCAGTTTCTTATTCGGCACAAGAATGTGGTAATGTACTTTTTATTACCATTTCATACTTGTCAATGAATAGGGTTCATTAAAGAGCTGCAAGCAGGGACCAAAAGGGTGCAGACAAAATGGTGGAGTGATGAGGTCAGTGTGGACTGAGGTTTTGCGGCCTGGAATCTCTTGAGGAAGAGAAATAGTTTTGCCGTACCTTTGGAGAGCTTGTGTGTGTGTGCGTGTGTGTGTGAGAGTGTGTGTGTGTGTACACACTCCCCTCTAAGATGGCCTTGTTGCACTCAAAAACCACAGTCAAATACCAAGTGAGGACATCCGGAAAAGGCTGAGGAGGAAATTGTGTGTGCTAGATGGCTATCTGCACTGATAGCCGCACTCCTGGGATGAAAAGGCAAATTTTGACAAATCAGCAGGACAAAGTGCGACAGGATTGTTTAAGCAGATTGTCCTTGCTCATAAAGTGTTGGTATATTGCCAGTTTGTACTGTTTATTATTTTTAAGTAATCAGTATTCTTGTACTGCTAATCAACCAATGCTTTCCCGCTTAAGGTTATCGCCGCTTCTTGCTTATGTTACAGCTTATCATTACACTACTGCTGTATATACCATCATAGTATATTGTGGTATATTGTATAATATAGTATATATTATAGTATAATAAACTCTCTAATGGATAGAGCATCACTTAACCCCTGGGTATATTCCATTATTATTAGGTGTTTTCGTTCTTTTTTTCTTGTGCACTTTTCTATCCATGTTTTTTTTTCCTTGAGGTTTTTATAGATTTTATGGCAGAAATTATACATTACTGGATGCAAAACTTTGACTCTGGAGTAAAGTCTGTTTCTCCATATTTTACAATTTGTGCTGATAGCTTAGAGCATGGTAGAGTTCATAGTATGATGACTTTCCTTTTTCAGTAATATAGAAACCCAGAGCTAATATTTTGCAGACACGCTCCAAGGTCTCTGTACAGACTGAATGCATGTGTTTGTGGGTAGACACGTGCTCTCTTAAAAAAAAATGTGGGCTGTTTTGTCTCAACATCCTGCCTGGTTTATGTTCAAGATGAACACCTCAAAGAAAAATAATTTAAAAAAGAAATCAAAAAAGGTGAAACATACACTTCCCCAAACTTCCTAGCCTTGGCAGAGAGAAGTACCGACCGACCTTCCTATTGACTCGAAGCAGTGGGGTAGCACACATCAAACGAGACATGCCCTGCAGTTTTCTCTAGACGTGACAGGAAATGAAAGTGTCGATTTGAGCTGAGATTAAGTGTGGACAGAGGAAGAGAGAGAGAGAGAGAGAGAGAGAGAGTAAGTGAGTGAGTGAGAGGGAAAGACATGGTAATAACCAAGAACACTTTTTGACTTGGTATGTGGGGAAGGGATGGTGTGTGTGTGTGTGTGTGTGTGTGTGTGTGTGTGTGTGTGTGTGTGTGTGTGTGTGTGTGTGTGTGTGTG
>JASCQY010000022.1:18349331-18366831 GCA_030264315.1 Sardinella tawilis
CAACCAGGCCCAGCTGTCTGGAGCTCCCAAAGAGAAATCCATTCAGATTCATCATAACGTGATAAAGACAACCACTCTGCTGGTAGACCTGGAGGAGCGAGAGAGATGAAGGAAGCCGGAGGTGCAGAGCTACACACACACACACACACACACACACACCTAAGGCTGACTGAGGGAGGGTAGTGGCTGAGAGCAATGTCATGATTTGAAAAGGAAAACAATAAAATGACAGAAGAATGTGAAGGGTGAAATAAATGGGAAGAACGGAAAAAAGAAAGAAAAAGAAAGAAAGAAAGAAAAGGAAATGAGCACATGTAACAAAAGAAGAAAGAAATAACTGTCTTACGGGTCATCCGGGCCAGGTGTTGGAGACTGTCCTGTAAAGGAAAAGAAAATAGACACTCTGAGTATTTCCATATCAACCACCAAGTTACTGTCATGGGGTCATCCAAATCTTTGGTGTATCATTATTTTATCAACACTGGGAATATTGTTCACATTAACCTTTCATGACCTGCCATCATGTTGGCAGCGACTGGATGACAGCACAATGTCAACAAGATCCCACAAGATCGAGCATTTTTCACACAGACTCAACTGTCCTTTTTATATCATCAGAAAAAAAAAACCTCCTCTGAAAAGGCTGACTTGCCTCATGTTCCATCCTACAGCCTTAAAGCTCATTACCTTGCATATGCTTTTCGCATTAATCGCACCGCGGGCAGATCGTTACAAGATGCGCGAATGACAAACGGCTCATGCCAAAGGGCCTGACCCTGACTCTCCGTCGAGAGACCCAATATTATCTTCCCTCAGTGGGATCAAACCCGACGGTAAGCTTAACCCTCCATCAGGAGTCTTCTGACTGCCCTGCTATTATTACATCAAGCTGACTTTTCAGAAGGTGGCGGTGGTGGTGGTGTGTGTGTGTGTGTGTGCTTGAGTGTGTGAGTGTATGTGTGTGTGTGTGCTTGAGTGTGAGTGTATGCCTCGACCGTAACATCCTACTAAACCTGTCAGACATCCTCCACGGCCAATATGGGACTTGAGCCTCTCGGCCATGTGTGCACAATACTGTTTTGTTTTTACTTAATTCCATTTTTTTTTTTTACCTCCCTTTCCAGAGTACAAAATTCTGAGAGGGAACATTGAGAACGTTTGTAGCCTGTGCCCCTGAGTTGCGTCGCGGGAGAAAGAGAGATTTATACGGGCACCCTCCAATAAATCTAGCAGGGATGCCAGGCAAGGGCTTTTGTGCATGTGGCCCGCGCAAAACAGTGTGGCTTCAGTTCCAGCAGACCGACGAGCTCGCCACATAATAACCTCAAATAGCCGGACAGGAAAGAAAATATGAGGGATATGCTGTCGTTTCTCTTTCTTTTTCTTTTTTTTTTCCAGCACACTGAGAATAAATGGATTGTGCCCATGAAAAGTGATGGGCAGAAAAAGGTCTGGTTCTTCACAAAATGAAATGGCTGTTGAAGCCATAGCGGAGCAGTCTGCCACTAAGCTCCGACCGCGGGAATGCCTGGAGTCAGTGGTCTTCCACTTGAGCCGGTTAGCTCATGTCTCCTCAGGGATGACAATAAGTGGAGGTTAACGTCCCACCACTCCAGTTAGGACTTCAAAATACTGCAACCAAACACTTAACTATAGAGCAAACACTTTGTTAGAGAATGCACCAACAAGAGAACTGAAATGGGTTTAGACCGTTAATGGCGATATTGCGGTTTCAAATAACGCCAAGATGTGGTCTCACATCAGAACCAAAAATACATCTTTCATCTCATCTCGAAATTTAAAACCACAGCACTCCCACTACCGTGGAGCCAATGGCTCAAATAGCCAAACAATAACAATAAAAATGGATTCCCTCCATCAGTCAAACTTAAGTCCACTGCAACATAAACGACTCTCCACACACTAGGCCAAAGCGAACGCTTACCGAGCCTGACGTAGAGCACTCCCGTGGCGGTGATGACCTTGAAAGGGGTGCTGGCCACACACTGGTAGTAGCCCGTGTCGGTGGTGTCCAGGTCCTGGATGCGCAGCTTGGAGCCGCTGTCGGTCTTACGAATGGAGATGCGGCCCTGCTCCTGCACCACGGGTGCGTCGTTCTTCAGCCAGCGGATGGTGGGCTTCGGGTTGCCCGACACCTTGCAGTGCAGCGTTGCCGTCAGGCCCTGCATGATGGTGATGTTGCTCGGCGGCTCCAGGAACTCCAAGTACTGGTCTGCTGGCATGGCGGAAGGTGAGGGGAAGAAGAGGGTGGAGGTTGTGAGGGGGGGGGGGGTGGGGTGGGTAGAGGGGTAAAGGTCAAAGGTCAGTATTGAGATCACAGAATGTCAACACAGCTACCAGAAGCAACTGGTTCCCATGTCAATCACATACACTTGGCTTTTTCTTTCGAAATAAAGTATCTTTATCTATCTATCTATTTATCTCTCTATCAATCCTCAGGTGAGAGATAGTAGTCACACAGTGTTCACATGAACACACTGTACAGTAGGTCCTGACTTTATTTTGACTTGAGTATTGAAATCACAAATCACAATAAAAAAAAATAACTTCTACAATCGAGAGATGAAAGCCGACTCAGTCGTGTGCAACAACACAAGAAGGGATAAAAATACAGCCACTACTGACAACAGTCAGCTCGTCTTCTGTCTGCCGGCCAAAACCAGAACCAATTGCTTTGAAAATCTCAACACACTCAGGCCAAGAGCTGTGTGCCGACTTCCTGTCTGTGTGTGTAGCCTATGCACCTTCCCACCTCAACCCCCACCGTCCTCCTCCTCCTCCTCCTCCTCTCCCTTGCCAGTTCCTTGTCCCCTCCAGCTGTCTCTCGTTCAGACAGGGCAGGGTGGGGGGCGATGGTGGTGGTGGCGGCGGAGTGGTTGAGATAAACACAGGCTGACTGGTCCAGGGCCTGGCTGCCGGCAAGCTGACCCCGGCCCGTTTGAAGGCCTAATCCCAGGCTGAACTGCTGAACCCCCGGCGGCCGCACAGGGTGGCCGAGTGGTGGCGTCGACGGAGTCGTCAGAAGGCAGCAGGGAGGCCAGACACCCAAAAAGCTCTCTCTCTCTCTCTCCGTCTCTCTCTCTCTCGCTCTCTCTGTCTCTCTCTCTCTCTCTCCGTCTCTCTCTCTCTCTCTCTCTCTCTGTCTCTATCTCTCTATCCTACACTACGCTGAGTCTGCTTCTACATCTGGATTAAGTAACAGCCAGGCTGGTTCTTCTTCTCCTCACCTTCCCTGGGAGAAGAAAGGAGAGAGAAAAGAAGAAAAAAGAAAAGAAAAGAAAAGAAAAGAAAAGAAAAGGATAGAATGCCCCTATGCTGTTAACCTCTCACTGCCCCTGTCCTTTCTGACCCTACCTCTCCCCTCATTCCACCCCATCAGCCCCCAAACCCCTCCCGGTGTGACTTGGCCCCCCCCCCCCACACACACACACACACACACACACACACACACACAGGCATACACAGAGACAGACACACACGCAGACACACACAGACACACGTGTGTGTGAGATAGCCCCGAGAGGCCTGTTGACTTTGGCTGGGAGATTCCCCTGATGCTCACCATGTTAGCCGTCAGCACGGCTTTGTTTGCAGGGTTGTGTTTCAGCAAATTGAATATTTGGGTACAGGGCCCATTACCAAGCTCAGTAGGGAAGCGAGCTTGCAGCAGGGAGAAAAGCAGAGAGAGAGAGAGAGAGAGAGAGAGAGAGAGAGAGAGACAGAGAGAGAGAGAGAGAGGGAGAGAGTGTGAGACAGAGACGGAGTGAGTGAGAGAAGGAAAGAGAAAGTTTGCATTACACACTCTCTTCTGTCTGATCCCCAGCTTCCCCCTGAAAACCATCATTAATGATGTGACAGGACTGGAACCCTTAGCGCACGAGGGCTATCGGAAACGCAGGAGCTCAGATTTTATTTTGAGACGGCAAAAAGAGACCAACGCTGAGGGTTGTTTTTTTTTTTGTTTTTTTTTTTTAACGAGATGGAAGGAGTTTTGGCAGGACGTGCCAGACTGATTCAGTGGCAAAATGTGGCATAAATGTCACTCAGTAAAACAACAGTATTTCTGGACTCCTAAATTTACATACTGTAATTTTGTGTGTTTTGTTAAAAAGGTTGTTTTATTGTATTCCCGATGTTTTCACGGCTGCAAATACAACATGACTTCCTGTCGAAGAAAAATTATCTTGATTTAAAAACAACAAAAAAACACGTTCTTGCAGGAAAGAAAATAACCTCCCTGGGCCCACATTGTGAAGCAAGACAGTCCACAGTGCTGTGTGTTTTGGAGCAGAGTGTGACCCCTGTGACCTTTCCCTGTTGCTCACAACAAAGTGTGACCTGGCACCTTGGCCAAGGTGAGGAATGCAACAGCACAAGGTGACCATGGGGAAAGTGTGTGTGAGAGAGGGAAGAGAGAGAGAGAGAGAGAGAGAGAGAGAGAGAGAGAGAGAGAAAGAGAGTGAAAAGAGAAACAGACAGAATGGAGAGAGAGAGAAAGCAAATGTGTGCATGTGTTGAAGTGGGAAAGAGAGAGCGAGGGAGTGACTGGAGAAACTGAAATGATGGAAGAGGGAAAGTGAATGTGCATGTATACGTGTGTGAGTGAAAAGAGAGAGGGGGAGGTAGAATACAGACAGAGAGAGAGAGAGAGAGAGAGAGAGAGAGAAGAGGGGAGGAAAAGGGGGCCGTGGCGGGGGAGTGGGTGGCCTGGGTCCTGGACAGTCTCTCGACCCTCACCCTCGGAGTGGCGGCGTGAGCTCACGGCTCTCTGCCTGGCCAGGGCCAGACGGGTCCCAAACAAACACACTGCCCTCAGATAGCCCAGCGCTGGGAGCCAAGTCCTATCAGCCAGGCATGCAATCCAATATGACTGGGTCAGATGTGGACTACTCCACTTATTTTCCCTCTCTTGGTTTCATGTCCAACCTCGCTTTTTTTTTTTTTTTTTTTCTTTCCCCAGAGTTGTTGGGAGGGGGTAAGAGGCATATTTTAGGAAGTGCAGGCCAAATGCGTGCATGTGGTTTGAACAGTGGTTCCATATTTTAACTGAATTAGATTCTGACATGAACTTGAAACAGACTGTAGAGTTCATTTTGTGCTCAAGAATTTTTTTTTGTTCCGTTCCATGTCCTCTATAAAATCCGCCATTACAACGTGTTTACCATAGCACCATATTTACAATAAAAAAAGAAAATTCAGCAAACGGCATTTAATTTTAACGTAGTACACCGCACTCTCAAAGACTAAGGTGCCAGAAGAGCATATAAGATACTTAAAGACAAAATCTCTGCACACTTAGATCCATGCAAAAAAAGTGTTTTACTACCAAGCTTTCGGTCCGTAGACCTTCATCAGGGCATTCGGCAAACGGCATTTAAAAAAATAAATCTGATCCAGCAGCGAGGAAGAAAAAATGTAAATCCATTCTTCATTTCTCATACACAGTTTCCACTCAACGCAAAGGCCATACAGTACGATAATTTACCACTGATGCGGCACCAGCTTTCACTCTCGCAAGAACATCTCCTAAAGAGGAGAGTTCACGCATGAAAGTGGGAGAACAACAGGTCAAGGAGACAAGCCATCGCAGGCACTTTGAAGTATTTCACTGAGGTAAAGAGTCTCACTCCAGGTACGATAGGGGAGTGGTGATAGGGCGTGCATCACTTCAAGACCGAGGCCCAAAATCTGATACAGATCTGGTGTGTGAGGTGTGAGGAGAGATGTGGTGTGGTGTGGTGTGTGTGTGTGTGTGTGTGTGTGTGGGGGGGGGGGGGGGGTGCAGAAGTATGCACCTTGCTGAAATGAGGGCAGTGAGAGTTCAAGAGGGAAAAGAGAAATAAAAGACAAGGCTGTTTTGGCAACAGAGAGCCTAACTAATGGGGAACCGGAGGGAAACATGGGAAGCAGAGGAGAAAATAACAGGGTAAGACAGCAAGAGAGAGAGAGAGAGAGAGAGAGAGAGAGAGAGAGACAGAGAGAGAGAGAGAGAAAGACAGAGAGAGAAAGAGATTGAGAGAGAGAGAGATTGAGAGAGAGAGAGACAGAGAAAGAGAGATAGAGAGGGGTATACAAAAGTAATGGATCAAGAATCTGAGAAAGAAAAAGCAAATGATGAAAGAAAGAAAGAAAGAAAGGTGAAAGACCCACAAAATATATGAAATAAAAGAGAAAGAACTGAGAGAATGAGCGTGAAAATGAAAGGGAAACACATTCTCTGGGCCCTAGTGTGTCTGCTGTTGGGGCAGGACAGGTTCCCACAGGCACGGGCAAATCTCTCATCACAGGAACAGCAGCAGCAGCAGCAACAGCAGCAGCAGCAATGCCACCTGGATCCCAGCAGCAGGCTGACTTCACTGGGCACGCTCCACTCTACGCCACTTCCCTCAGCTTAGCCCTGAGTCTGTGTGTGTGTGTGTGTGTGTGTGTTTGGGGGGCAAGCCTGAGCCTCTCACATGACCACAACAGCACTGCACTCATCACCAACCCTCCACCTCACCCCCATCAACAGCCCCTGTACCACAAATCAGGAAACAGGCACACGGAAACCCCCCCCCCCCCCCGCCTGGCCTGATCCCCACCAAAACAAGCCTCTACTCAGTAAGCAGTATGATATGAGTGGATATACTGTACACAATTTCTATTCATCACATTCTGAGCCATTCTCAGTTCGGTTGCAGTCCTGTTCAGTGTCTGCCTGAGCCCTGAAGATTGCCCTTTGCCAAGTCATCACAACACTGTGCCCTTTGCCAAGTCATCACAACACAGAGTGTGTGTGTGTGTGTGTGTGTGTGTGTATGTATGTATGTATGTATGCGTGCGTGTGTGTGTCGGTGCGTGCAGAAAGATGCTGTGCAGAGCACCTTAACTGAGGTGTTCCAAGAACCCGGGGCAAACCCATCCAATGAGTTTATTTGTGTAATGAGAGCACAAACAGTCTTTTGCATGGGACATGCCAGTCGTAAGGAGAGGGTTGAGTAGGGGTGGGGGTTGGGGGGGGGGGGGGCAAGCTAAGGTTAAGAGACGTGGCAGAGGGCTGCTGTTGTAATTTGCTTAGCCGTGGAGGCGAGCCCAAGTCGCTACCTGGCTGCCAAGCCAAGCCACAACTCGCATGCACGCTCCATGTGCTAATCGAAAGCAGCGCCGCCGATTAGCCAAGGCCAGGAGGAGAGGAGGGGGGAGGGGAGGGGAGGGAACGGCCGTCTGGAACAATGCTTCAATTAGGGAATAATTCAGTCACTCCGGTGTCCTCCCCCCGCCGTTAGACAGCAACCACATTGAACACCAGAGGCTTAAGGTTCGTTGGTGGCCGTACGTACCGTAGGAGCGGTGATTTAAGCAAACTCACTCATAAAACAGCATCACGTGGGGAATGTGATTCAAATCAGGCTGCTAGATGCCATTAGGGTATGGGTTAAGAAGGACCGGTGTGAAATAAACGAATTAAAGAAAAATAAATAAATGAACAAAATAATAAATAAATTAAAGAAACAGCTGCCTTGTAATGCAATTAGACTTTGCACTGAATCCACATTAAACAACATGTCAAGGCCAAGGAAACAGACCATTAACCACTATCTGGCTCTTTGCACCTCTCACCTCATCAGCTGGTGTCTGTTTACTGCAAACATCATTTTGATGGAGCGTCTAGACCACAAAATTTTCAGGCTTAAGCCAAAATATCCAAATCATGCAGGTGTTTTTAAAATAACACAAACCATAATCTGTATGAACATGCTTTTTCCTGTCATTAAGCTTACATGTCTGCTCACAACAATATCTGGTGGGTGTTTTTTTTTTTATGAAGAAGTTATGAAGAGTTTGACAGCACAACCATACAATAAAAGAGGGCAGATTCTTACCCGAGTGTGCACCAGGGGTGACAGATGGATATTTTCGAAACTAAGCTCCAACACAGTCAGGCAGGAGGTCATGTTTATGAAGCTGGTGTCCATAGTTACTGGCTTAGGAATTACTGTCAGTCATATCAGCGATGAAAACACACTCATGCACACCACACACACACAAACACACACACAGACACACAGACACACACACACACACACACACACACACTGCCCCGGGGTAGGATCTTTCCGCCACACAGCCCAGCCTCTGAGTGTGTGTGTGTATGTGTGTGTGAGACGAGTGTGAGTGAGTGAGTGAGTGAGTGAGTGTGCAGAGGCACCGGCCTCGCGGCGCTTACGCAATGGAAACTCGGCAGGCTTGGGCCCTCACCACAGAAGGCACACTCAAAGGCTGATGTCATCCCCACCAGCACCACTATGGCCGCCTCTGCCTCTGCCTCTGCTGCTGCTGCCGCTGGCGCCATCTTCAGGTTTAATTGAAGTTTCCTGCCCCTGCCAGTCCGGAATGTGCCGGGCCGCCCCAGCAAAGCAAGCAAGCGAGCCACGCAGGCATACCGAGCGCGCTCCACTTAGTCTCTCACAAACTCACTGTGTATGTATGTGTGTGTGTGTGTGTGTGTGTGTGTGTGTGTGTATGTGTGTGTGGCAGGGGCCGAGGCGATAAACAAGAAAAAGGGAGCCAGTGCTGACAAGTCACTACGGCCCGGAACGGCCGAGCGCAGGCCACAGACCGAGGCTGGAAGTGTATTTAGAAGGCCAGTGTTTTGGTAGGGAGAGCTGGAGGGGGGAAAAAAAACGAATCCCCAATCCAGGAAAACCTTTTCAGTATTATTGCGAATATTCGCCCCCCAATTTATCACGCTTAAGTCCTTCATTAATCCTCTCTGGTGTTTGCTCAAGTGTACAGCATTATATCCTAGGTGGTGGAAACTCGCAATAAGTCCTATCTATTCTTACATACCGATGAGCTTGTCTGCGTGTACGATGCTAGCTATTCCTAGCAGCAATATGTCGGATGCATGACATGTTATTAATGGTGTCTGCAGTGCGATAATAAAAAACGCATTCCATCTGTGGCACCTATTCCCAAAAAAGGGTTGAAAACACAGCAATTCATAAACCTGAGAGCAGCATTTTACTTCTCTGGCCAAATCCTATTCACCCCCCCCCCCTCCACCCCACCCCACCATCATCCACCACCACCTTCCTTGAGGCCCCCCCCCCCCTCGCTATCGAGCTCGAGGTAGTGAAATAAAATACATCTCCAGTCGCTTCTGGCCTACGAGTTTCCTCCAAACAGCGCCTGATTTACGAAACCTCTGAGCACATATCCATCATCATCAATACTGGTCAGCAGCCAGGCGGGCCGCTGCGTTACCTACCGGAGCCGTGACGGCTGTATCGGATGTCAACGCTGGAGGCGCTTGATTCATTTCGGCGTGCTCCCCTGAGGAGAGGGGGGGTGGGGATGTGAATAGCCCAAAACCCGGCTTCCTTTTGAGCTTGTGCCACTCTTCACGGCAGGCCAAACAACACTCAGCTGTAAAAATGAGTGTGTGTCGGTGCACAGAGCAGAAGACGTGAATGACCGGAGCGGGGAGAGCAGGGAGTGTTGGACTTGGCCCCCATGCCTTGGGAATAGGAAAGGATACCTAATTTGATGAGTATTAAGTCCGGTTTCAAACCAGTAACCTTATTTCAACCGTACAATAGCTTCGAGCCCTCTGTGCTTCTTACGGAGAGAGTTACATGATGCACACAGTCATTATTAAGTACAAATCACAAGTAACAACAAAACCTGACAGGATTGCTTCTGGCATAATGCAGCTAAGTCAACCATAAGCCATATGCTTCTACACATTTCTGTGATCATAATCGGCGGGCTCTGTAAGAGAGATCTCAATCGTCGAGTTAACTCTGTGCCGCTCCCCCGCTGGACCCGAGCTGGATGTTGGCCCCGCTTTTCTTTAAACACGTCTGTTTGTTTTAAAATGTATGGTAAAAAAAAAAAAAGCACAGACGCAGCAGAGATTGCAGTCCCTCTGAAAAAAAACTGTTACTTGCTTACTTTCTTCCCTGCACGGGGTTCTGATGGCCAACACAAACAAAATCTCTGTGGCCCAGCATTCCATTTTCAGGCACTGGTATTAACCAGGCCCGCATAAGGAGAGTGGTAGGTTTTCCTCAAATTATGACTTGATTTATGGACGCACATGAGCATGTGAGGCACACACACACACACACACACACACACACACACACAAACACACACACACACACATACACACACAAGCACCCACACACACACGCGCCACAGTTTCTGGAACAGCATTTAAGCCGCACGACTCAATCTGCAATCTTTAAACCAGCTCTAGTTCCGATATGGCTTGACGTTTGACCAGTGGAGCAGAACCTTCTGAAATGATCATTATGCTATTAGGGCCGCTAATGCCAGCAAACCAGACCGGAACAGGTCTGTTTGGGTGCCACTCAGTGCTGCTCTCCAGAGAATTAAATGCTGTATTTCTACAATATACTGTATGCTAAAATTACCATCAGCAGAATAGGTTCATGTTTTAAAGCATCAAGCACCAAGCACTTTAACTACAAAGTCTGTAAGTCTGTTGTTGGGGTCAGTGGGGACATTTATTTAGCTAAGGACTCTCTCAAGAACATTCTTCATGCTCTTCGTGTATTTGAAATCATTCTTACAACTGTAAATTCTACTGGTCGTTTTTGGTAAGTGGTCCCTTATACCGTCAAAGGTGAACTTTTACTTCACATGTACAGCATGTACTGTATTTCCATCCCCCTGTGCTTCATACTCAGTTCGGGCCTGTAACATTGCACCACTTTTTTGCATTCAGCTGAAGGGCCCTCAGGGCAGTAAATTGTGCAGGAAAGAGGATGCAGGGGAGTTGAGAGTCCTATCAGGACGAATGCTTTATTCCGGCATAATTGCTTCCTCGGTTTGCAATCAGAGACCCAGTCAAGCGTGGGGGTGGGGGGGGTGCTGGGAGGAAGGCAAAGGCTTAAGGGTTAGGGGTGTTTTGAAAAGGGAATTTTGGGCAGCAGTCCCAAGGTAGCTGGACAGCAAAGGTCCACTCGAAAAAAAAGTGGTTCTCTTGACATGATATGAAGTCAAGAACATCCGGCATGATTAACTATGAAAGATAAAAATAGAAAAAATAAACTCCTCATAAGTTTCTCAAGTGCAATCTGAAATGCCTGGTGAAATGCTCACAGCAATGCTTTTCAACAGATGTTTCCAGTTGGCTTGTGTGCCACTGACCATGAGTGTCAGCATTTCAGCACTGCTTTTGGAAAAAGGAAACTCCACGCCACCGCTTGGCCACTTGTCCTTTTGAGGACATGCCCAGCAAATAAGAACTTGTGAACAGAGTAAACCCTCACTAAGAGTCTTGTGAGTGTTCTCTTTCGCTTTCCCTCCCACGTTCTTTCCCCCCTCGCTCTCTCTCTCTCTCTCTCTCTCTCTCTCTCTCTCTTTCTCTCTCTCTTTCTCAACAAACTTCCACCCACAGTAAACCTAGCCCTGTATTTGCTTTTTTCCATCTTTTGAAAGAGACTTGGATCCTTAGCGCACCTTAGCTTTATGGCTTGGCTTTACTCCACCACCTGTAACACAACCATCATTTCATGTTTTCTTCTTTTTTTTTTTTCTTCAACACCAAATCTGCCATATTTCTGCTTTATGCGCAGCCTCCTGACTTCTCAGTAATCCTAAGTGTGAACCCTGAAGCACTGTTGACAATGGCTCACACGCATCAAGGTCTGAGATGAAGATGAGCCAAGCCTGACAGCGTGCCAGAACTGTTTCTGAGGATTCCATCCAGGAACTCTGAATGGTTGCCATGGCAGCATAGGCTAGGGATTATGGGTAAACCATAATTCAACACTGGTGAGGTAAAAATAGACAGGTTCTGACAGTTTATGACCCACCCCCTCAATCCCCCCCCCAACCCCCTTCTGATGCTCAGCTGTTCCAGCAGACTTGTGGGGATGGGTGTGTTTGAGAAGACATGCATATTGGTATGTAAATGCAGACATGATGCCAAGCAAGGGCGGAAAGCGAGTAGAGGCTTGTGGTACCGGTACCTTCAGATGTAGGTAGGCCTCCGCTTTGGGCTTCTGCCACGGGCTCAATCTCCTCCGATTCAGACAGGGTCACGTCTGCAGCTGGATGAAAAACAGGGAATACGACAAGCAGGGCGGAGGGAGGGAGAGAGGGAGGGAGAGAAAGAGAAAAAGAACAGTTAGGGAGTTTTGAACTGACACAACCTTGGAATCTTGCACACAGAGGACAGACTGTTGAAATACTGCAATCGGATGATGGACCAGACGCGTAGTTTTTCTCAATCCACTAACCCCACTCCACAGGTACACGCGTGAGGAGCACTTTTATTTTTATTTTATTTTATTTTATTCCTCACATGGCTTTGATTAATGATTTCTTCCAGAACACAATGGAATTCGACTTTGATTTCTGATGTTGGAAAAGAAAATAATTTTACTGGACCAAAGATAAGACTGTTGCACTGGAAAATAACAGCAATAAAACTTGAGAAAACCGTAAAATCCTTCCCTGGATTGACCTGCATATCTTTGCCTTTAAATCTCAGATAGCGTTCCTCAGTAATAAAGCCATTAGCTGAAACTTTTATTGATGTTTAAGTGCTGCACTATACATACATGTAATTACATGTATACTGTAATTACCTGTACAAGTATACTGCCTAATTGCATACCTGTACAACACAAGAGTGCTCCCAAGGTACCCCAGTGTGTGATTTAGTCCTAGACCTAGACCTAGACGTCACCAAAATGTCAAAATGTCATGGAACCGTAGGCGAGGTTTCAAGCACATTTTCGGGATGTCACTGCGGAGGTCTATTTCAGGTCAGCACTTTAAGAATCTGCAACTGATAACCGCAATCTATTCTTTCCAGCTAGACATCCCCTCAAGGGAGCATAGCATGAAAGACAGAAAAAACATAATATTAAATATTGAAATATTAATATTCATATTAAACATTTAAATATTTAATCCCATTTGCATTTCATATCCACAATCTTTTCTTCACCATCTGAACAAATGAATAGCTTCATGAGTAGGGAGCACAGGTCCCGAGTCAGTTAAGAGTGAGGAAGTGCAGACCAGCCTGTCCATCTGTTCATGACATGGCTCTCTGCACTGCTCTGCTCTGCTATGCACTACACATCTGGCTGAGCTGAGGTCAGCCCCTATAGCAGCCAGACTGCATCCCATCACCACCCCGGCCTGCGGTGGAATTCGCCACGGGCCTGACCATTAGCGCATTAATGAGCCGTCTGTGATGGTGGTGGTGATGATGATGATGATGACGATGATGATGGCTGCCCCAGCCATGTTCTATCCGATTCTCACCACCCCAAAGTTTCGGTGGCCATATAGCTCAGCTGGGAGGGGGTGGGGTGGGGGGCGTGTGAGGGGCAAGGGGGAGTTTTTTGGCGGTTTAACAAACAACATGCATGGCAAAAGTGACAGCGACCCCAATGTGTGTCTGGCATGTTTAGTTTACACACTTAGTCCACCTCTAGGGGCTTTTGCTGCTGCTCTGGCAACGCATACGTAAGCTTTTTAGTTAATTAAAAATAAACATTTCCCTTGTGAAAGTCCCCATGTGTGGCGCGCTGTGTGTGTGTGAGCGAGAGAGAGCAAGAGAGAGGGAGAGAGAGGAGGGGGGGGGGGGGGAGAGAGAGAGTTGTTGGGCATGTTTGCTGTTGGACTGGACTTTTATGATGGCCAGTTTCCACACAACCTCAACGGCTCACCAGCCCGCCACAGGAGAGGCTAGTCACGCTAAATGATAAAGTTGTGACCTTACACACACACACACACACACACACACACACACACAGAGTACAGATGCACACACACCAGCATAATGACACTGCATTCATCACCAATAAACGCTGCTATGTTGAATTTGCCTGTGGTCAAGTGCAAGGAAACTAAATAGACATATCATGGAAGCTGTAGCTTGGTAGACCTCAGGATACTAAAGGTCATAATATGGCATCCAGTTAGAGACATTACCAATTAAACAATATTTACGCATATTTCCCCTCACAGGATCAAGTGGCTACTATACTATACTTTTACCACACCACACACTACTTCATTGTGTCCAATGCTTACTTTCTCAATGACTGAAACTCCTTGATATGTAGGACAACAGGACTGTTGACAAGAAATAAGTGAGAATGAAAGATGGGAGCAGAACAAGAATTCGAGTCTGGGTCGGACTCCAATGTGCTATGGATTTTTAACGCTTCTACAGCCACAGCTCTTTCCTGAAAAAAAAAAAAAATATATATATATATATATTTTGGACGCCAAAGTCCTCTACATTACAGTAATGCGTCGACTAGCCAGAGAGAAGCGATTGTTTCAGCTCATCAGTGTTAACATGCAATGCTAATCGAATGACCAGGCGTATTATTGCTGGGTGTCGCCGACTTCCTGGTGAGTGGTCTTAAATTACCACTATCAGCGCCTTATCCAGGGGGATGTGTGCTTTGGGATGTGTCTTATCCATGTGCTGAGGACCAGGACAGATAAGTTATGGCCCCCCTTCACAGGGCCAAGAACAACACAGAGAGGGCTGTTCCCATGTCAAATTATCATTCCATTGTTTAGGTAATACAGTCGGGATTTGTTTTACAACGTGTACACACTCCCTTCCCTCTTCCTTGAGTGCCTTCACGTCAGGGAAAAACTTCCAAGATAATTTCTTGACTTTCCAAGTTCATTTCTTTGTGCGTGTGTGTGTGAAAGAGAGAGAGAAAGAGAGAGAGAGAGAGAGGCACTTGGGTGAAATCATATGTGATTTACAGCCTTTTTTTTTTTCGTAAAGAGTGCACAGGCTCTCCAAACATGCAACAACATCCCGTTCCTGGAAAACGCTTGGGGCATTGAGAGGGATATGAAGACTGGCTGACCTTGGCAATGAAAAAGAGATGAAAAAAAAGTGAGACGAAAAAGACGAAACGGGCGAGATGACGATTTGGCAGGTGACCAGGGTGATTAGCGCTCGCTCACCGACAGACAAATGAAGACAAAGTTGTTAATTGTTTGCAAGTTGTTGGGTCTCGGCCTGTGCCGTGCCGAGCCTGTCAGCCTGTCACTCAGTTTATATGCTGGGCTTAGATCTGCCGGCCACTTTCGGCCACTTTACACAACCACTCCCTGGCGCCTGTTTTCTTTGGATATATTACATTGTGTGTCAATAAAAATGACACTCGCCCGGACGGGGAGAGGGGCCTCTAGGCACTGGTCGCGCGCTAGCCGCCGAGGGCCTGCGAAAATGCCATGCACCATCATGGAAAGAAAAAACGATAACTTTATGTAGCACGCTGTGTGCTTTCCATTAGGAGAGTCAACATTTGCGGACATATTAATGCGCCTCACCTGGGGGAGAAGAGAGCTGGTGTTCCCGGGATGTCCCATGCAATCCCCAACTCAGCCGCTGTACCCCCCCCCCCCCCCAACACCAGTCCTAACACACTACACTCACCCACAACCCTCGTCTCCACTCCCCTCACCCGAGCCCTCACCCTAACCCACACACTCTCTCTCTCCCTCTCTCTCTCTCTCTCTCTCCCTCTCTCTCTCTCCCCTCCGCTCCCCTCTAGGGCCTTGGGGGTACCCTGTGCTGAGGAGCCTGTGCAAGGTCTGAAGGAGGTGGAAGGGGAACTGGGGAGGGTGGGGGTGTTTGGGGGGGTTTGGGGTAACAAAGGCTCCAGTGTGGAGCCTGGGGGCCCCTGGAGTGGCTGATCTGATTATTTTGGCTCGGCCGGCCAGCGAGTTCGGGTGTATGTATGCGCGTGCTCGCGGCCACCCTACCCTGCCCCACTGCCCCCCCCGCCTCTCCCCTCTCCCCTGCGCCCCATCGCGCCACTGAATCGCGCCCTTTCACAGGAGGATTCTCCCCTTTCACCAGGATCCTCTCCTGGCAACAGCCCGGCCAAGCTGGGCCCACGCTCTGCTACGCTATGGCCGAGCTCGTAAAAACCAGAGATGAAACAGCACATAACGCAAGGTTAAGGAGAGAGAGAGAGAGAGAGAGAGAGAAGCAAAGTCGAGGAAGGGAAGAGAGAAGAGTGCTACAGGTACCCCCCGGAGGCAGCTGGGCTTTAGGGAGACATGGAAGCAGGGGGTAGGAGAGGTATTGAGAGGCTGGAGCAACATGGCAGTGGAGTTGGTGGTGGTGGTGGTGTTGGGGGCGTTCGGGTTGACGCGTCCGAAAATGTCGAAGCTTGTTAACACTCCTGAGGCCCCCCTCTGGAGGGTCATTCATACGGGATCACTTGCCAGGGCCATAAAAGAAAACGCCACGAAATAAAACGGCTTCGGTTTCTCGGCACGGCGCGGACCCGTGGGCGGCTGAAAAATATACGAACAGCGGGAGCTCCCCGGAGCCTCCCTCTCAGGCACACGCGTATATATTTAACGGTGGCCGTTTTATGCCTTTAACTCCAGCATTAGAGCGTAAAGTTAGTTTGTTAGGTTTTGGACGCCACTGGCCGACTGTTTGGTCGCGTCATGGCCAAAGAATGAGCTCATAGGGGGGGCATTGAGAATTCGGAGCCTGATTCAGAATTCAGAATGTGCCTCTGAGCACCAAGCGGCCATCGTAGAAACAAGGAGCCAAAACAGCATGTAAAAAAAAGAGAAAAACTGTAAAAACACTTAGGACCTCCAGGGCATCTGCAGATATGCTTAAAACGAGGTGACAGGCATGAAGAGCAGTGCCTGGTGGTGCCTGAAGGCGTCCAGGCTTGCCGGTGGCGTGGTGACCTGGATAGCCTGGGAAGAAATCTTGGGAACTGCGGCGACACAGGGGTAAGTAAAAAAAAAAAAAAAAAAAATCACACACATGCCTCTCTTTTACCCCTGTCTCCACTCAAGCAGTGGAACTAAAAACAAACGCTGCAGAAGCCAAGTCTACCATAAACTAACACCTTCAGGGGTATTTGTGGGCAAACATGAATTTGAAGTTTGGTGGCACTTCAACTGCATCAGAAAGGTGAGAACCACTCAAGTCTCACCAACACTTGGAACAACCAACACTTGGAACAAAAATGTGTCTCTCTGCTCATATACATTTGCCTGTTCCACAGTATACCATACCATGAAGTCGTGTGTTTGAATTACTCATCTTCATTTCCCATGAAGGAGTCATAAAACTACAGAAGTGAAGTCATTTCCTGATGCCTGCTGTGGCTGATGCATGGGAGTGGATGGAAAGATATCTTTGCATGTTTTGGTACACATTTCAAGATACTGGCATAGTCTGAAAGAGACGACATCTAAAGTACATCTTACCAGAACAAAAGCCAAACTGGTAATGAACGACTACATTTACTGAGTCAATGTATTCGGGGACGTCATTTTGTTGCATCCCTACATTGAAAAAGTCAGTATTGATTAGTTAGTATTTACTGTGGGGTGTCTTGTTGGTCTTCATATTACTGGATTCTGTAACAAATTTCCATGCCTAATTTCTATGACAACAGCATGTGCATTATGACAGAAAAATATAGCAGCC
>JASCQY010000022.1:18370715-18385715 GCA_030264315.1 Sardinella tawilis
GGGGGGGGATAAAGAGGGATGCAAACAGGCCTAAGCCATCCTTTAGCTTGGCCTGTGTCATGCATGGATGGAAGTCCTCCACATGTAACATGCCCTGGCTAAAAATACTGTATGTCGGGGCAATGCTTGAATCCCCGTCGTTTCGTTGTGTATCTCTGCGCCAAGAGTAATTACATGGGAGTGAGTGAGCTCGCCATCCTCAGATCTTCCACACAAATTATGGGATAATAACAGCTCTCTCCACAGACATAAACTCCACTCCGACGAACTCACAACGGTTCCGTGTTTATCGTCAGGAATTCTGGTAGTCATAACAAGGTCGCTAAATATAAAAGTGCAACAGGTCATTAGGCAAACAGAGAGAACATGTAATGGGAAGGTGGGGGGGGGGGGATTAGCTTCACCCCCAATCTCCATTGTTGGGTGTCGAGCGACATACACCCCAACCCGTCCATTCCCCTCCTCCTCCTCTTCCTCAACCTGAGCCATGTTATTAGGGCAGTAGCGTGCTGTGACAGCTGGTCTTAGGGATTCAGCCTCGCACTGTAGGACTGGTATAATAAATCAGATCGGGTATCTGCCAGAGAGAACCAAAGGCAAAACATGGGCAAATAATCCCCACCCCAACCTGGTTATTTGGGGTTTTAGGACTCAGGGAGAAGGCTGAGGTGCGGAACGCAATGTGACTGAAAAATGCCTCAGCCGATCACCAAAGAAAACATCCCTGGAAAAAAAAAGAGGCTTGAGTTACACAACTCCAAACGGAACAGCCAGCGAGATAAAGGGCCCGAGAAATAAAGGCAGACTTTAAGCCGGGCAGAGTAATTAAATCAATTTACATGATTGTGCTGTGAATAATGGCGTCCTTTTGCATAACCATGTGCGGCATGAGTTAAAAAAAAAAAAAGACTTGGCCAGTGTCCAAGACACAACACAATTACAAGCTCATAATTTGACATTTTACCATGAGTGCTAATCCACAAAACTTCATTTAAAAAAAAAACTTAAACACAGGACTCCTGTCTGGTGGCTACCGGATTTTTTTTTGTCCCCCAAGAAAATCTGATTGATTTCAGGGCTCATAAGTCATCTGGTTAGTTAATTAGTTCCTCACTATACAAGCACCTGAAGGTTCCCATAGAGGGAAGAAACCACGGCCCTGTTGCAGCAGGAAATGCTCATTTGTAAGGGCCCTGGGGCAGGCATATTTGACGTGCGGCCCAGCACACATCTATTCATAAAGCATCAAGTCGCCAGGAGGAAACGGGGAGGGAGGTAGGGGGGTAGCTGGGCCACACCTGGGCCGGATTCACGCATTATATCATGGGCAAGCAGACCTCAAGTTTCCCACTTATGTCTATTGAAAACATTTCCAAACTTTTCCATGGCTTTTCAAGGACATTTTCAGGTCCTTTCCCAACTTTTGCCTAATTACTGAATGAAAATTAAAACAGCCTTTCCCTTTCTTTTTCATATAAGTTAGCTAGCTGGGTTATGTCAAATTCAAATGGAAACCACGTACATCACACTGCAGAGAGCTGCACAATGAAATATACTGTACATGTATTGTCAATTTAAAAGTGCAACTACATAGTCATTAGACCTTGATGAAGTTTCCAAAACTGTCACTGAATTTACAAATTTTCAAGACTACTCTATGACTTTTCCAAGATTTCCATGACCGTGGGAATACTGAGATAAGATCTGACTCAAGAGAGACCTTGGACCAATCCTGCCCCATGTCCACCCCTCCATCCAGCCACAACATGGCCACCATCTGGGTGGACTCTCTGACTATGACCGAACTCTTGTTTCTCTCTCTCTGTCTCGGTCTCTCTCTCTCTTTCTCCTCTCCCGTCTGTGGGCTAATAACAGCTCCAGAGCCATAGTGGTAGCACTGCTGAGCTTGCCTTGGACACTGTTCCCCCCAGCTCGGCTGGAAGATGTCCCGGCCATTTCCTCCTTCTTACCCAGGGCCCAGACAGGCCAGCCAGAGCCTGGAGGGGAGCTCAAGTTCACACAGTTAGCATCACACGGGCAGCATGTTTTTCAAAGGCCCAAATCAAAGGGGGGACAGGAATGGGCCCATTACACGGCAGTAACATCTCCATAAACTGCTAAATTGGTGGAGAAATTCAATCTCGGTGGGTTTTGTGTAGTAGATTTACAGTCAAATGGGATTTTCTTTTCATTAATAGAAAATGGCAGGCTTCCTGGTTTGGTGTACAGTACGTAACAGCTAAAGCATGTATGGGAAATGTTGGGAGATGTTTGATTTGTCCATATCTAATGTAACAGAAGAACAAAAAAAAAAAAAAGAGAGTGACTGCTTTTAACTGACAAAAGAGTTTCATTGACAGAAGAAACATTCAACAGTCATGACTTGTTTTTATGTTCTAGATATACTGACTATGATTTGTAAAGATGAAAGTTATTATAACAAATCATACTCTCCGATTTATTTTAACCTCCCACAGTGTGTCAGCGAACAAGGTGAACAAACAAGATTAATCCTTTGGGCAAACAGTTTAGGGTGCCATTATGCAAAATTAGAGCCTGTGTGTTCTTTTTTTCACTAGCTGCAAGTTTGAACATTATTTTTCCTGCTTCAACAAACAATTCTGACAAGATAAATTCATAAATCACCATAATTTCATCTTCCCTGACTTCTCGGAGGGGAGTGGTAGAGAAGGCAGCTGACCGGAGCCAGTAAAAACATTTAGGCATGAGTTATCTCACAGACTGGGAGCAGATCAAAGGGGGCAGTTCTACCCTGAGACTCTCCAAGCTACAGTACACTCCCTGTGGGCAACTTAGGTTGGGGTGTTGTCTAAGTACACACACACACACACACACACACACACAGATTCAAACAAGTTCTGCAGGCGCACACAAACACACACACACACACACACACACACACTAACCCAAGAACTCTTTGCCAGGCAATGGGGTCAATGGGTTTTCAAATCACCCATGGTTATCAGTGGGGCAGTGGAACAGCAGCAATCGTGAGGAGCATTCTCCATTCGAATTCATACGGAAAGACAGACAGTTGAATTATCTTGAGTATCGGCCCTTCTTTTCTTTCCAGTGGTTGTTCTGACTCATGGCTCCCACTCCATTAAAAATACACTAAAATACAAAATAAATGTATTAAGCATGAGAGGACATAAGAAACAAAACAAAACAACTCTCCTATGGAATGCTCACTGTCAACTATTACTGACCACTAAAAGTAGGCCTTTCCATCGTCCGCATATCCATGGCCCTGTGTGGACAATCTTTAATTTCCTGCACACATCCACTGCTTTACAATTCCACGTGAACTAGGAGTGCCACAAGGTATATATAGTGCTTTCATGTGGGCAGACGCAGTTCTGCTTGGCAGCACCATATAAGGTCAACCCTGGCAGCCATGAAACAAAACCAAAGTCAGAACTCTCCGACTTTTTTTTTGTTTCGCTCCAGACATCGCCGAGTGCCACCACAGCAGTGATACCACCAGCAACAAAAGCGGTAGCGGTAGCGGTAGCAGCAGCAGCGGCAGCGGCGGCGGCACCAACAGCTGCAACCTCTACCGGGAGTGACCCGACATGCACTCGGACCTACGTCCGTGAGTGTTGTTCCGCTGCGCCTCCTTTTATTTGCAGTTGCCTAAGCAACAAAGTCTACGGTTGCAGAGGTGCTAAGCTCCTAATGCTCAACCAGCTTTAACACTTTTCCCCTGAGGGTGCGGAATGGGGGGACGGCTGTGTGGGCTTGGGTCCGCTTCCATCCTTACAAGACCACAAGCTGCCCGCTTGGGGGGACCAGATGTGTGTGATGGGCCTTGTTTGCAACGCAATGTAGGCCACAGCACGCACTCTCTGACTTTTAAGCCTTGTTTAAGTTCAGTGTTAAAAACATCTATGAATGGACCTGCCATACTGAACACTGTCTTCATCAATGTTGTCCATCGCTTGCTCGGATCACTTCTGGCTTATGATTACAAAAGAAATGGATCAATGGATGAACCAGATGTCTCCACTTACGTACAGAAAAGGACATCGACGAGGCTTGCAGCTGCAAGGTGGTAGAGCAGACTATATAAAGGAAGAGATGTTTTAGTCTAAATTATTTTTTTTGTTTAATAGACTTTGGGATTGTTGGGGATTTAAGCGGCGTTCGAGGAACTGGAAAGGGTTAAGGTTATTAAGGCGGACAGCAGAAGGGGATGGTTTGCAAACCACAACCTCTTCTCAGGAAATAAGGCAACAAGGGCCCCCATCCTTCCCCCACCCCCCACAATCCTCCATGCTAACTTTCCCCTTCGGAACATTCAGGATAAATAAACACAAACTGAAAAGAGAACCATAGGAATGATCCCTGTACGTATATGCGTGAGAGAGAGGGAAAGAGAGAGAGAAAAAGAGAGAGTGAGAGAAAGAGTGAGAAAGAGAAAGAATGGGAGGTGAAAAACTCTCTATGAAACAATTTGTCTGCTTTGCAGATCCTACGCTGAAGTGCAACCTTTTCCAAAGTCTTCCGCTCCTTTGATGTAGTAAATCTGTGTAATTTAAGAAATATTTGGTTTCAAAGGGTCAGTTACAATATTCAGCCATGAACCATCTCCTATTTCAGATTTGAGGAGCCAGGCAACAGGCTCTGGGCCTTCAAGTAGTCGCTGAGTTACGACACGCCACTGAGAGTATTGCTGAAGCAAAGGAGAGTCAACATAGAGTATCTCTCTACCATCTTAGGTTTAAGGGGAAAAATCATTTCCAATGTGGTTCGTCCCTTTGATTTATCCCAGATAGCAGCATGCCGTTTTGGGCCAAATCGGGGCCAGATCAGGCCCGAAAGTGGGCTAAGTTCTGTGGCTTCCCGGAAACCCACAACGCCAGTTGGTAACCTCAGCAGGAAGGAAAGAATTTGTCTTCTGAAAAGCTCCTCCACCACCAAAATCCCCCAGTGCCATGTCGATTCATTTTTCATTTTGCTTTGTCAACAAGAAAGCCTTTTCATGACGAAAAGAGTGACTACCTCTTCTAAATAAAGAAGCCCAAGGAGGAGAAGCTTAGTGTTTGAACAGCTATAGGTCTGCAGAGAAGTATTAACAGAACACCCCTCTCTCCTCTCCTCTCTTCTCCCCTCTGCTCCACTGATTCCAGATGTGTTCATGCGAAAAGTCCGCTTGTGTCAACGACTTTCCCACTCTTTCTCCCCTAAGAGCATGCTGACAGGAGTCGTACACGAGGATGCGGGTAGACAAACGGCAGACAGAGAGCAACTGAAGAGCACAGACGACTCTGGGCTTCAAAACTACAGGACGTTCGGCCAACATGTTTTCACAGGTTGTTAGAGAAAACAACTCTGTTTTTGCTTTCAGAATTTAGCTTGATAGTTTTGTGGCTGGACCTGCATTTTGGTTTCAGTTACAAGCGGGCGGTCATGTTACCCAAAAAGCCAAATGACCTAATCATTTTGAATCATAGCATAATTACTACACATTATTTGTAAGAACCATTTATTATTAAAGATGTTTGAAGTGCTTTCTCTGGCCAGAAAAAAAAAACTGCATGGTAAGCATTTTATAAAAAGCACAGCAGAAGTTCTGCGGCTTGCAAGCCAGACTAGGGATCATGCAAGTTCAGGTCCAGGTCAAAACATTATTATTTGGTTGTGATGTTAAAGACTCCAGGGGCACTCTGTTTGTCTAGATGTTTTCTCTACAGACATAACCCCAAAGCTTTTAACACACACTTGATGCTCTTTCTCGAAATCCCTTGCAGCTTGACACTGGTGACTCTTGGGTCAGCTGTTGGGTCTTATGTGGAGCGAAGCTGCACTTCTGTGCCCGAGGGAATTCTGGGATACGGAGTCTGAGCAACCAGCTGAGTGTTTTTTTTTTAGTTTTTTTTCTCCCCACGCTCACAACCTGAATCAGCCACTTGTCTTGGAAAGGCAGGAAGCCTCACAGCTGCAGAGAGGGACTTTCACTGAAGTCAGTTAAGACCAGCAAGTGTTGCTCAGTAGGCAGGAAGGGGCAGAGGCTTCTGTGTGTCTCTGGCTTTTCTCCAGGAGGCCCTAAAGTAGCCCTTAACTCTAAATTCATGGTTGTCGACTGATATTAGATTCTCCTATAAAGCTGGCTTAATGCAGTTCCTTCATCTAAAAGTGCAAAGCCTGGAAGCAGCCATATCAGTGAGTCAGAACTAGGCCCGCTGTGCGTCTGAAGCGGCCGCAATAACAGGGTTAAGAGGCGACGTCCGACTGACTGGTGACTTGAAGTCTCCGCAGACAAACATGTGGCAACATTTACCGTGACATTCTTAAGTGCAACAGAAGAATTGTCCTTTTTAGAAGAATTTCCCTGATCTTTAAAAACTACTGATTCACCCGGAGATGACATTGACGGCTAAATTGCTCTTGGATGTTCTGCCTCGGATGGCGTCCAAAGCAACTGTTATCCTGCTGCTCAGCTTTCATGGAGCTCGGCAAGGACGGCAAATCTGATCAGCCAGGATGGAGATGGGGATGGGGGTTGTGGGGGGAGGGGCAGGGTGTTATTGGGTGGAGGGGTAGATGGAGCAGAAACGTGGAAATGTGAACATTGTCTTGTTCGTCACCGTGGCCGCGAGCTACTACAGACTAGTCTCAAAGGGCGCAGACTTTCTGGACCTTGCTTCCTCTGCGTTTTTAATGCTCCTGCTGGAAGGCTGACAAAACACACATTAACCAAAATGTCAGCGTGCTACGAGACTCTTCTGACTGGGCCCTACATCGAGCTGCAAGGAACCCGGTAATTTACGGCCGTTGACACTAGCATAACCTAAACTTTCCACCCGAGAGAACAGGCATGGCATGGCAGTCTATGGCCACACTGTGCCTTCTTGAGTAATGTGATGTTTGCAATAGTGCTTGAAACAGGCCTGCAGACGACCGCTTCAGCAGCGTGCCTGGCAAAGGGTGTCTTAAAAGGTATTCAACTGTGAGACAATCCAGGCCACATGTTTTAAGCATGTATTTGTCAGAGGCAGATATATTAATCCAGAGCGACCATTTTGCTTCAGATATTGACCCCATTACGGAAAATGATTTGGTGGTCTTATTTTTTGAAAATGTGCCTCGTATATACGCGCTTACTGCTCCCATTACCAGGGTCGCCATAAAGAAAGAATACAGACTGTCAGCAGAAAAGTAAAATGGTGGAAAATGAAACAGATTTACTCTTTTTCCATGAGACATTGATATTTAATGGTATAGTAAAAAAAAAAAAAAAAAAAAAAAAACGTCACCTGCTTGGGAGTATTTTTGGACCAATAGAAAAGCTGTAATGATTATCCCAGCATGGAGGGACTTGCTCAAGCAAGCCTGGCCCTGTAAGAAGCCAACCTCAGAATAGATTACAGTTTTTCATCACCTATTGGTTGAGAAAGGTAGAGTATTGCCCTTAAGCTACAAAACTCTAAAGCAAGACTGTTTGACTGAATGAAATGAAAGGACAGACGGGTGCTTAAAACCTGCCAGACATATGGGCCACATTTGTCAGAGACAAAAACATTCATCCAAACTAACTGAATACAAGCTTTAGAGAAGAGGCTGATCTGATGCTTTCACTCAAACAAGAACATTTGCCCAGAAGGACCCAAGTTAATGCCAAATAGTCCTTTCCTGATTAAAGAAGACATCAACAATATTCTACAATAACAGTTAATTTATTAAATATGGGCTAATGATTCTGACAGAGACAGAACTGTAGTCACTTGTGTCAGTTACTCTCTAGATATATAAAGTTCGGCAAGCTTGTTGCACTAACTGTACACCAGAGATTCTCTACAAAACGCTCCTAAGAATAACCAAAAACTCACACGCTTCAACAACAAACCAATCACACTAGACAAATTTTTAACCATTTTGCACTGACAGCTCCGTTATCATCCAAGTTTCTCAATCACAATCATTATACCCCTGAAACCAGGACAGTAAAAAAGCCCCATCCCGTCCTCCCATCTGAACACACTGGAGTTGGAGCTGGACCTGCTGACTCTGCTGCTGAGTGACAGACCATAACTCTTTCATGTTTCCTTTATGGACTGTGCACTTCCCTCTCCAGGGATCCCCCCTTCCATCTGCTCCCGACCAATAGGACGCCTCGTAAATCACCAGACAGACACCCTGATGCTGTGCGGCTGGCGGGGAGAGCAAGGAGAGGGGGACACAAGTGACGTAAGCATGTGTGTGTGTGTGTGTGTTTGTGTGTGTGTGTGTGTGTGTGTGTGTGTGTGTGTGTAGCCTGTGTTTTGTGTTGCTTTTATTGCAATTGGTTGATGGGCGTCAGCCAGTTTGGCTAACACAGTTTGGCCATTCTTGCTCTTGCTCGCTGCAACCCATGAAGATATTGAGAGCACGATGGGGCCAGGGCAGCCTAAGTTTGGATGACCTATGAGGGTTTAATTCTCCACAGAGCGGCAGCAGCTCACATTGAAGCTATTTGCGTCAAGAGCATCCACACGTAACCACATTCTATTAGCAAACTCACTTTTCTCATTTAAGTCAACAACTGACAGCAATCAGGCAAATGGAATTTAGAAGGCGAGACAACAAGTCAGATGTAGAATGACGAGGAATGTACTTTCAGGAGACTGATGCCATGTTATCTTTGAAGAGGCCATCTGTCCATGACTCCAAAGAGACATCTTTCTGTCCAATGACAAAAGGGGGTTTTAGTCATATTGAGAGGAAAAAACCTCATCTATCCTTAAAAGTTTTATTCCAGGGCAAAGATACCAGAGGCAAGATACCAGAGGAGTCACAAAAACATGCTTCAGTATCTGTGGTGAAGGTTGTTACAAAGCAAGTTATTTCAAAAACGGCGCAACAACACTCCCTGTGTGGGAAAACGGTAAAACCCAAATGTTTCAGGCAATTTATATTTACTTAAGCAAGACCGACTGTGGCTGCACATCGAGTCCACAGCAGTGGTGGTGCTTATTCTTAAGCCTCCTCTCATGGCCATGAGTGTTAAAGATGACTTGCGTAACTTGCCGTTTTTTTTACTCCCTCTTTTTTTTTTTTTAAAACTTCTTTTCTTTTCTTCCTCCCCCCTTCCTCTTTTCTTTGAGGCACTTTCCTCTTGTAGTCTTCTTGGAAGGGCAGCGGGGGGTTTGCACAAGCACTAAAAGCTAATGGGACTGTGGTGTCATAGCCAGGAAGCAGCAGAGTAATTTGCCTCAGACAGTGTCGGCAGGGCCCTGAGGGGGGCCACGGCGGCAGCGGGCTTTTAGGGCCCTGGAATGACAACAGCCCCACTGTACAGCTGCGAGCGAAGCCATTGGATGGCAGAGGAGAGAGAGAGAGAGAGAGGGCCTGACCTGGTATCCAGGTAAACAAAAAGGCCATTCTTCTTTCACCGTTTTTTTCCCCCTTATACCTGTTAGCAAGGCTATACCACCACCTCCACCATCAGGTCCTCGTTATTGTAAGATGAGTTTGAGGCACCCTAGTTTAAGTGTGTGTGTGTGTGTGTGTGTGTGTGTGTGTGTGTGTGTGTGTGTGTTTACAGAAGTAAGAACCATCAAGGGCCACATATCACATTTTAATTTACATTCTATTCCATGATATACAGTTGTTTGAGGATACGCTCCACGGGGGATGTCTACTGACTTTTAAACTTGTCTAAAAAGTGTAAACACTTCACAAAGCAATTATAACAAATCATTGAATCAAAGAGATTCTCTGTGTTGTTTAGTACAAAGGTTCTTAAGTTATTATAAACATTTCATGGGACAATGCTAGAAATGCCAATAGATGGATAAGATATATATATTCTGGCAACAATTAAAAGAAAAAGAGCACTAATAACTAGCGGTTAATCCAAATACAAAAACCAAGCGATACAGGGACCAATGATGCTTGCTCTCAAATCTAGTTCCAGCATTTCATGCCATGCCTTTTGGTTACAAGATAAAATTAGCAAAAGTAATCAAAGCAGATGAAGGCTTTTTACCAGATGTCAGTTCTTATGTCCTGGGACCCCTGAATTAAAAGATAGATAAGGGGGTCGGAGAAAACCAAAAACAACGGACATTTATAACACAGCCGTCACACTAATATTAGACGCAGGCCTGTGCAATGACTGATGTAAAAACAGGCTCTCACACTTTTGGCAAGCTAAACAGAACCCAACTGTTGATATAAGGACCTCACACTGTCCAGGTCGTCCATTACATGCAAACCCTGTGCACTACAGGTCACTGGGAAATGAATTGGGACTAAACAAACCCTTTTCCCAACAGAGTCCAGGTCCTGGACTTCATATACGTCTACAGACCTGAGGGAGCTGACTTCTCTCTGCTGTTAGGAAATGAGGGGTAGGCCTGAGTTGTATATGATTCCAGAGGGGGGTATGGGGGAAGGGAAGTGGATGGGATGGAACGGAATGGGATGGGGAGGGAGAGAGAGACTTGTAGCTTCCATAAACCACCAACCGAGCAACGGCTCAGGGCTTTCCACAGCTCGAGCGCCTAGTCAGATTTCTCTAGAGTTCGGAGCCAGGGGGCAAGCATGGGTCATGGTTGCGTGGCCCTTCTCATTTTCCTTGTCTGGAGGTATTGCTTTTATGGCGCTTAGGAATTTGGCAGATCAGCATGGAAATTACAAAAATACTAAAAAAAAGTTTGCCCTTTCTAAGCCTTACCCAATGTGGTTCCCTCTTCCAAGTTGTTCCACAACATGTCCTTCGGATCAGTATGCATTTGCACTTTGACGGTACGTGCTTTGCTAGAGGTTCAGGAGAATCCCAGAGCTGCTGTTCCAAAACTCACAGCTTATTTATGTCTGCTGAGACGCAGTTCTCTGCATCCATCCAATGATGTGGTAACTGTTTTGGGCCCATTATTAGACCTAATGCTTAGGAACCTCTCCCAAATGAACCCTTAATGGAGCAATAACTGTGGCTGGACCAGGGACGGTTTCTGAGTGGCTGGAATTTAAACAGTCCTTATTAAGCAATACAACCGAGAAAACCTGAGGGAACCATGATACTTGACCATGGTGCAAAACATGGGGTTTGCAAATAACTAAATAAATACAAGTTTCCCCTAAAACAAATCCAACTCACGTTGCACAATAAACAGAAATGAAATGTGATACAGCTTCAGCATATATAGCAGACGCAAAATATGACACTACCTAGCATACATACTTCAACAGCAACAGCACAAACCTGTACATATGTACTTCAAGATGTATACAAATTGGCTG
This sequence comes from Sardinella tawilis, assembly GCA_030264315.1. Taxonomy (NCBI): domain Eukaryota; kingdom Metazoa; phylum Chordata; class Actinopteri; order Clupeiformes; family Clupeidae; genus Sardinella; species Sardinella tawilis. The sequence goes on from JASCQY010000022.1 coordinate 18,381,963, forward strand.
TTCTTTGCATATAGTGGTATTCCACATGAAGTGGAGCACTAGAAAATGCCAAAATAACAGTTTGAGATGGTGTAAACCAAAATCAACATGGGTAAAACCATCTGTAAACAGACCTCAAGTACCACAACATTCGGGCAAACAGGAAGACAGCAAAACGCGATCCTTGGGACCACAGGCCAGCAAAGCAGCCGAGACAGACAAGTCTACCATCAACAGTAACTGGAGAGGACAGCTGGAGGCCTCGATGGAAATCGTAAAAATAAAACACACACACACACACACACACACACACAGAGAAAAATCAACGGTCTAAGGCTTGGTCCTTCTCGGTCGCCTCACTAAGGCCAGTTCTCGGTCCACGGGGAGTCTGCCTCTCTCTGCTGCTGCACACTGGTTCATGTGCCCCTGCTGTGCGTCTCCCATAAATGTCAATAAAAGAGCAACAACATCTAGTTTTGTTAGGCCCCATGCTGAAGGAAAGGGACAACACACACACACACACACGCAAACAGTGCAGGGTCTGTGTGTTACATCAGTGTTTCATTTTAACCACCCACCTTACAAGTGTTTGGGGAATGGCACCAACCTAAACAATGACTCTTCATGTGTAATGCAGAGGTCTGCATCAAACTTCATGGGCCTTGAGACCATTACACAAGGAGCAGTGAAGCAAGGACACATTGACTAATATCCATGCCTCGCAAGAACGTCTGTATACGCCAAAAGTAACAACTTATGCTCCGGGCACTGCGTGGCCTGGGTGAGAATCCTTCACAAATAACAACTATCGGTGTCGAAAAAAATTAATAGAGCACATGGCACTGAGGGAAGATTCAACATGGCAGCCATCCAAGATCAACAGTGTCTAGCAGAGTCTACTCTAAACTGTGTCTCGTCTCGGTCTCGCCCTATACTCTCAGCAATGCGTCCCTGTACAGAATATGTCAGTGTAGGCCAGAAATGTCAGCTTGGCAACAGTGTTGCTGCTTTATATTGCATGACCACTTGAGCACTCACGAGTAAAACATGTGTACCACCAGTAGCCTACAAATAAAAAGCCTTCATGGTATAGACATTCCACACAGGAAACCAACTGTTACCACTGAGATCTCTCCTGTTGCCCTCGGGCCAAGTGCAGTATGACATTATGCCTTCCCACTGGGAGGTCATTTGGTACGATATGACCAAAGAATGAAATTTGACAAGCTGAAATGAATGTCAACGTTTTTTCCATATGACCCCTGAATACTGCAGTGGTGATGTGGACATGCAGGCTTTTTCAGTGCAGAGATACCCTATGTGAGTGCAGTCATTAGGCTCCTTGCCTTTCATTACAACAATAACATTGATGTTGCATCAAGTCAGCCTAACCAGACTTTGTGAAAACAGCCATGATTCCCCAGCTACTTCCTTTCCAAACCAGCCGTGCACTGTGCTGTGATTACAACATGCCTGACCTTCAGAGACTGACCAGCACTTATACCTCTAAAATGAAGCCCCTAGCCTACGAACAGCTCAAGCAAAAAAAAAGTGGGCCTTCTTCAAAGATGAAATGCAACCCCAAAAAAGGAGGCAAAAAAAGGAAAGGGAAAACACAAGGACAAAGAGGAGTAGGAGGTCCTGATCAAAGTGTGTGGTGCGCTCGGGGCTCCAGCGCATGGAACTGCCTGTTTGGGGTTGGCTGAATCAGTATAGAGCCAGAGCTAATCTAAACCAGAGGTGCGCTAAGGCTAACATTAGCAGAAGTTAGCCATTAGCCAATCCAGTCACTGAGCGACAATGGGGGCTTGAGAAATGTAACAGCACATTTCGAAAGGCAGCATATACTGTATTGCCAGCTAAAGCACCCTCTACCCCCACCCCCACCCCACACCCCCTCTAAAGCTCCATGCATAAGATGATGGTTGTCTTGGCCAAGGATTCTGTCAGATGAATCACAGCTAAAGCTTGTGCAAGTGAAATGTGGTTCACCCCCCTTGAAGTTAAGTCATGAATGTAGACAACAATGATGTATGGCAGACGTTTTTTCATAACAATTTTCAAGGGTTGGGAGGGTAATTTTCAACCAGAACTCCATGTTAACACCTTCTGTGTTACTTCTATAGCGCACAACAAAACCGCACAAAGATCACAAAGATGATATTAAAGGGGGGGAAAAGCTAAACAAGTCAAGATACAGCGGGTCCTCATCTAGAACCAAACTTGGTAATGTTTAGAGAGGGCTAGGCGCACGTTAAAGATCCAGCGTGCTGTATGACTGATTTTTATCTTGGGTTCCTTTGGTCCTAATGAGGAACAGGACCGCAGTGCGACTGTGGTACCTAAAGGAGTGAGACAACCAACCACACACACAGCACACAGACACACACACACACACATCTTAACATGCACACAAACACACACACACAGACACACAAACATACAGAGTCACACACACACACACACACACACACACACTCTCACCCCTTCTGTGCCATCACCACCATGTGCTAAGCAGATGTTTGGGGTGGGATGTGGTGGTGGTGGTGTGTGTGTGTGTGTGTGTGTGTGTGCTTGCTTGAGAGTGTGTGTGTGTGTGTGTGTGGAAGGGGGGTTGACTTTACATTCTCTTTGTACCCCAGTTCCCTTCTCCCTCTTCTCCTTTCTCTGTTGTGGTTTGGACTGACAATATCCTGACTGTGACCAAAAGAGCTTGTTAATAGAGACACTGATGGCAATTTAGGAATCCATGAAATCTATTTTAGAGCTTTTAGATGAAAAAAAAAGTGCACGTTTAAGTTATTAAAGGGAACGGTTGACATCAGGGAAACCGTGACTGAAACATCTATATCCATTTATCAGAGAATAATCATGTGACTCATTTTTAAAACACACCCTGCCATTCAGGTGTCACAACATTGCCGCATATCTACACTCACTCCATTGACATTAGAGGGTCGTCTTTAATGCCATGTTGACTGTATGTAAACAAGGCTGTGAGTGCTTCTGAGGAGTAGTAACCTTAAACAAACAGACTCTTGTGAATGCAGGCAAAAGTCCCAAGTAAGCAGACAGATGGACCAAAAAAAAAAAAAAAAAGACTTTTTTCTAGAATGTTCTTTCTGAGATGGATTGCCTGACACCTTACCCTCTCTGTCCATGTGGCTTTTTTCCCCCTAAATAGCTGGAGGGAGTGGGGTTGGGTGCGATGAGAAAGACTTCATTTATCTTTGGCATGGCCCTATGAATCTGGAGTCTGTGCCTGACCTAACGTGGTGCACCACCAATTCGTCATATTTGGTGATTGAGGACTTCCCTTGCCCAACAAGACTTATTGTACACTTAGCTGCAACGGATCTGCAGATCTGCTCCACAAACAGTCTGCAAGTGTGTGCAAGATTGTGCGTGTGTGTGTGTGTGTGTGTGTGTGTCTGTCTGTCTGTGTGTGCGTGCGTGTGTGTAAATGTGTGTGAGTGCATTTTTGTGGCTGTATGCACGTGTTATCAGTGTCTTGATGCACAGCAGGTATGACTGAAACACTGTGTGCGGTTCACTACACCCTCTGCCTTTTTTTTAAGGCATCTCCAACGTTTACGACTTCCTCATAAACAGCTCTGCATAGGACTTGACCACTGCAGCTGCAAGCCAACAATTTAATTGAGACTCTGTAATTTTGGAGAGTTAACAATGTACACAAGCATGTGGTAAAAATGTCAGAAGTCTAATTTCACCTCACCCTCTCCCCTCTCTCTCTCCCCCCTTTCATAATTCTTA
>JASCQY010000022.1:18387662-18398514 GCA_030264315.1 Sardinella tawilis
TGAAGGCTTGTTATTATTGTTGCGGTGGTGGAAGTGCTAGTGCTGGAGGGTGTGTGTGTGTGAGTGTGTGTGTGTGTATGTATATATATATATATATATATATATGTGTGTGTGTGTGTGTGTGTGTGTATGACGGCCTGGCTACGGCCCCTCCTGATAATACCCAGATCTGTGGTAAACAGCCTCCTGACCTGTGCGCTTCTGGACGTGCAATATCATAATCATTTCAGTTTCCATATACACAGAGGGGGGCCCCTGCGGCGGCGGCAGCAGCTGCCCAGACCCAGACCCAGGCCCAGACCCAGGCCCAGGCCTGTGCTTGGATTTGCTGCGCTCCGTTGTTTTCATAGCGCATGCCTCTCTCGGCTTAAGGGCCTTCGCTTGTGTATCCCCTCTGCACCTCATGCAAAGCTTACAGTCCCCCTTCCACACACACACACACACAGACACACACACACACCTTCTACACACTCTCCGGGAGACTTGCTGTTTGTATAAACACACTACGATTGGGTCAGTATGGTGGTGGTTTGGGGATGGAGTGGGGAGGGGGGGTGGGTGTGAGGGGGGTTTGAGCTTCTACATCTGCACTGTAGATACCCTACCTGCACCAAACCTCCACACAACCTCCACACAACCATATAGCCAGCAACCCATCCACCAACCCGCCATCTTTTCCAGCCCATCTCTCTCATGGACAAACCCCTATCAGAGTCCCATGCTTGAGATCATAATTACAAGGCCTGAATAGTCTGCTGCAAGAAGAATCAACACCAGGCCAGTTGGACAGCCAATCATGGATAGGATGGTATTAAAACAAAACGACAAGAGCCAATCAAATGTGTTGAAACTGACATTGTGAGTGAAAGTGTGGAGGCTGGAGGGGGAGGGGGGGGGCATGGTGGTAGGGGTTATTGGCGTGAGTGCCACGCGGGGTGCTGAAAATCTTATGTGCGCTTTGATCAGTCTTTGTGCTTTAAACATGCCAAACCGCATCGTAACAGATAACACCAAGAATCTGGTTCAACATCCACCCACCCTCACCCACACCCCCCCCAAGCACAGTTGTACACAGACAGACTGATTATGGAGATCTGGGACACATTGTCTCTGGCACAGAATCATGACTCTTAAAGAAACAGAGACATGGGGGAAGAGAGAGAGAGAGACGGAGAGAGAGAGAGAGAGGGGGAGAGAGAGAGAGAGAGAGAGAGAGGGAGGGAGAGAGAGAGAGAGAGAGAGAGAGAGAGAGAAAGGGAGAGAGAGGCTTGTTTAGAAAAACAACCCTCTTGCAGTATCTTGGGCTGAGGCGCCGTTTAAAGAAATCTGCATCCATCACAGCTGTAGAAGTAAGTACTTTTTCTCCCTTATGACTGTGAAGGTCCTGGATGGCAAGGGCCATCTTACGGGCATTTCTAGATGTACATGTAAATCATTATAATTATTCAGCTAATATTTTTTATATAAAAGACTTCTGAAAAAGATTTCCGACTGTATTAAAGTGTTAAAGTGCTACTTACAGTATGTGCCTGCATTAAAGGGTTGAGACAATGAGCTTTGTGGAACACTATGAGACAGTGACAGATGTTAACGGTGCTAAATGAGCAAAAAAAGAATGGAACTGGGGAAGATTCCGTACCCACCCTCACCGTTTGATATGAACCAATAGAAGGAGAGAGTGATTAAAGTCGAGGGGAGACCCAGTTTCGAATCTCAGGGCCTGTCCTGCACGCTGCTTCTCAGCGGGACATCTGGTTGCCATTTTTACCTTGGCCCAACTGCTTTTTAATTGCAACATTAATCAGATGTCCAAAATCCTGTTCTAGAGGTCATCTCATAAACTAGGTGTTTATTTGATAGCCACTTGCCATAACAGTGCTGAATTGTCCAAAAGCGGTGGGGAAAAAAGGGTTCTAATCCCGGATCATTGCTTATTATGCAATTACGTTGATTCAGGAGGAGAGAGAGGTTAAAATATCCTCATTGTTGGCGTCTTAAATTGGCGCCATTTGGCAAGCTAATTACTCACCTAGTTAAAATGTTATCTTTTCCCCACAAACACTTTTTTTTCCATGTTTGAGCGCAATGATAATCCCTTGATCGCTTGGCCCAGTATTTGAGGCCGCTCGCAAGGAATTTTTCCCACAAAAAGCGTTAGCAATATGGCGGCGTGATGGTCCTTTTTTTCCCAGGGGTCTCAACCGACTCCTTCCCAATAAACTTATGAAAGCAGCTCAAGAGCGTGATCCCGTTATCCCACTGTGCCGGTCGCATTACACGGTGAGGTCACTGCTCAAAGACCCAAACCAGCCTTTAGTCAATCTCCCCCACACACACACTCACACTCACATACACTCAGACACACACTCTCAGACACACACACACACACACACACGCACACTCACACTCACACTCACTCACACACACACTTCCATTCACACACACTGAGGGATTGTCTTCAGTGTCTCCAGCAGTGTTTGGAGCTCTGAGTTCAGAGTGGCTCCCCCTTCCAAGCCTTCACCCCATGGTGCGCACCTCAGGAGCTCCCGGCTGGACTCAAAGAAGAGTCCGGAAACAAAACTCGGAAAAAAAGTGGCTTCCCTTTACAGTGCCAGTGCGCCCGGACTAAATTACCATGGAGACCTTAAAGCAGGTGTGGTGTGGCGGCCCCAGATTTAGTGTGGGCTTCGTTTTAAGGGCAATGGGGGATGGTGTGTGTGTGTGTATGTGTGTATATGTGTGTGTGTATGTGGGGGGGGGGGGGTCCTGCGAGGGCCACTGCCAGTGTTTACAGCTGCTAGGCTTCCCCTGCTTAGCCCTCCAGCCGCCCTTAATAAATACCTGTAAAATAAATAGACCATGGTGAAAACCGCCCAAAGTGCTTTTGCAGACACTGTAAATTAAAAAAGGAGAGAATATGTCGGAGGACGCGGAGCAGCGCCCGTGTAAGACTACGGGACTGCACTGCGAGGCAAGCCGAGCGGGGAGGAGTCGACGCTGAAAATGCTGACGCGCTCCACCAAGACTGGAAGCTCTGCCACGGTACCAACACCAACTGATCGCTGGGCCAATCTATGAGTCTTTGCGCTCCAACAAGGACAGCTGGATGTGTTTTTTTGTCACACCTAAAATCGATTTGCAGTTGCTGTTGTACATTCAAAAATACTCTTCAAACTCTACAAGGTTTGGAGAAGGTTTATAAAGCACAAACTAAGTCAAGAGTCTTGAGTAAGCACTTCTTCCAGCTCAGCTCAGCTCAACGAGGACGCTCTCGTTTTAGCTCTGGTTTGTTGCACAGTGGTAGGCAGTGAGTGTGCCTTTCCCTTTTTTGACCCAACGCCCTTTAATTAAAACGGATGGCAACATACAGCCCTGGTGCACAAACGCTGTTTTTTTTTTTTTTGCATGGTGCTAATGTGCATGAGAGAGAAAGTTTCTTAGTTTCAGCATTCCCGTTTTCCTTCTTTTAGCTTCCAGTTTCCCGTTAGTTACTGTAGGTAGTTCATCTAGGACAAGAGCACCTCCGAAAACCAATCAAATACAAAACTAAGCCTGACTATGGTGTTAATACACACTGAAATGATTGAATACATAACTGAGCATCAATATTGAAATGAAATATTTGAAACTACAACTACCTCCTGAACATAGCATTAACATTCATTGAAACCGATAGGGCCACACAGGTGTGCCGTATACACCTGGAGGCAGATAATTATGCCCGTCTTATCTCTCCAGCGAGAGAGCCCGTCACACGGCTCCGCTGATGGGTCTCTCCCTCTCCCTCTCTCCCTTTCTCCCTCTCTCTCTCTGTCTCATGTCTCCAGAGAGGGTGACTCAGGGGAGGAGATGGCTGAGTGAGGCCTTATTGGCACCATCTCCTGAATGCCTGTGGAATGAGCCTCCACGGTCGGGCAGGTTTCTGAGCTCCGATTTATCGTCGGCCCCTATCTGCCCATCTGTTAGCAAGCTGTCTGCTCAGGTAAGCTGGAGCAGCAGCACAGGGCCCTGGCAGAGAGAGAGAAGGGGGGGGGGTAGAGAGAGAGAGAGAGGGGGACAGAGAGAGAGAGAGAGAGGGGGAGAGAGAGAGAGAGGGAAAGAGGGGCAGGGGCGAGGGACAGAGATAGACACATCCCTCTTTTCAGTGGCACAAGGCCATGGTACACAAGGCCCAGCATTCAGCGTCACGGCAGGGGGAAATCACCGCAAATACGGACTAATGATTTAACACCTCTCGCAGAGTATGGTCTGTGTCTCCAGGAATTCTTAAAATTGTTTATGCTATGCTTGGCCATCAGACTACCTCGGTGAGAGCCTGTGCTCACAGGGATTTCAATGCTGTCGTTATGACATGTTATAACATAATCCCATGGCATGTAGACTACACTGGTACAAGGGCAATTTGGCCTTGGCTGTAAAACCTGACGCAACAGGCTGAAAGCACGAGAGCACAGTGCTTGCGTGCTGAGCTAAAACAGAGCATTAAGTTGGAACAAATGGAACTTCTAACATAATCAATAGGAATAAACGTCAGATGTATATTGATTAATTGGCCATTTCTGCCAATTTCTCTTCTATTGTTTAAGACTCTTCCAGTCCCATAGTGATGTGATTTGAACTGTCTTAGATGCTGCTAGTCCCAGGGCTCACCCCAGAAACAATCAACAAGTTGGCTTGTTCTTTTCAAGCCCATAAAACACCCCATCTTTGTTCACCAATAAAAGGACTCCAGTAGATTTCCAGTGCACCACTGACTGGAATACTGGAAGTTACATGGACCGTCCCAAAAAAAATCCCAACTGTTGCTCCACTCCCTCCTGGTGCCGGCACGCTCCGCGGACAAGGAGCAAACCACAAGGCCATTTTGCGGTCGGCACCAAAAGGAAATTTAGTAAAATCATTAAAACAAAAAAAGCGCACAATCCTCCAAGCTTCGTGTGAAGCTTCAACTTAAAAGGACAAGGCAGTGAGGCGGAATTTGGGAATGGAATTTGGACGTGTAATGCAAATGAGGAAATGGATTTGCAATCACAGGCTCCTTTTTGAAGTCCCCCCAAGAGTCGCCATAAATCACCCAGGCCTGCAGAGAGACGCGTGCATGCGTTGTAAACCCTGTCTCTCGTGGAGCTATTTGCTAATTGCTAGGTCCAGCAAGCTGAGCCCTGTGATTGAATATGTCCATGGGCGACAGTGTGTCAGCACACTCTTCACCAGATGAATGGAAAACAGATTGCCAAGGTGGAATACACTGTTATTCAATTGCGCAAGGATCTCAGATAGCAATGGTGAGGAAGATACCAGTATACAGACGAACAGTGCCGGCTTTTGTCTTCTTGCTGCCCTTGGCCAGATTTGAGTTACTCCCCCTCTTTTTTAGAAATACATGTGAAAACTGAAATTTTGGGGGAGAAATTTGGTGCACTAGGTGAATGGCCTAGATCGCCTATGCCAGGAGCAAACTAAACAGGATATACCGTATGAGGACGGTCAAAAGTCTTTTCCTTAAAGATTTTAAATCTTAAGATTTATTGTGGGTTAGTCCACTTGTAACTACATCAATCAGAACTTGGTAAACAAGCATTACAACAGGTCATCCATCATAATGAATGATCACATTTATGTATGGAATCCCAGCGTGCTGTCACGCAAGTTAGCTGGCATTTTTCCACATAATTCAATGTCAATCCGGGGACCAATAAATCGGTTTATCTGCGTGCTTACTGGAGAAGCATTTAAGAAAGATATTTAAATGCAGCATGGAACATTGACAAAAAGAGACGAACCAAACACTTGGAGGCGAACACAGAACCGCCCCCCACCCCCTTTCTTCTTTATAATCCACAAGCATTTGATGGGATGGAGTGTTTTAATAATTTCTATAGATTTATGAGACTACGGTGTACAGCCAGAGTGCTGATACCATTCCAACATTAACATCCTGGGACTACTCGACTTGGACGAACAACAGAACTGTAAGGTCGGCTCTGGTATTGTTCAAGGGATTTAATGGGAAAAGCATGTCCACACAACAGCAGAACATAAAACATTACATTCACCTATAAGGTTTAATTATTTAGTCTACCGACCTACACAGGGCCATGCACTGATTTATATACCCAGTGCTACATCTATGCTGCTGATGCACTACCCAAGCCTCCCTCTCGGGACAATTTGTTCGCGTTACGCCTGGACTTGTAAAAAGTGCACGAAAGAGACAAGAGAGATTGCGATTCAAATCAGGTTGCAGGCATTTCAAGGAAGACTGGTAATGACTTTAAGATTACCTAAGCCGTAATCACAAACAGAGGGACCAGAGGGCCAGCCAGCGAGCGCAGTTGTCGCTGCAAAGCCCTGCATGTGCTGAAAACGGATTGCTGCATGTAGGCCAATACTCGAAGACAAGCTATTGCTAATTCAAAAGCGGACTCTACTGACACAGAACGGCAATGTGTCCCGCGGTGAAGTCAGCTGGGAGCGCGGCATGGTCTGTTTCAGAGAAAACTTTCTGCGCCGTTTCTCCCTCTTGTCTATCTTTGTTTTTGAAATGGGCTGCACCTGGTCAGTCTCCCCCGTCACTCACGCCGACAGGATTCCCCCCTTGGGGGAAACACTCCTGGCGCTGTGGTATAACAGGCCCACCAAATCAATGTCAGCGCGCTGGAAACAATGGAGCATGGTTAACTTCCAGGGGTCACCCTGTGCACGGTCCTTTCCAACAATATTCTCTCTCTCTCTCTCTCTCTCTCTCTCTCCAAAAGATCCCCCCAAGATCCCCTGCTTTGAATAAAGTTTTCTGGGGAGAAAAACTCAATACATGCAATACATGTTAGGGCTTCTTACAAACGCACACAATGATGAACATGGTTGGGTTCAGGGTTGGGGGGGCTGGGAGGCTTTATAAGGGGAGACTCAGGAGGACAATATGCCGCCTGAGTAATGTGGGATAAATCCACTGTAGAGAATCGTGAGAAAACACTAACAGAGGCAGATGTTTTTGGATGGTAAACATCTGTGATCTGGTCTTCAGCCTCTACACCTCACAGCCTCCTCAACCACTGCACTCCCCCTTCCCCTCCCCTACACCACATGGCATTGGTATTTACCATGCCCAGTGCCCGCCCGGCTGGCAAACATATTGTGGTCAGAAATGCCAACGGCAACAACAAAACCACTTGCGACTTACAGAATATTCCAAAATAAAAAAAAGAATTAGAAACACATACAAAATAAGCATTGGGATTTACTCCGGGACCCATCTCTAGCCAACACAATCTCTCCAGAGCCCATTCAACAGCTGTCTTTGGTTCTCATTCATCTTTTATGTTGACATTTTATTGTATCACACCAGAAAGCGCTATCGAATCTGCCATTGACATATTAGTTTAACTCGAAAAAGACAATACTATGGCTTTATAAAGGGAGTGAGGGGGGATACTTTTGATACGTAAACGATCTGAATACTAAAATTTACATCAGCTTCGTGCTTGGCGTATGAAATGTGAAACAGAATGCTCAAAGACATGCATTTCTGAATCAGATCATAATGGGCGAAATGGAAAAATTGCATCACATCACTTTTCAGGGGTACATATGTAGGACACATGGAAATGATGGTGTGTGAAAAACATCAGTGTGATTAGCCAAGGTAGCTGTAATTCAAAAGAGACCTATTTCATGTTTGTGCCAGCATCCGCTAACGAACATAACCCGCTTTCTTTCGACAATATCCTTGGCCCAGCCACACTCATTTGTGTCTGTAAACACCCCCAAACAGTGGCCTTTGCTAATGTAGTCGCTTTGAGCAAACACCAAAAGAGTCCCAAAGACTGGCCACACTGTTAACAAAACACGGCCATGATAAGGGGCTCGCACAACACCGGGCTGGCTGGGCTCGCCGAGGCGCTCCCTTCTTTATCGGGGTAATTGAATGAGACAGCACCGAATCCCTCACCAGGGGGAGGAGGAGGAGGAGGAGGAGAAAAAAGAAAAGGCTGAGAGCTGGCCCAAGTCCCCACGGAAAATGAGAGGAGCCACTTGGGGAAGGGAAAAAAGGGAGCAGATTAGGTGTCTGAGGACAGAAGGAGAGAGGGAGGGAGGGAAAGAGAGAGAATTGGAGAGGGAGAGAAGGAGAGCTGAGGAAGAGTGTGGGGGGGGGCAGAATGAGAGAGGGAGAGACAGAGAACAGCTAAAGAAAGGAAGAGGATAAAGAAAGATAGAGAGAAGGAAGAGGTGGAAATGAGAGAGGGGGGCTGAAGAAACTGCTGAAGAGAGAAAAAGAAAGACAGAGTGAGTGAGGGAGAGAGAGAGAGAGAGAGTGAGTCTGACAAGGAGGCTTACACAGGCCCTTAGATAATGGCCCTCCCTCAGCAAAGAGACACCCCCCCCCCCCACCATCCCCCTCCTCTTCTCGTCACACAGATTGCAGCACAAAGGGACTCCTTTGAGCATCCTGACATCTCTAAGTAGAGGCAGACTAGGACTGACTGTGTGCTGCACCGCGGTCCCCTGAGTGGGTCAAGTGCCAGTTTAGCAGCCTGAATACAGACACTTGGCCCGCAAACATGTTCAAAGAGAGAGGCCTGTAAACCGATCGCCTTTAACCGGAGCACAATTGTGTACTCCTCTGTGTTCACTGTTCACTGTATATAGAAGCTCCTTCAGTCCACATATGGAGAATAAGATGTAGTGGATTAATATATGTAGGTGTGAATGGAAATGTATGGCTGTTGTGGTTTAGCTAAAGCATTTCAAATAAACTGTTTGGTTTCCAGTTAAAATATGCTTGGCTTCCCTTGACACTCTGCTAACTGAATTACTTCAGTGTTTCCCTATGAATCCTAAATATTTGCTTAATGTAAAAATGTAATTGGGTGGTATTATGGTTTCCATTGAGATATGTCAGACAGTCACCTTAGTTATATTGGAAAACCTGTACAGAAGTCATTTATTTTGGTAGCCCCCTCTACCCAACCCCTTGAGGAGGCTAGGAAAGGTCTGCTTTGTCACTTAACACAAATCACATCAAAGCCTTGTGTTTTGGGAAAGTCATTTACACCCATAGGATAGCCAAAATAGTCAGGCAGCTGAGAGCAGAGGTCAGAGATTACAAATCATTCCCAGCGTCTCAGGAAATGAGGCCGATGTCACCGAATGACATTTCCTTAGAGTCGGCTGTAACGCCAGTGTTGGGAGGGATGAGATTACTAGAAGGTTCTGTGTGCTACATGAATGAATGGAGTAAGTGAGTGAGCAAGAGAGAGGGGGTGAGGTAGGGAGGTGGGAAGGGAGAGCTGACAGAGAAAGCAATATCCTAGAGCTGAGGCCCCAGGAGAAAGTCTCCCGACAGGCCCAGGCCTCTGAAAAAGTAGCTCTATTTACCGCGTGTGAAGTGCTGCTCCACGTTAACACCCCGCCACGGGACGAGAGGAGTGGCCAGAAGAGAAGTTTCATTTAGTGTTGAAAAAAAAAGCAAAAAAAAAAAAAAAAGCAAAGCAAAAACAGTAGTGTCTGGAAAAACGCTCAATCCACAATCCTCTCACCCCATCCCCTTTTCCGAGGAAAGACATAACTCACGCTGTGACCATCTTTTCCGTGGCCGCGCACAAAAAGTCAGACACATTTAGGCCGTGGATCAGCTCGTTCCGACATTTATAGGTCCGTCTTTTAAAATGCCATAAAGCAAGTCCTGTGGGCCTATGAATGCGTTCCAATTTCGAGCCCTCAGACCCAATATCTGCTCCCCTAGACAAACAGAAATTTAAATAGGGCCTCTTGAATTTTTTGTGTCTTTGCGCTGACGTTGTTAGATGAAACTACCTTCGAGGCGTTGCTATTTTTCCTCTGGCTCCTGAAAAAAACATGGAAATCACCTAACACGATGGAGGCATTTTGGCATCAACGCGGTTTGCACAGGTGGAGAACACATACAGGCCTGGGTGAAGGTAGGTGCCAAGTCAAGCTGGAATAAGGCCCCAAGGTCTGAAAGACGAGGTAATGGGCCAAACTACTCACGTTCGTTCGGTCTGCTCAACGCTAATCGTTTTCGCTCGCGAGGAACAGAATAGACGTTCTAATGTGTCTGGGAGTCTTCGGCAGAATGGTAGACCCTGTAATTTGCCATTGTGTCTTCCTCCTCTTCTTCCCATCTCTTCTTCTTCTTGCTCTTCTTCTTTGCCCTACACAGACACAAATCCCTTGCTGTACACAGTACACCCCACCCCAGGATTCATGCTTGGCTGCAGGCCTGTTCAAAGGCGAGCCAGGCCTTTTGATGTGTGCAATCAACGGCCCCTGTGATGATGAGCAAATGGAGCCCATGGTGTCACAGCTGAGTGGACATGTGGAGCTGGGGGAAAAGCTGCAACAGCAGAGTCAGGTGACCTCAACGTGTCAACACGCCTGTCACACAACCAACAGGGTGAGGGAGAGAGAGAGAGAGAGAGAGAGAGAGAGAGACAGAGAGAGAGAGAGGGGGGAAGAGAATGACTAAGGGACAGAACATGGGAGAAAGAGTGAAACTCAAGAAAACAAAAGTTCTGTTGAAATCTACAGTCTACAGCCTTGTTCTACTGACTCGCCACTAACAAGCTTGCCTGTCAGTAGATCAAGAAACAGCCTATCAATCAATGTCAGTGGCCACCATAACTGGAAGGCACTTGTTGTCATTTAGCAAAATGACAGTGGAACGGAGACACTCCAAAGAGACAATGGCCAATTCTTTTTCGCTTTATGCCAAGACACCAATTAAGGGGTTCCACCAAGATGGAGAGATTTATTATATATATATATATGTGTGTGTGTGTGTGTGTGTGTGTGTGTGTGTGTGTGTGTGTGTGTGTGTGTGTGTGTGTGT
>JASCQY010000022.1:18423086-18448571 GCA_030264315.1 Sardinella tawilis
ACACACACACACACACACACACACACACACACACACACACACACACACACACACACACACACAGGCACACACACACATGCATGCATACCAGCAACACACACACAAAGACACACACACACGCATACCAGCAACACACACATATAGACATACACACACACACGCATCCGCACACACAAAAACACATACACACATACTTCAGATTCTAACCTCATGAGGACCTGAACTTGGAGAGATTCCCATACAGAGATATTTCATTGCATTACACAATGCCAGATATTCAATGTCTTCATTTAAAGGCTTAAAGAGATTTACCGAAAGTTCCATAAAATCCTCTTGGGCCACACGTTCCCACTCCATACTTCTTCAGGGAGGCCAGAGCCTTGTGCTGCAAGAACGACAACACAGGACCTTCATTAAGTTACAACACTGCATCTTCACTGAGTCACAACACAGGACCTTCACCCCACTATCAATTAATCAAGATAAAACAAAATGTATAGTCTGATCAGATGTCAAAGATGACCATAGAAAGAAGACGGACAGATCTCCACAAACACCTGTAGACCCCGTTGATTTTATCGCTGGCATGTTTGAGATAGATCATGCAGAGATTAAGATGTGAATAGTGAAAGAAGCTTCACTTTCAATGTTCGTCACTGGTCTCATGCACCATGCCACTGTTAAAATTTTAGGTGCATCAGAGGAGCCAATGACATTTTTGAGACACCCTGGACAGGTTTTTGGATGAATGCATGTGCCCAAAATTTGTTGCACACTCGAGTCCTGAAAATGCACAGTCACATCCCAAACAACCTCTGAAGTTTCATGAGTGCATTAGCATAAGCAAAAACATTCTGAGCGGAGGACCAGGGAAGCTGTAAATCCAACTGGACATCTCAAGGTAAGACGCTGTACCCAACCAAGGCTGCCTGTTCTAGGTGACCTGCTGAGGCTTTTATTTGTTCAGGAAAACATATGATCTGTGGCAGCAACGCAGCACACATCTGCAATTTTCCAATTTCCATGCTACATAATTTAGCCCAGCCTACCACCAGGGCTTCACGAGCAAGATATTGAAAACAAATGTTCTAAAATAACAACCGAGGAACGTGAAACTGCAGTCTTATTCTATAATGATGGTGAGCATTACTTGTGATAGCTAAAAGATTTTGAATGAGAGAGAGAATGAACGAAGGAAAAAACTTCCAAGACCAGTTGCTTTTGTATGGCCTACAGTTTGTAATGGGAAAATGTCTACTGAGTGTGTTCTCTGACTCCTCCAATATATATTCATCATTGCAAATACAGACAGCATGCACGAGTATGCCAAATACATATAACAAGCCCAGATAAAGTAAATATAAATATATATATATGTGCTGTATGTCACTGATATGGTGTTCCACCAAAATATGATGAGTGCAGTGGCCTCACATTCATCTCTGACATACGAATGCATCCAAACCACAGTGGCCTCCGCGAGGCTCCCTTCCAGCAACAAACACATGAGAAATGATTGGCGACCGTATCAGTCTAGAAACGCTGCTAGCAATTTACTTTTGTGAGGGCGTTTCCCCACTATCTCACCAACAAACATCCCAAACTGGCTCGGGCCAGCAGATAAAACAGCCGTGTCAGGGAAAACAGTCACGTATTCCAAAGCGCAATCAGAAAGTGGGGGAAATCTAGCAGGAGTCTGGAGAAGAATGGAAAAATAACTCCTTCTGCTCTGACCTCCCAAACTGAAAATAGCACCAACCTTGACGCGCTCATTGTCGAGCAGGCCCAAGAAGTTAAATGAGGCAAAGTTAATGCACTCCTTCCCATTTACGATGATTTTGTGGCTTGGAGGCCTGTAAAAGTAAAACACTGTCATTAGCAAGAGCACAAAACAGAGCACACTTAATTTTTTTATTCCATGACCTCGCACTGGGAAATGTAGCACTCAAGCAGCATTGTAAAGCAACTACGACAAGCGATATAAAAGTGCTCCACGCTTTATCTTCATATGATTTAAATGAATAAGCCACACGGATTATGTAAGAGGAAACTGTGCTTGCCCAGTAACTATGTCGTAATTGAGGGATGGGTGGTCCTTTGGTACAGGGGGAACAAGAGGCTCCGGCTGCCATTCTTCGATTAACTCCTCCTTCTCCTGTAGACATACAGAAAAAAACATCAACCTTTCAGCTATCAATCTATTTACTTCAGCAATATTGCATAAATATATATACACTTTACTAGTCACCAATCTATCTATCTATAATGGTTATCTACGACTCCCATGGGTATGTTGCTTACCCCACCATCACAAGTGCCACAGTTCTACCGCTGTTATGGAGAACTACTACCAATTGATCACATTTTAAGAGAGGAAATTGTGGTTTCTGATTTGATTTCTTTTGATTTGATTTATTTGGAATAAAGTCATCCAAGGGATAAAACATGATAAAGTTCAGACACTTATTTCCATTATGGTCCCTGTTTCAATCATTAAGGTCCAATCATTTAAGTGATACACTGGCACTGAAGCTATAAAGGGTGGTTTTCACCATGGGCATGAGTCAAACCTTTGGTTAAAAGGAAAAATACGTCAGTAGTTGGGTTTTGAAGTTTGGCCACCGATTCAAATGAGCATATCAGTGCCACTTTGTCTAGAAGCATCAAAATCACTATTTAAAAAAAAACAAAAACTAAAAAGGTTCTTAGACATAGTATGATGCTTTGGTCGTAGCATTATCAGAGTCCCCACACATGAAATCGAGTATTGAGATCTATGGATGAATGACATGACAATGAATGAATGACATTTCTGCTGTGAACTGCACAAGTCTATAAAATCTGTTATTACTATGGTATAAGCAATGTTAGGCTAATCTATGATTTCCTGTGCACGCATACTGTATTACAGCATCACTGAGATATGCTTACCTTCTCTGTGAGGTCAGACCGCTCCTGTAGTTTATATGTTTTAGAGAAAAGGAGTCTGATAATCCACAATATGAGGATTCCCTCCAGAATCAGGTGATATGCAGGCGCCTAGAGACAGAGAGAAAAGGAGGGAGATGTTAACAACAACAACAAAAGAAATCGCCTTAAATTAGTAATCTGGTGTGAATCAATCCATAACCATATTGTTTGAACTTCAAAGTCAGCGAGTGCTGTTAGTAGGGAAAACAACAGGAAGATTTGCTAGAACATAAACCAAATAGTGAGTTGTTAGCCAAAACTAAATTTTCAGGTTCTTTTTCCTACAGACAGGTCTCACCGACCTCAAACAGCAGCACTATGGATTAATTCACACCAGACATCTCCTTTAAGCCTAAATAATAAAAAGTTGTTTCCATTTTAACATTACATACAATGAGCTCCTATTTTTGGATACAAACTGCCTTATACTGTAAATGATCCTCACTTGACCATAGGAAAAACCAGGTTCAGTAGCCCAAAGCCTTATACTTTAATTCATAGGCATACTGTTTAATGCTATATGAAGATGGAAAAATCATTTTGTTCTCACACAAACACTAAGCAACTCTTTTATTGCCACCCTTCACCTGAATTCACTGTTGCAAGACAGATAATGAGAGGGTGGACTAATGGTTGGGGAAGGGACCCCTTCCAAACAGAGCAATGCACTTCCTGACGGTCTAAAACTAGAAACTAGACTTAAGGATCTGAAGAAGGTTGTTCCATGAACAAACTCTCACACCAGACTACTTTCAAACTAGGCTGTGCAAACAGGTAAAACTCAAAACATAGACTAGTTAAGACGAATGCAACTGATGGACCTGAGAATCAGTCTAGGGCATCAACACGTAAGAAAATGGCCAGATGGTCATCACAGATGCAATTTCCATTTAAGGATGTGATGACTTACAGTGTTGACAACCTAGGTAGATCATCAGGTATGAGGCTTGACTGTTGGCAATTACTTTATTTCTTCGTTAAGAATTTGAGCTAGATGTGTAACTATTTCACATTTCTCAACCTGAAAT
This sequence comes from Sardinella tawilis, assembly GCA_030264315.1. Taxonomy (NCBI): domain Eukaryota; kingdom Metazoa; phylum Chordata; class Actinopteri; order Clupeiformes; family Clupeidae; genus Sardinella; species Sardinella tawilis. The sequence continues at coordinate 18,427,085 of JASCQY010000022.1, forward strand.
TACAAACACCATTGACACTCCATTATCTTCCCACTTCTCTCAAAATTTTCCAACAGCTTATCTTTGAAGAATCTTTGATGCTTACCAAACTTCAACCCCAAATCTTTAGGGAAAAAATACCACTTCAGAGGTTACGGCTGACTGAATGTAAAAATCAGTCACACTGATAACGAAATCTCTTCACAGTACCACATTTCAGTACCCACCCTCCCCAATGAAGCTATTCAAGCTAGCTTGCTGGCTTCACTTCCTGGAGTAGAGCACAAGTTCCGAACAGGTTATTTGAAAGCCTCTTCATTCATTCTGACATCTGTCATGATGGTCGGATGAATCTACAGTTTCAGTGTAGTCATGGGTCAATAAAATAACCCTATTTGTCAACATTGTCCGACTATTTCAGTCTACTTACCTCGTAGAAAGCTTGTACCATCTCCACTAGTACCCACTGTTGCCCCGACGCCATTTTCGTTTCCTGAATCACGTGACGTGACCTGTCCACCAAACGTCATCAGCTTTCTAGGAGCGCGCACCCTCTACTGGTAAAGGCTGAGAATTTGAGAAATTCCCTTTGGAAATTCCTGAAGGCCAGGCGTCTCCAAACTTGTCTCCTACTTTGACCAAGCCCTTCAAAAGGTCAAAGGAAATGTAAAGGTATTGAAATCTTGTATTGGAATTTGACTTTGTCAGGTGTTAGCTCTGTAGGCCTACATTTAACAAATAGACTAGATACTACTCCTGTACATAGTAGGCTATTCAGTAGGCAAATAGTGGACACATTGACTACTGTACAAAGACAAAAATATAGGCCTATACATAGGCATTTGTCAACATAATACACAATGCAATATAAAAATTAGACATATTCAAGGAAATTAGTGGGAGTGGGATGTAAGGTGCTACAAGTAATAGTGCAAATGTGTGCAAGATGCACATTGGAATGATAAAGTACGAATGTGTGTCATGGGTGAATGGCTAAAATGGGGATGACCCAACTTTTCCACAGGTCAGGAGAGTGATGGCGGTGGGAAAGAAGCTGTTCTTATGTAGTGGATGTGTGGGGTCTTCAATGATGTTCTCTGCCCGATACCTAGTCCTTCCACTGTACAAGTCTTGGAGGGCAGGCAGGAGGGCATCAATGATTTTTTTCAGCTGTCTGAATTGTGCATTGTAATCTGTGTTTGTCCTGTTATGTGGCTCTCTTGTTAATCACTTTCAAAGCCATTTCAAAGCAATCTTGCCCCTCCTTACGTCAGTGACCTCCTGACCCCCTACACTCCAGCCCGCTCTCTCAGATCCTCCAGCCATAATCTCCTTGCTGTCCCCTGCTCCAGACTGTCTGCCTTGGACGGCAGGTCCTTTGTCATCATCACCATCATCATCATCATCATCATCATCATAATCTTAGTAACTATTCAATAATTAATCAATAATAATTACATTAGGCTATTACTTATTTATTTATTTATTTATTTATTTTTACTTGCTCAGGTTAATCAAACATTCAAAGTCTCTTTCTTGTTCTCTTTAACTTTCCACGAATAGATGCACAATCCCCTCTCTGTACAATATGCAATTGATATCCCATGGTCTTTGGTGCTCAAACAGATCCTGGGTTTAATTCTATCTCCCCCTCTTTCAATTTTGACTAAAAAGATTTTTTGTTTTACAACTTGCATGCATGCATGCTGTGAAACAGCACGAAGGACTGTATGGTTAGGCTATTATTTCTTCCAATTTGCCCTCATTAATCAAATGGAAATGGGAAACATTGAAATAGCTTATTTCCATCAAATATTTTCCAATATTCCCCACCAGGGGGCGCTCATTTCATGGAGATCTACCCTCAGTACTGCCAACTTCTTCACAAGGCTGGAAAAGGAACCCTTTGCCCCAAGCTGCCTCTAAAACACTGTGACTTTATTCTGCATTGATGTAAAGCACACCCAAGCTGCAGATTTAATCAGAGAAGCAGTTCTTCCTCCAGCTCTACTCTACAAATGAACAATGAGCAGAGGGAAAACAAATTCTCAGTTAAAACGCTTCTTTAATCACACAAAAGCAACATATACATGTTTTGAAATTTAATGAATAATCATGTTGAATAATAATTTTAATAACGATCAACATAATCAAGAGTTTACATTTTTCTCCATAAACCAACAGCCCTAGCAGAAAGTGTAGAAAGTGAGGCAGGGAGAAAGAGAGAGAGAGAGAGAGAGAGAGAGAGAGAGAGAGAGAGAGAGAGAGAGATGCCCGTTCACACATTACAGTAAAACGCAATGGAGGAAAGCGCCCGTGTCTCAGTTGCTTCTCCCACCATGCTCTGCTCCCTCGTGCCCATGTGACTCCAGTGTCCCAACTGGCTAATGGGAAGCACGTGCATGTGCTCAGGGGAGCAGGGTGCTTAATGGCTTCATCACTCCTACCATGTCTCATTGTATCAAAGGTATCTCACTTGCTTTATGGCAAGTAGTGACCAACATTTCACAGCAGTAGAATGAAGTTAGTATTTGGTAGTTAGTATTATTTGATAGCCAGTGGTATCAAGTATGAACTATGTATAGTATGAACTTACAACAGCAGCAGCCTTTCATAGTTTTGGTGTTGGCCTACTTAATAATTGGGCAGGCAGAGTGACAGAATCGCGATGATAAAGCTCTTTTCTATGAGACTATCTATCTATTTCCTCTCTCTCAAAAAAAAGATGCTAACAGATTTAAATGCATGCAAAGCCGGCTACAATCTAATCCAAGGCTGCTGCCAGACCTTTGTGTACCTTGACCAGTCAAGGGTCAAGTCATTAGTTTTGCATGAGCCAGAACTAGGGCTTTGCATGCCATTGGTCCTCACTGTACTTCTCTTGGCCAAACTCTCATGCATTTCCAAGCATTACAATGCAACAGATGAGCAATCTTGGGTCTCCAGGAAGCACACAGACACAATACCTCACTGTCCGACTTCTCTATGGCGACACAATGTGAAATACAACATAGTTTACTTGTCAATCTAAAGATCTCGGTGTGTGGTAGCCTACTTTTTCTTCTTCCTTCTCTAGGCAACACAGAAAAGTCTTGTGAGCTGCACACCCATGTCCAGGCATGTCATGAATAATTATTTGTAATCACATGTGCCAATGTCAACAATTGCCCAAAAAGAGCCCCTGTATTTCTGCATAAACAGTCAGATGGGGAGTGAGGTTTCACACTTCGCCATAATTGAGAGGCTATGTTTGTTTCCATGTGTCATAGTCAGAAACGATTTGAATAAAATGAATGCAATAGGTTTTTATTCGCCAACGCGGCCAAATCGACACAAACCACATCCAGTATAATCACACAGGGGGATCAAGTTGGGGATGGAAGTGGTTCAAAAGTACAATGAGCAATGAATACAAATGTAGCAAGAAAGCCAGAAAGTGACTTTGAATTTCCAGTGGTCCAGTTTTATGTAACTGTTGGATTTGACAGAAGTGTACTGCCGACACAGTGTGGATGACAAGTTTCCATGAGCAGGGCCAGCTTCCTTGATTGGCATGAATGGGGGCTTCCTGACTCAGAGACGAGTAGCCTACAGTAAATCAAGTCTCACTGGAATCCCCCTGTCAGTGTCTCAGGCTACTACTGAGGCACACATCTGCCTCCTGTCAGAAATACTCCAGAATGAAGACGCATGCACATAGATGACACACACAGACAGTTTTACTACACAAAGCCTGGTGTTTCAGTTCAATATTTAGTTTTTGTTTCTAGTTCCACATCCGCTTCGCCATCTCTTTCTCTCTCTCTCTCTCTCTCTCTCTCTCTCTCCCTCTCTCTCTCTCACACACACACATACACACAAACACACACACACAACACATGCACATGAGTGCGCACGCACACACACACACACACACACACATACACGCAATGTAAAATGCATTGTGCCATTTTGTTTGCACTTGTAAGAGCATGCATGTTATGTTGCCATGCTCCATAAGGTTTACGAGAGATGCATGTAGCCTGCTGCATTTATTTATTGATGGGCATTACATAAGCTGCTCCTTGCTCTCTGCTCAAGGGGAGAAGAGATGGGAGGCGGTCATCAGTCATTCCGGGCGGGAGCCGTCACTGGCGGCAACACCTGCATCATAGGCCACAGGGTTGCCTGGCAACAGCCGGGAACTGTGTAGGATAGTGCATAGAATGTAAATCATAAACCCTTTGCGGGGGCCGCCTTCCATTCAAAATGCAATGGCAAAACAGTATGCAAATAAACTCTACCAATATTAAGTTGTGCCAGGGCTTCTCATTTCAGGGTTATAAAAATACTAATGCTACTAAGGCAAAGTCTTTATTACAACATGCATTGAATGGCTTTAGCAGAAGAACGTCTGCAGCATTTAGCCTGAGGTTTGTAGGCCTAATGACCAAAACTGATGTTTTTTCATACAAGGTCCCAGATCTAAAACCTAATACACAACATCACCAAATGATCACATTGCTTGTTCTAATTACAGTAAATGTGACTAATACTACTAATGAATCTGATGCTACGTAACATCACTAAACTTATATTGGATTGTTCACTCACACAATGTTTCAGGGGATGATGACTGAATCAAGTCTCTCTGTGTGTGTGTGTGTGTGATCTGTATGGACACCACTCCTCCTATAGGAGCTGCTGTGATGACTCATCCAGGCATTGTCTTGAATTGAATCTCAGCTGAATGTCAATGGCTCTGTCAGTGTGTGGGTGCTCCCTGTCTGACTGTGGCTGAGGCTACTAGAGATTTATTTCCCACACTGTGACAATTGACCTTGCTGCTTGCTGACTTGCTTTGAGGGTAAGGCTTTTAGTGTGGGTGTGGCGTGGGGTGTGTGTGTGTGTGTGTGTGCCTGTGTGCAAACAGACCGAGACCACTGCTGGGTCAGTGTGTCATGTGTATATTATCTAACATGCACATAAGCTGTTCTCAGAGGTGGACTAGGGGGGATTATGACCACCCATCTTCAGACCACATACTAAAGAGAAAGAGAGAGAGCGAAAGAAAAAAAAAAATGAACACAAAAGACAGACCGAAAGAGAAGGATCAGAGGAAGAACATAGGGAGAAGAAGAAGAAAAAAACAACTCTGAACAGATACACAAGGTCCCTCAGTTGTAAGTGAACGCACATGACTGCTTCATTGCTGTAGAACCTTGACAAACACTGTTTTCATTCTCAGTGGCATGCAGTGACAGGCCCCTTCCTTCGTGCACTAGGTCAGCTGCATTAAACCCACATAAATAAACACTCCTGAAAGAAGATTAAACTGAGACAGAGCTTTTGATAGAGCTCTCGCTGTACGGGCAAGAGTTGAGATACGACAGGCAAGTTAAAAGCTTTGTCAAGCATATACCACACAGTATATGAGTAGATTTTTTGCTTCCCTGTCTTTTTAAAAGTTTGTTGTACCTCAGAGAAAATGGCTGGTTGACGAGCCTTAACATTGCACCTTAATGAATGTAGGCATACAGTTTTCAAGGTGCCGTATGTGGGTGTTTGTGCATTTTCTGAGACATTTGAAAAAGACCAGGTAAACATGGAAAAAAAATATTTATTTCAACAGAGGACATTCTGTAATCTATAAGCGGACACTGGGTGCACATTAACATGGGATGGAAGTGAACCAAAAAAAAAAAAAAAAAACTGATGGAAATCTAACAATTAACAGCTTTTTCTGAGCTGAGTGAATTCCCTGAAGTTGAAATTCATTCATGGCGTGCAGTGATTGAACATAAAAGGATAGCATTCTTATTGTTTTTTTCTGTTGAACTTTGGCCAGTTTTTCTTCCGTCATATTGCCACTTAAACCAGTTTCAATCACATTTTTTTTCGATTGTGCTTTTCCGTCTCCTTCTTGTACACACACTTGTGGACACTATTTTCATAATCCACTAGAAGCTTCGTTTTAGTCCAGTAAGTATTTAGCATCAGTAAATAAATATTGCTAAATCAGTCACTCAAACAAAAGCATACATACATACATACATACATACATACAAACTAGTCAGAAAAAAAATCCAAATCAATGTGAAATAAACAACTGTACAAAAAGATGAAGAAACAATAACAAAATGGGAAAAATAAATTACAATACCTCAGGGTGTGGCACACAAGAAATACAGTATTTACAAACATAAAGCACTTAAAAAAAAGACAGAATTTGCAGGGGGGGACATCACTGACATGTACGTTTAGTTATCATCTCCCAATCGTTGTTAAAATTTTTGACCATTTGACTCTACTTGAATAAAGTAAGTTTACCCACTCCAGTTTAGATTAGATTTGGCTACCAGATACTGCCATTTGGTTACATATACTGATTTATTTAAATACATTTTTAAAACTTTGTCTTTAATTATAAAGATCACATTTAGAGTACCTGGAAGAGCAAAATTGTACAACTTTTTTACATCTTGTTAAAAGGTCCTTTTAAAAATATTCTATAATTACATCATTCAAGATCAACTCTTCTGTTGAAGTATGTCCATCTGTTGTAGTACTCTGTGTTTTTGATATGTTTCAACTTTAATGTTACAAAACAGTGCAATATGAAATAATTGAGTTCTCTGTTCAAAACTGTTCAAGAATATAGCAGTGAAACCTGAGCAAAATGTCACCTATTCTAGTTGGTAGGAAATTCACCCTGTTGGTTTGTGGCACCTCAGCTTTTATTTCTGAAATAACAGTGAATTTGCCAACGTATTGCCAGTGGTCTCTGTTGTTCTAGACCAGATGACATTTGCTACGTATGGTCCATTTCTGGTTTCTTGTAAAATGTGGTACAATGTTGAAGACACAGTGAGTTATGGTTGTGGTCTAACAGACTATTACCATAGGGTCTGATGGCCAATTAATTAATTTGCCATGCAGATGTGACAACCACACTGGTACCATAGACTAATACTTAATATAGCTATATATATATATATATATGTATTCTTTTACATGTCAATGTACAGCGCACACACTACAGCTCTGGAGATTCTGAGTCAAGTTTACAGAAAACAATGTTTACAGCAGAGAGTTTTGGTTAAGTGCCAACTAGGCACTTCAACGTCAGTTGATATTCCAATCATTTATGATCACCATGAGAAGATAAAAAAAAATCATAAGGAATGGACAGTAAAACAAATGTAAACAAAGAAGAAACAATCACATTTCCTATTGAACAGCATTCACTTTTGCCCGAGTCAAAATGTACTTTTAAAAAGTAAAAGTTATTATAGTCGATCTTTTGTTCCATTTCTTTTCTTTCTTTCTTTCTTTTTTTTTTTTTTTATATAAAAGCATAATTTTGAAGCGACAGCCATTTTGGCACCGGAAAACCGCAGCAAGCCACTTTTCATTTATACCAACAATCTCATAGTGTGATATTGGTGGCCCACCACAAAGTACAAAAAAATACTCTGTTCATGGCAAAAAGAGAAAAGAAAAAGAAACATACAACAAAAAAACGAAAAAAAAAAAAAAGTTTGCACTGGTCGGTTCCAGACCTCCGAAACATTACAGGTCAAGAGAACAATAACGGCTCACGGCAACATCACGGACAGAAAGAGGAAGCATTAACACCGTTTAACACTGGCAGGGACGAGATGACATGCAAGCATCCAAAGGAGACACACACCGAAAGAGAGCGAAGAGCGAATGTGCCACAGAGAGATAGAGAGATAGAGAGAGAGAGCAAGAGAAAGCAAAGGGAATGCCGCTCCGGTTGATTCTTGTACGCCCCAAAAATGCCCCTCTGGTGGAGAGGAAACATCACCCACCCACACACGTGTGTGTGTGGATGGTCTCGTTCATTCCGGTAAGTGCTTTTAGTGCGCCACTGTCCAGGGGGGTGTTTGCTGCGTGATGGGGGTGCTAAGCAGTCACTGAAGGCAAAGTGATGAGGAGGAGGAGGAGGAGGAGGAGGAAGGAGAGCAGGGCAAGGCAAGGCAAGGCTCCAGAATGAGGAAACACACACTGAACCTGGAGACAAAACAAACACACAAAATAGAACATTTAGTGTCAGCATTTAAAGTACATATTGTACTGGTCTCACCTCAACATGCATTCCCCTAAACCACTCTGAAACTCTTTCTGTGAGCATCTAAATCTGTCATTTGAAAATGTATTATGAATTTACAAAATAATACAATTTCAGGGTTTGAGAAATGGAACTGAATGCAAGTCAAGAAGAAACAAAATCAATGTGTAACCCTGTGACCAAATTCCCTCTCACGTACATTTTTTTTTTTTAATACATTTTATTCATCCTTTATTTACCCAGGAAGGTCCTACAGAAATACAGTATCTTTTCTGTTAGGACGTCAAAGTCACGATTTGCATCTCTACCAGGTGAATCAATGCAGTATCAGTGCAGAATAGCCAGACTAGACATGGCCTACATTTTCAAGGAGGAGGACTGACTACTGTATACTAACTCCCTCTTGGGCTGTGACAGATTTACGCCCAGACAGTTTATATGATTCACAGAGCCATAAAGCATCTTCTCCAGTGCATCTGTTAGACCCATATGGTCTCTTCCACGATGCCCTCGTCTCATTTCATGATAGACTGACAAAACCTTTTTAATTGCCTTCATGGCAAATTCTCCTGTCTATGCCATAGAAATATGAGTCTTTGCGGAACGGGGCATCTCATTAAAAAGCTGCAGGATTTTATATGATGCATCTTTCCTGGGTAAATAGGGGCCTGGCTCTCACCTCAGGGGGCCTACATGTTATCCCGCTTTAGTGTCGACCAGCTGCATCTGCACATTGACTGGCATGGGCTCCCCTCCATAGCCACCCTTCGACTGCATTTGGTTCTGAATTGAGTTAACCTGATGGATAAAACAAAGAAATTATCAATATTAGTTATCCATATAATGTTCAAACAACAACAACAACAACAACAACAACAACAACAACAACAACAACAACAACAAATGGAAACACGTATTCAGCTTTGAGCAGACCTGATTAAAATAACAATCAATCTTCTTAGATCTCTAAAATTAACATGATAAGGAAATTGCCATTTTGGATTGTCCATGCCAAGACCTCTGATTGGTTAATACACAGAGGCTATTTTGAAATGTTCAGTTGCTGATTGCACAACTGCTTAGAGTCTCAGATGCCTTTTTTATTCTCCCACAATGGAATGTAAATACAGCTAAGCTGAAGCAGTCGAAAAGTATTGCTTACATCAGCTTCAAAGTTGTTGCCATAGCGATTTAGAGTTATTTGGGAGGCCAACGTGCCTGAGTGAAGTCCCTCATTAGTGAAATCTTGGAGATTTATGGTGAGACCATGACAGACTCATGATGGCACAACAAACGAAACCCACCCAAAGCTGGAGACAGAGCAGTCATCACACAGGGCAGAAAAAGATACAGAAAAAGACACACACACACACACACAATACCAACACACACCTGACAGATACACTCTCTCTCTCTCTCTCTCTCTCTCTGTCTCACACACACACACACACACACACACACTAAAGACAGACACTCTGTTTCTCTCTCTCTCTCTCTTTCTCTCTCACACAACTAAAGACAGACACTCTGTTTCTAAAAGCACTGCCTCCTCATGCCTCACCGAGTTCATCCCACTGAAGAGGTCTCCCGATCCCACGTGGGCTGTGTGGACGAAGTTCGTGGGCTCGCCGATCATACTCCGGTCAATACGCCTCCGCCGCTTCTGCACAAAGCAGAGGGGAAAAAAAAGCTTTGCTCAAACCAGTTGTAAGGGGCAAAGTTTGTTTCTAAATCCTGAAAATACCTCTGTTGCAAGCTGTACAAAAGTATATATGCCTTGAGTGGTTCTGCCGTTGAACATACAATGTTAAGATTCAATGTACTGTGCTGCTTCATACCTTGCCTCCATGTTTATGTAGACCTTACATAAATGTCTTTGCAGAACCTCAATGAAATATTAAATATATTTACCAACCACAAAATATAGCACAGGCTACCCATAAGCTTGTATGAAGTAGCATTGTGTAATACAAATGTCTCTAATGCATTATTAATTGTGGCACACACAAACAAGGAAAAACAGATTCACAGAGCACTCAACATACAGTACACAGTGGTGGTATTGTTGTTTGTTTGTTGCTGTTGTTTTTTGTTATTGGGTGGGAACGTAATGAGACTGGATGAAAGCTCGGACCCCATTACGAGATGTGTGTGCACTCAACAATAAGCCCCCCGCTGCCTGTTTAATGTAAGCAAATCCTTTCCACTTTTTTTGGCCACTCTCTGACCAAAAAAATAAAAAAATAAAGTTGACTCAGTTGATAGGAGAAATGAACTGTGTTCGGTACAACCGGAAGCTGCCAAAAGGATTTAACGCATGAGCACGAAAATAAGCAAGAGCAACAGGAAGCTTCTGTTAAGTTAGCTATGCGATATCTCTTTGCTCTGTATTTATTTACCAAAAAACACACACCCACACACTTGGAAAGTTAAGAAAGTAACGTTGAGGCAAGATATGGTCGAGGTTTGCAGTGCCTGCTAAAAATGTCTCCAGTGACGACGGGGGAACGGGTGAGGGGTTTCTGCATGAGGTGAGGTAATTCGCCACAAGTCTGTCCGAGCCTATACAGCCTGTTGCTATGACAACTATGATGAGATAAGAGGTGCTTCAGCTTGAGACACATCGCTCACATTGGAAAAAGAAAGTACACATGGAAAAAAAAAGATCCCAAACTGTGGAATGCATGGAAAGAAGAGGGAGTTCCAAAAAAAAAAAAAAAAAAAAATTCTCCCTGCATCCCATTAATGCACAGTAGTGGCCCATTCTAGTTCACACAATGACTATTCCAAATCCCCCAGCGAGAGACATTCTCACAGACCACAATGCCACCACCTCCCCCTCTGCACCCCCTGCCCTCTTTCCCCTCTAAAAGAGGATTTACAAAAGACTGCCAAATCCCTGTTTCAGTCAGGGACGTGAGGACTTCATGTACTGGACGCCTGCTGAGCCCCCTGGTTGTACTGCAACTGTGGGGTCCTGTGGTGTGTCTACCGCACGCCAATGCCGCACTCTGGACCAGTGCACATCTGTGCATGTGTGTATATAAGCATCTGTGTGTGTGTGTGCCTGTGTGCCTGTGTGTGTTTGTGTGACTGAGTGGGGGGTTGGAGTGAGGTCAAGGCCAGGGCATGGCCCTCTGGCCGGTGAGAACCGCGGTGCAAGAACCACAAATATAAAGACCCAGGCAGGAGCTGAGGCTGTAGAACAAGACACGGAAACAAGGGCCTACGGCCATCCACACAGCGGTTTGGTTAGGAGCAGGGGGAAGACTGGGTGTCCTGCCAACCCAAACAGCCCCTTGGATATTAGTGGGACACCAAAGACCTCTGAGGGAGCTTTAAGGCTTTAGGATGAGCATGCCAGTATAGCGATGTGCGAGCAATGTAGTGTCTACTCTGTGTGTGTGTGTGTGCTCATATTAAAGAGAGAATGTGTTTGTGATTATTTACAGGGAAAAGGAAAAATGTGTTGTTTTTTTTGTACTGAACTGAGATCAGAATGTGGCACATGCATGTGCATGCACACTAGCACACACGACTTCCATTTCTGAAGCTGACATTTGAAGAAGAAAACCATTTCCTTTTACCATAGATGCTGGTGTTCTTTATTATGATAAAACTCATTTTGCAGAAGCAGCATGGAAAATGATGGAAATCCCCATTGTGGAGGTTGTCATTAATATCATCAACCAGATCTTCCCACAATAAAACAATTAAATTACGAGAGAAGTCTTGCACCAGGGTGATGTACCAGGAGAAGCTGGGCTATTTTTTTTATCATGACTGGACCACCTACTATATATCTAACCATCATTAACTTGCAATTGTTTTAAAACAACAAACATTAATTTATCTTTAATGCATTGCTTTACTTAAAACTTGAAATTCCGATCTTGGGAGTCATAATACAGGTAAACATGATGGCCACAACTTTGCAGAGCTCCTCGGTCGCTCAATTCACAGTGAAAATCCATCTTGTGGGCCCAATGTCAAATATAGCCCATTAACCTTTGCATCTGGTAGACAGGCTTTGAAATGAATTATTTAATAAGCCAGTTGACATTTGCAGGCTCCTCTGACAAAACAGTTCAAACGGCGTATCGGTTGGGCTCTCCAAAGCTCCCTGTGCAAGTGGTTACCCTCGTATAAGGAGACGTCTGGAAAAATACAAAGGCCACTTTTACATTTAATACCATGCATTTAGATGTAGCCAATATTAAGCCGTGCAGCTGACTGACATCTGTGCAAATCCACTGAAAGGAATGTCTCGATTGTGAGCAGTTGTTGCTTTCTTGGGAGATGGAACAATGACCGCGGTGTTGCCATTGCAGGGCCTCAGAGTCCCAGTTGATCTGAGGGAGTCAGAAGCTCACTCACACACGTAATGGAAAAGGACTAGGAGTATGATAGAGACACACACACACACACACACACACACACACACACAGACATACAGGGCAGCAAGTGTTAACTCTGCGATTAAACTGCTCTGAGTTTGCCTGTCTATGGGAGAAACCAATTCCCCCACAATCCCTCTGGGGACCGTGCCTTTAGCATGGGGACTGACTGACACAGACTGCTGTAACGATTTTATAGCAGGTGTTATGGAGGAGGTCAGGTCGAAGGCCGCAAGTCAGTGAGGGTCAGCAGCCCAGAAAGAATATGCTCAAATACTCACTGACTGACAGGTCCCCAATGTCCTCCATGAATATACTTTTACGATGGCCTTTTCATCATAAATTAAAAAATAGCAATATTCTAGAATGAATATGAGTTACGGCTGCCAATAGATTTTGCAGAGGTCCAAGTCTGCTTGAAGCATTTCAATGTCTAATAGACTGCAGTAAGTGATTGCCCTGTGAGAGTGCTTTCCCTCAGTCGGGATCGTTTTGCTGAGCCAACCCTTACAGTCAGGTTTAAAGTGAACAGCGATTCCACTGGCCGGGTTCCACTTCGAAGAACGTCCCCTCAGAGGAGAACTGCCCGATAAGCACGTTCGGGTGGCTGCAGTCTGGTTGGACGTGCCCATCCTCTGCTCCGCAGTGGCCCCTCAGGCAGAGAGGATGCCCTCTAATGTGTGCACCACCACGGCCGCGTGCGCTGGGCTCTCTCTTGGTGTGCGGCAAAGGTTTTAGCGTAGCGTCATGTGGCCTGCCTGATCTGTCAGGCAGCATCAGAGTAACGAGACTCCGGTGGCTCATTATTGCGATTTCATTTTTTTTTCGCCGCACTCCAACCTCCCCCATTCCCACCCCCTTCTCTCCTCTCCTCTCCTCTTCTCTCTTAGTCGCCCCGTGCTTTTATAAACGGGCCTGCGAATGCGACAGCACTGTACAGACAGTAGGAGGTTGTTACATTCTGGCTCATTGAAGCTCTGTTTGGTGGAGGGAGAGAGAGAGAGAGAGAGGGGTGCAGTCACACCCTTTTTTCTTTCTTTCTCTCTGCCTCCCTCCCCCCACTCTCCCTGTCTCTCTCTCTTTCTCTCTCTCTCTCTCTCTCTCTCTCTCACTTTCTCTCTCTCTCTCTCTCCATTGCACAGAGGACATGCTGACAAAAGTCTAACATTACATTCAGGACCTTTTGGAGCAAGCCACCTTGAAGCATGTCCAGACTGCATTGAAATAGTCAATACCTTAGGCAAGAGGGAATTCTCTAGGGCCAAAGAATCATGATGCATTAAGTCAAAGTAATACAGTATGTATAGAATCTGGCTCAGAACATGGGTGAAAACACAAATACGGCAGGAATTTTACTTTCTTAACAAGAGTGTGTCTTGGGAATGTACAACATGACCGTTTTAAAGGACATGCCTGATTCATTACTGGTGAAAAACAGTAACAAAATTCTCCAGCTGGAAGAAGAATGACATCACTTATGATAACAGCAGGCGAGTTTCCTGACTACATTGTTCTCAATTAAAGTGATGTTCACCTTGTGACCTCCAGAGTTTGATTCTCAAGAATAACAACATGAGAAAAAAACAGCAATGCAATCCCAATTCAATATCAAACTCCAGTGTATTTGCATTGATGGGAGAACATACCAAACAAAGTAGACAAAACATGCACATATTCAGACGCATAACGCAGTTTGAATAACCTCTCTAGTCTAACTGACTACAGTGGCACATCTCGGGTCTTAAGGGCAGACCACAGTAAGTTTTCCCAGTCTTTCCTGATGTTAGAAATAGGGCAGCCAGTACTGGCCTGGGGTCGGAATTAGCTCGAATGAGAAGCCATCTCTCTGAGTTATGTCAGCTGGGGCATCTGTCTGCCTGTTCTCAGAGAGCACTGAGCTTTTTTAACCAACCTACTTTGCTGTCTGTCTTTCACCACAGAGTAGTTCAGAACATGCTTGGGCAAAAATCTCTGAAGATGAGTTAATTCAAGCTCCTGAATTTTAAAAGCTTCTTAAGTCACCCCTCATGCATGCCAGGATTGCTTAAATCCCACTGAGAGAAGAGACACCTGAACCATATTTCATGTATTTCTTGTCAACAACATCTATGTGTTAGTTTAGAAAAAGAGGAATCAAAAGCTTCTAACTTGCACGTACTAGTACTATATGGATGACAAAGCCTTGAGAACAATGAAAAGGTAGATGGGGAGGGTGAGAGGAAGAGAAAGAGAAAGACAGACGTAGTCATGGGACACCGTTTCCAGTAGGTTACTTGAGCACCTTACAATGCTAATTCACGTAAGCGCTTTCCGTCATCACCAATCAAAAGTGTGGTGACAGCCCTGGCAATTTGGTCTAAACTGGGACACGCCTGCCCTCACGTTTTCTCCCCAGGGGTATCGCCGACCTAATTTCCTGACCGCCCATCTTCTTAAATTACAGTTTGTAGCAAAGGAGATATACAACAGCCAGTGCCAATACTAAAATACAGATTTTCATCAATATCTAAACACCCAGTTTTTCTCATTTAGTTTTTTTCATGAATATCATTATTCTTTGTATTGTTTTCTTTATTCTTAGCAGATAACTGTGTATGTGTAGAGTAATGACAAACCCCACCACAGATCTGTAAAATCAGATTAAGTAAGTGATCGATAAGCATACTGTAAGTACTGTGCGCATACCATGACCACTGCTTTTTAGGAAGACAGACTGTCAATTTACAGTAGACCTAATAATAGTCTGCTGAGCTCCAATTCAACTGAGAAACATGGTAACACATGGTTGGTTAATCTAGTTATTCTCAGTCATTACTCCAATGTTTGTGTGAACTGGCTTCAAGATATGGTAAGCCGTGTGAAAAATGTGATACAAATGGCCATTTCCAGCAAAAGCTGTCTCAGTTCAACGATGCATCTGATCAAATGATCATGGGAAAACATCGAGAGCCAATGAATCCCAACTCTAAGGCCCTTGCGGTTTCCCCGAGGGTCTTTGGTGTGGTCCGGCCAACTTTTGCAAGATCACCCAGGTTCACCATGACAGGAGTTGACAAACGCTCTGGATTCTTCACATGCTTCAGCCATATAAGGCAGAGGGAGAGAGCAAAGCTCACCTCTTCCAACCGGCCCATGCTCCGTACGGCATTGGGCCCGTCACAGGAATGCTTGGGGTTGGAATGGAGGGTGTGTGAGGGCAGGTGAGCAAACCTCCAAAGACACCCTGACAGATCGCTTCGATCTGATTGTCTGAACCTGGGGCCTCCTCATGGCCTCCTCCCGGCCTCCCGAAGACAAAATATCCTACAGCCGTCTTTCTCACGAGACGGAATTTAATCAGCAGACCCATTTCAGGCTATTTTCAGACGGGCCCTGTCTGCAGACACGGCGCAAGGACCCTGTAGGATTTTCTTTTCTTTTTCTTTTTTTTTTTTGGCGAGTGTTATCTATGTGGAGGCGACAGTGACAGGCGGAGACAAATTGGGGCCCAATGTGTTGTGACAGCAACAGTCTCCTGGGAGCTGCCATGATTCAAAAAGCTTGTACCAGAGGGGTAGCACTCGCGCCGCTCCGAGCCAAACGAGGTGCCAAGAATAACAATAACACTACATGAGCCCGGCCACAAATACGCACACAGCTACACACAGAGATAATAGACCAAAATGACCCGCACATAAACAAAGGCTGTCTAAAAAAAAAAAAATCCCTGATTAAAACGGTTCAGTCTCTAATAAAACATAGCCTTTGTGTGGCCTCTTGTCTAATCGTGGGGAGAATGTGAGGATGATGCAGGAAGGCGTCGTCGATTTAAGCATCGGGATTTCTCAGAACAGACAACTCCAGTCTAGAATACTCATCATGGCTCCTCTGTGATTTTCATGGAAGAACTGGATGAAAAAAATCCAGTGGGATTCAAGAAAGGCTGAAAGGTTTTCTGCTGTAAAAAAAATGCTACATTCACACAGGCATTTTTTTACCACCAAGAGTGATCTGTGTGGAAATTTATGCATGCAATATTATTCTATGCTAAAGCAGCCATAACAACTATTGGCCAGAAACCCAACAACAGCACAGTTGGCACTGATAAAAGGATTGCTAGCATGTCTTTTGGCAACACTGTGATGTGCCAGGAAAACTTTTTTTTTTTAGTGGTCCAAGGATCATCCCATGAAACCCATAGCGCAAAGCCTAAGTGGTTAGCTGGAATGACAGATGCGCTTACCCATCCTTCCCATGGCCACACAACATGACAGCACAGGCACTTGGCACCAATAAATGCAATAAATGTATTCAAAATCCCAACTGCTGTATACTGCCTCATTGATAGACATTGTGAGACTTCAAGTATTCCCCAAATAGACTCCACATACATGAGTCAGAAGTAGCAAAAACAACGGCCACAGCCTTCATGTCTGAGAGCATGGTCTTGCCCCAATGGTTTCCTTGCATTAGTAGAGAGGTGGAGAGAGAGAGAGAGAGAGAGAGAGAGAGAGAGAGAGAGAGAGAGCAGTGACAACACTGGCTGCTTACCGGCTGGGGCTGCTCTGCGATACAGCAGTTGAAGCACAACCAGAATTCACTCATGACTAACAGTCCTTAAAGTGTTCCTGTGCAGAAACGTGTCCCCCAGGGGAGTTGAGGAATTAAGTAGTGGTGGTGGTGGTGGTGGTGGTGGTGGCAGCAGCACCGGGTGCTCCTCTCTGAGTTCCCGTGGGAAGGCCCCTCCGTGGGTCCAGCCGGGGGGCACGGGCAGTCTGGCGTGGCTGGCGCTGGAACCGGTGGATGTGCTGGACGGTTCTCCCGGACAAAGGTGGCGGTGGGGGGAGGAGGAGGAGGAGGAGGAGGAAGAGGAAGAGGAGGGGGGCAGAGGGAACGGAGTGAGGGCAGAGATCCAAGGGGTGCAGCACTGCCGTCTAGTCCAAAGGGCAGGCAGTCAGTCCGTCAGTTAAACCTGGAAAAGAGGAGGGAGAGAGTATGAGGTCATGCTTTTTGCAGGTTTTACTTTATTTTATTTCACTTGTTCATGGGTGCACACACCCAGAGATATGGACATATGCACAGACAAAAACACACTTTCGCAAAGGGGCTCATTATTAAAAACCACATCACAAGTCAGGCCGGCTTAAGGCCGGCTGTTCTTGTAAACGTGCAAACCTCATCAAAACCCCCTGATGACTCACAGCCAGGACATCATTCTTCTCTCTCACACACACACACACAATATGCACACACACGTACAATACACATACTCCCACAAGCCCATTTCCCATAACGCGTTAATATAAAACCACTTCAAGCATTACCGTGTTGCCAACAACATTCCGGTATGGTCTATATACTCACACCTGGAACGGAACTGCTTAGAGCCTCCTTAAGGCTACACCTAATCCTTGCACATAACAACTATCCTCATGTTTAAAGGCAGCACCGAGAATCTCTTAATGGCCCTTAATTGCCATGTCTCTCACAACAGAACCAGCTATGGAAAGTAAAGGCGGAGATGGGAGGAGGGATGAGATCACAGTTAGATGATGCTCTGTGGACCAAAGGGGGGTGCACCCTGGGAGCGCTCGACTCCTGTGGGCGACTGCTGTTTACCAGCGTTTAACACAACTGGCGCTAATTAGCGAGTGGGTGGCTATATCTCCCCATTGTGAGAGGAAATTAATTAGGCAGGCGTTGATGTCTTCCTCACTGTGCAACTAAAGCTAATTTATTGCTCTTCTCTGAGGAACACCAACGTTACAGCCTTTGGGGAAGCCTGCCAAAAAATGTATGGGCCCTACTCACACTGATCTAATCAAGAACCAATTTTATTGGTTATTTTGTAGATTACAGAGTATCCCAGTTAAGTCGGCACATCTGCTGAATGTGACTTATGACAGTGTATCTAGCAGAGGACTTGATATACAGTATAGGCCTATACTTTAATGGCCTGTGAAATAGCCCAGAGCATACTTTTCTACTTACTGCATTAAAACAACATTGACTTAACCACAAGACATGGGGCGTCATTTGTTCCTGTAGAGGAACTAATTGTGGTGGGCCTTATTGAGGCCTTATTGAGGAACTAATTGTGGTGGGCCTTATTGAGGCCGTATTGAGGAACTAAACAAACAAAGAAAGTCAAACAACAGGAAAGAATAATTGGATATCAGCACACAAATATGCACAACCTTGAGTCACCTTTTATCTTCCAATTTGTTTTTTGACTTGTATAGCCTAAGACCAAAGCATTTTAGTGACTTAAAGTTAGTCATGGTGAGCTGTGTGCCTTAGGATAACAATAACAGAAGTATGTCTCTTACGCAGGTAGACTGGGACAAACTGGGCGTTTCAGACAATTCCAAAATTGAGAAGTCGAAAACCACATCAAATGTGCATGCAGTACCTAACACACAATGGTCTGTTCTCGTCTTTCTCCTAATCAGTCCTTTCACATCCCATAAAAAGAAACAAACAGCGAGACAGGAAGCAATTCGATCCAACATATAGTGTTTCTTTACGACCTGCTAAAAATGAACACTGGGACCTAAAGAGAAGACAGAGCAGCTGACTCCTCCCAACTGACCCTCTCCATATAGCGGGGACACACCCACACCTGGAAGCAAAACAAAAAAGAGCAGCCTCGTATGGGATCTCTACCCTACCCTGTCCAAGACAAAACAGCCCAAACCCCAACCCTTAGGAAGCCTGTGGAAATCTGTGGGAACCATTAGCGGAGAGAGGCCGAGCCAAAGGCTGTTAAAAACTCTGAAAAGCACTTTTCTGCCACAAGAAAGCCACTTCATGCGAGGCCTTTCCACTTCACGCCAGCACCGGGAAAGGAACCGTGTTTCCCTAATAGGCATCCATTCATAAATCCCAAGAACTCCTTGAGAGGATGTTAAGAGAGGTGCAGGTGCAAGAAGCACCTGCTGAATTTAAAAATGACCACGGTTTGGAGTGGAGGGTCATGGGGTTGTGAGAAAGAAAGTGTATGATACTGGTATGGGCACTTAATGGAGATTTTTTATGTGTGTTGAAGAGACAAGGAATAAGTAATCATCTCTGACCATGAGATACTGCTGAGAACAAATGAGGAAATTCAATAGGAATTGCTTTGACATCTATAGGGTCAGCCAGACTTAAGATCTGGTCAGCCAGAATCTAAAAAGAACACAGCTTGTGTAAATTACATGAGCTGCCAAACCCTCACATTTTGTAATGAAAGCGGCAATCTGAGCCATATCTCCAGCTCGCTCACATCCGACCAAATGAAGCAAACATTGACATGCCAGTGAATGGCAGGGACTCATTTGTGGCCATCTACACAAATCATTCATTCATCTCTGTGGGGTACCAGAAGCACCAGTGCTGGGCAGGACAATGAAGGCAGGCTGCACTCCACTGAGGATTCTTAGCCCAGAACACACAGCCATGGGGAGCTGACTGCCAGGTTTCTCTCTCCCTCACACACACACACACACACACACACACACACACACACACATGGCCCAAACATGGATGGAGATGAGATCGCTGTTTGAACAGAGATGCTCCCTGTGTTCTGTGCTCCTCCGCTAAAATTAGAGTGGAGAGCGCTGCGCACGTTTCCGGCTCTTTTGATTCCTCCATCCGCAGGGCTCTGTGCAGTCTTTCTGTGCCACTTTTTTCATCTATTTCTGGGCCTGTTCAGCACAAGGCTGCCTTAGTTTCTGAAAGTTGGCTGTATTGGTACGGCCTCAACAGAAGTTCTGAGTCCAGTACTGGAGACCTCATGCCCTCTTCAGCAACAGTTTGGTTGTGTGAAAAGCTAACGCCAGCAGAAGCAGCACAGAACCTAAGAAAAACTGGTCTATGACACCAGAAGACTTGATGTAGACTTATCTCCCATTTCTGGGGGGGGCGGGGGGGGTTCACCATTGAGAGTTCATATTCTTTGTGACCAAAGATAACCAAACACAACAGATGTCTGAAACGTCGCTAAAGAACGCGTAGAGACGACCCATTACTTTTAGCATTCATCTCGGAGGGACATTGATCTTCACTTCATCACAACACAAAAGCTCCACAAGAACGAATTCATTATCCCTTTGGGACCTAAGGGGGCAAGAGAGAGTTCATCCCTCTGTCTTTGAATGGCTGCCCATCACTCTATGACCACGGCTGCACAACAAAAACCATTTCAATTTTCCATCTATGGAGAGCGAGGGAACAGTCCATTTCCGACGGTGGCATGCAAGCGCGGATGCTGCACTGGGTCCACTCACACCGAGGAAGCCACATTAGTGGTGAACCATAAAGAGTAGCAGGCTAGTGAAAGGAAGATTTTCCAGACCAGAGAGTCTGAAAACGAGTGCGGCTTCACAGAGAGAGGAAGGGAAAGAGAGAGAGAGAGACCAGCAGCAGACACTCACAAAGCCCCACACCTCTTAAGCTTAACTCACATTGTACTACTAGCCTTTGGGGAAAAGAAGAAGAAAAAGAACAAGGGATGGAACGTCTTACGCGGGTAACGCTCCAAGCATTGTTTCTGTGCACTCCAGAACCCTTACGAAAACACTGTGTACTAGACTCACAAATGAGTCACTCAGTGCTATCCACATGAAGAGGACTCAACCAGGCATAGCTAGACACCACTTGGTTTGTTCTCACTTCAAGTTGAATTAGGGACCTAAAACCAAAAGCTACTGTACACACACCAGTATCTAAACAAACACATATAGTCAACCTACGAGAAGAGAGCAAGGAAGGAAATCAAGAAAAGCAACATTACCATCAAATAGAGCCAAACGCAACACATCTTGGCTGGTCTGCTACCGTGGTGTGGTGAGAGCAGGTCGTCAAAGCTCCAGATACTGTGGCGGTGTGAAAGGGTACGAGGAGCAAGGGGACCATGTGTGTGTGTGTGTGTGTGTGTGTGTGTGCTCCTCGCTCCAGGAGGCCTTTGTCCCCCACTCAGTCACGGATCAGCGGGCAAACGGTATTTCACTCAGTCACTCCCCCTGTCACCAAGCTTGTGCAGTCTCCCCAGGTGCCCATCCACCAACTCCCC
>JASCQY010000022.1:18528993-18540439 GCA_030264315.1 Sardinella tawilis
AGAGGCCGTCGTACTGGTGTAATTCGGCGACAGGGAGGAAAATACTGTTTTAAATCGATTTTTACATCTTCAAGGGAAAGATCGACTTTATCGTGAAGTGTTTGCCCGGTAATTTTGCACACAAACGGTCGTTTATAAGCAGGGTGAGTTACATCAAAACGCCAAATAGTGAAGTGGCTGCAAACATGTTTCAAACCTGTTTATTTTTCTGTCAAACAAAGTAGCAAGGCTGCTAGCGGTTTTCGGAAATGAATTCTCCATGCAAACAATAATGGTTTGGGCCATGGGAAATATTGTAGCATTTATGGAATGTTCGAGTGATGACCACGCGGCAATAAGTGTTATTTTAGGTGGATTGCAAAGTAACAATGTGAAATGTTGTGTCGGGGGGCGGTTAGATATTCATGTACCCGGGTTTGTTTCATTGTAGCATTGTAGCATCAGGAGGATCTGCGGAATCCGTGTAGGCTACCACAGAATCCTGGGACATAAAAGAACATCGTACTATGCAACAGTGAGCAGCACCTGACCCCTTTCAAGCCTTTATTCCAGTGGTTCCAGGTAAGTGTTTGGCTCCAGACCTAGGTGAATCGGACGCTTTATTTTTACATCCTAGCCTGTTGTTTGGGGCTGGCTACCTAATGCTCTTCAGGAACGGCTTGGCCTATTTCGTATGCATGGCTACATTCTTACCACAGATAATTAGTCGGAGGTTTTGTTGTTTTATTCTTAGATAGCACCCGATTGAGCCATTTGTTTTGTGAAGGCTATGGTTGACTTTTAGTCGAATGTTCAGTTTTTCTAAAGAATGAAAAGGGCTTCAAACTTCTCAGGTTATGATTTCTGCTTGTACTTTCTGAGATTTTTTTTTTCTTTTGATGCTAAGGGAACATTGGGCTATTTCATGTTTGTAGGATTGAACGATTGCCAGCATAGATTATCCGTCATTCTGGAAACAACATGGTCTATAGACTGGAGGACCCTGATTTAAGTCAAAGCGTTGTCTTGCCCAACCACCAAATGCACATTTGCTTAAAGCGATTAATTAGCCGGGGTTGTGATGAGGCGGTAAACAGTAGCATTATAAAAAGTCCCATGCTCCCTTGGAAATGGCGGGCGGGGGTAACGGGGCAAAATAAACAATTTGAAAGGTTCTACACATCGGTGTTACTTTTGGGACTCTGCTAATGGGGTCGATAGCCTAGCAGGGAGTTGTAAGTCAAGTAGCCGAAGCATCGAGCGAATGGCTGCACTTCCCCATGCCTGCACCCATTGTGCACTTGCAGAAACTTTTTTTTTTTGGCCTGAACATATTCACAAACCCGGTTGCATCCCAGCCTAATGGTTAGACTGTAATAGCAGGCTATGTGTAAATGATAATTATAGTGGCGTGGTTAGTGGGCAGGGGTCTAATCAGGAAACGGGAGTAATGAATGTCATACTTTGCCCTCTGTGCGTTTTTCTTTTGTGCTATTTGAAGGCAACTGTTGGCCTCTTTGCTTTATGGAATGAATAATTCTTGTCTTGAATGTAAAGAGCCCAGATAAATTCTTGTATTCCCTTAAACAACTTGGTGTTGAATGATCAAGATAATCACCCACCACTCTCTTTTAACTTCCAGTTATCACATATGATGTTTCTTTGTTTTTTCCCCTTTCTTTCTTTTTTGGTAATGTGTGTCTGTCTTCTCAGGTGACCCTGTGTCTCCTCTCCCGTCATCCTGTGTGTTGCACCTGCCCCCCTCCCCCCTCCACTTCTCCTGACCCCTGTCCCTTCACACACACCTTCACGGGGTTGCTGGCTTGGCAGCCACCCCCCACTTACACACACGGGGCCAAACTAGAGAGGGAGAAAAAACCATTACACACACACCTCAACAAACTCACTTCAGCCCCCCTCTGAGTTCCCCCTCTGCTCCTTACCCACTGGGGGGCTGATTACACACACACACACACACACACACACACTCTCTCTCTCTCTTTTTCTTTTTTCTCTCTCTCGGCCCACACTCAAGCACACACGAAACAATCAATCAAGACCGAGGGGGAGGACGCACACACACACTCACACACATCGCCAAGTTGCTTGCCCTTTCTTAGTCTTCACCACCTGATTTACCCGACACCCCCCACCTTCAGTCATGTCCTCCATCCTGCCCTTCACCCCGCCCGTGGTGAAGCGTCTCCTGGGTTGGAAGAAGACGGCGAGCGGCTCTGGAGGGGCGGGCAGTGGCGGCGGCGGAGGCGGCGAACAGAACGGCCAGGAGGAGAAGTGGTGTGAGAAGGCTGTCAAGAGTCTGGTCAAGAAGCTCAAGAAGACAGGCCAGCTGGACGAGCTGGAGAAGGCAATCACCACACAGAACTGCAACACCAAGTGTGTCACCATTCCCAGGTAACTACTGTGCCGAGTGGGCGTGTGTGTGTGTGTACACTGTATGGGATCGTTATTGTGTGTGTGTGGGGGGTGCTATAAGATGTGTGTAATGTGTTTGGTTGTGAGGTGTGTGTGTGTGTGGGTACACATGTGCCTTTCTGCACTGTGAACAGTGTGTTTGTAGTATGCATGGTGGCGTGTGTTTTTACGTTTTGTATGCTATTGTGTGTGTGATCAAGAGATGGTGTGTGTTTGAGTGTGTTTTTGTTTTTGTTTGTGTGTGTGTGGGGGGGGGGTTGACCTGTGTCCCATATCTCCCAAACCCCCTTGTCCATAATGCCATTGTGAATGCACTGATGCACAGCTGACTGTGAAAGCTCATGAGGACATCGCAAGCTTAATGTTCACCCCAACGCTTCCAGTCCATTCTGTCAATGTTGGTGACGGGCAGAGGGTTTCAACTCAATCCCCTGGGGTCTGATTTGTCTCCTATTCCAGTCGCTTAGCAAGTTTTGATTGTTACACTTGGTCTCGAAAACACACACACTCACACATATACAATACATACACACACACACACTGGACTGAAAATGTCTGCCAGAAGTTTCAGTGTCAGAGACATTCACCTCACCCTTGTTTTGAGTTGATTTTTGTGTGTGTGTGTGTATGTGTGCTATGGCCACGACGAGTCTCTTCTATAGAGTTATCTTCTTGTAATTTCTTTATGACTCCTGAAGTCCACTCAAACATTTGGGCTGAGTGTCCCTAAAGCTTTGTTGTGCTGTGATGCTAAATTTGAATGTGGTCCAAATCTATCCCTCTTTCTTGGTCACAGCGATGGTCAGAGCACAGTGAGGCTTTTGCGGAAACGCAGCCCAAGTCTCCACTTTAAGGTTCAATGCGATGGGCACTGCTGCATCGGCTTTCTGCCGCCTCCGAGGTGGAGAAACGAAACTCACTCCAGGGGAACTGGTCTCGCCACTCTCAGGAGAGGAAGACCTCAGATGTGTGTGTGTGTGTGTGTGTGTGTGTGTGTGTGTGTGTGTGTAAGCATGCAGCCTCTGGTACAAGCCTGGCCAATCATCCTCATAAAAGTGAGCATCTTGTCGGGGGCGCACTAGCTCAGTTGGTTAGGTGCCCGACCATGACTCCGGGGACCCGGGTTCGATTCTGGCCTGCGGTCATTTCCTGATCCCTCCCTGTCTCTCTCTCCCCATTCACTTCCTGTCACTCTTCAGCTGTCCTGTCAATTAAAGGCAAAAAGCCCATAAAAAATATTTTTTAAAAAAAAGTGAGCATCTAGTCTAACAAGACGGTAATAGAGTGCCCGTTCTCCATTATTGGAGAGCATCCAGCAAGTCATGTGCTTAACTTTGGAGAGACTTGCTGAAACCCAGTGTAGATTGACTGATTTAGTGGTCCTATGTGATGGGGCCCCTTTGTGACTGTAGTGTACACTAAAACTCCTATTAAGCTTAATGTAACCTGGAATTCCCCTTCAAGATGACTGGTTTCTCCACAAACTAATTCCCAATGGCTCTCTGGACCCATGAAAAAGTAATTGGCATTAGTCAACTATGTGATTGTCCAGTTTCCTGCCTGTTAGTTCTTAGGGGTTGGGAGGGGGGGGGGGGCTGTACTTCAGGATTCTTTCTCCCCCTGATGCCTCTGACCTTTTAACAGCAGAATTGCTGTACAGAAAGCTGACATCCCCACAGTGTTGGGAGTAAAACAGAAAACACTGGCATCATTTGAGGGCAACAACTCTGAATGCTGCACCAAACGTGACCCTTCGGCTCTGTTCAGTCCAGATGGAGGCCCTCACCTTAACTGACAATGGGCAACCTGGGTTTGATTCTTCAACCCCACGTTGGTGCGCCAGAGACGCTTTGGATTAAATTCCAGTCAGCTGTACTGTACTTTTGTCAGCTGATGAGGCCTGCAGAGGAGCTCGAAACAGACCCAATATCTTTACCTCTCCAGCTGCCTCTTTCATGAACGAATTCCACCTCTGGTTTGATGCTTGAAGCAGAAATGAAAACACCCCTTTGCTTTGCCCAGGTGAGCTCTAATTGTAATAACGACGTCGTCCTGAGCAGTCCAGCCGGGACTCGAACCTGCGGCCTCGATGTAACAGGGATCACGAGGCGAGCCACCTAGACAGTGGATCGAAAAACCCATGCTACCTGTCCACTGGCTTGGAGGCCCTTGAGGTCACTAGCCCCCCGGACAGCGAGGCTAGCTGGTATCCAGTACATAGGCTCCTTTCAACATGCATGAGCTCATCTGCTACAATCTCCAGCCTTTGGGCTGAAGGCTACTAAGATGGAAGGACCACCGGTCAGACCTCCGTGTTTGACTGAACCTGAAACATGAGTACACGCTGGTCTAGATCAGGAGGCATTTTGGCCGATTTCCAATGTAGATTGGATTTTTTTTTTTTAACACCTATAAATTGGCACATAAATTGGCAGATTTTCTATGATTTAAATGGGTATGAAATCTAAGGATTTAGCATATTCAGCTGTACTGTAATTATACAGTTTTTAATAAAATGTATGTTTCAATTAGAATATAATATTCTTCTATTGTTTCCTCCTGGGCTGAATGTGGTGTGTGTGGTTTGGTCTAATAACGAGGATGTGCTCCTAGCAGGTCAGGACACCCTTGGTGACTTTTAGACCCTTGTCTTGTCTAGCTCCTCTCGTCCTCTCTTCCCCCGGCTGTCTGGCTGGTCGGCAAGGGTGGGAAAGTATTCCGTCTCACACGTGCTTGTTCTCCGCCTAATCAGACAGTCAACCTTGGCCGCGGAAGGGATTGACGGAATTGACGATTGTTTCCCGTGTTTTGTAATAACTCCTTGAAATGCCTCAAAACATTTGATATCCTCGCTTTAACTCGTGTTTCTCCCACACCCTGTCAGGGAGTCCTACAGTGCCTACAAGTCAAGGCTGCAAACCAAAAGCTATTAGTGTAAGTACTTGAGCCTCCAGCCCAAGCCAAACTAAATATTTCTCTACATAATTTGAGTTCCTGACAAACACGTTTGAAGGGAAAAGTGCAAGCATTTTCTTTGAGCATTGTTCTTTTTTTTTTTTTCTCTCCTTAATAAACGTTTTCATTGTTCTTCTGTACTACATGTCAGCAATTCAAATAATGTAAAATAGAAGCTGTAGGTATTGTGCAGCCAGAGGAATCTGTAGGATGGGGGGCCTTGTTCCAAAATACTCCACTTGGCATGGCATATGAGGACGTTGTTGTTTGTTTGTTTGTTTGTTTATTTATTTATGTATTTATTTACAACTATTGTTTTGACCACTCAAATGGGAGTCTGGCCAGTGGGCTCTAGTGTCATCGAAGGGACTGTTGCATGAATCTGGACCCGAATAACCACATGATGAATGGAGCCCCTGGTCCTTGTGTTGTAGCTGCCTGTCAACGTTATGCCAAGTTATGTGGCCTTCCAAGGGTCAGACGGGTGTACCGCAAATCGATTTTAAGAAACTTCAAAACCGTCTCGCCAGATACCATGAACAAGTGGATGTAGCATCACAAGATGTCTGACGCCTTGTAATACCGTATTGGCCATGCATCCATGGCGACCATGGCATCCTTTAAATGCCATTCAAATGCCAGGCACCTTGTCTGTGGCCTCCCCTTCCCTTTGCCATGGCTTGTCTCCTTCTTTTTAAAGTAAGACAAACAAGCCGCTATCTTTGGAGATGTGACTTCCGTTTTGGGTTTGTGGGACCCAGTCACTGCTGTCAGTGCAGGTCTTTGGTCTGAATGGGCAGATAGACTATCTGCACCAGTTCTGGAGCCAGAGAGCATGCTGTTGCTCC
Source organism: Sardinella tawilis (assembly GCA_030264315.1). Taxonomy (NCBI): domain Eukaryota; kingdom Metazoa; phylum Chordata; class Actinopteri; order Clupeiformes; family Clupeidae; genus Sardinella; species Sardinella tawilis. The sequence goes on from JASCQY010000022.1 coordinate 18,535,209, forward strand.
AGTCACACCAATGCACGCCAAAAGACTTCAGGACACTAACACACACACACACACAGTTTTATCAAGTTAACTGGTGTAAGATGTATGGATTGGGGAAGCTTTAGCACTCTTATGAGGTAATGGGTGGATCATGTTGGACAGATGATGTTTCATGGGGGCCGTTTGTGTCTTCTGATGGAAGCAGCATTTCCCATTGTTCAAGTCTGTGCTGGGGGCTATCTAGAATAGCTGTCTGTCTGTGCTGGGGGCTATCTAGAATGAATGCCACTGGTTTCTAGAATCTAGAATGAGTGCCACTAGTTTGATTGCAACTTCACCTCCATTATTTCTACAGCAGAATAGATGAGCAGATGAAAGAATGGCAAACAAAGGAGAGTGAGGTGTGTGTGTGTGTGTGTGTGTGTGTATGGATGCATCAGATATGGCTGAAATATTTTAGTCCATATTTAGGCTACGGAGGGGGGAAATTAGCCTGTGGTGGGCCGCAGTAGTTTAGAGCTGGAGTGGGGAGCACTGATGGTAGTTTTTTTTGTTTGTTGTTTGTTTATTTGTTTGTTTACTGGGGTCACTTGGAGCCAGCCTTCTATTATATTTTATGGTGAAGACCATCAGATCTAGAGGACAAGTGGTCATCTAATGAGGTTTAGACAACACAACTCCACTGCCAGTGCTTGGAGTAGGAAAAACCATCCAAAATAATCAGGATGTATCTATTCCAATCTTCTTAATTCTGATTTGTTTTTGAGATGGGGAATTTAATTCCTGAATTGTTCTGATGCAGTATTTGCAATCTTAGATAAGGAAATCATTTTCCAAGAACATTCTTTGTGGGGAAAAAAGTCTAAGCCTAATCTCTGATATGATGTCGTCTACCCAGTTGGAAGGAGCCGGTGGTCACGTATTGGGGTGTGTGTATCATGCTACCCCCCAAGTCTCTCCAGTCATGAGATAAGCAGCCATGGTTTGTGTGGAAATGTCTAGAAGTTCTGGGGTGCCTTGAGTGATGCCAATCTGTTCCTATTGAATCTCTCAAGATAGAGAGGGCATGGTGTTGAGCTGTCACCAGAGGAATGCAATCTAGATTATTTGAACAGAAGACGCCCTGGTCCTTGTGTAAAATGAAATTGTTTTAGATGTGAGTGAGGGTTCAGTCCCTAAATGGTCTCTTAATGTTCTCCATCACTGTTTGCTGGTGTTTGATAGGTGGAATTGTCTTAGTCAGTCGTGTCAATAGGCAAACTGCCTTGGCAGTTTTGAACTGGCGTGAACTGATTTCATCCAACAAAGTCCAGGTTTAGGATGTTGCTGGTTGGTTCACCATTGTCTGTATGCACTTTGGCCCCATGTGGCATGGGTTGGGTATCTTTAATTAACTTTAACTTCAAAGTAACTAACAAGCTGGAAGTTTCCAAGGACGACCTGATAATCGATTTCTGATCTCGCTGTTAATTGGAACCGTTGGAACCTCTGTGGTGCCTCAACCCAGGCCATGAGTTTGCCCACCCCAGCCTGGCCCAAACCCTATGGGCCCACTGACTCCCTCGGCGTGGGAGCCATGAGTTTGCGTCCTTTCCCTCCCCCAGCCTGGCCCAAATCCTACGGGACCCACTGACTCCCTCGGCGTGGGGGCGTTTATGGAGCAAGGGGCCGGCAGTAGTTTGCTGTGGGCTGCTCCCCGAGTGTGGGGCCTCTGCCTGCCTTTGGTCTGGTAAGGCCCTGCCCTGCCCTGCCCTGCCCTGCCCTGCCCTGTGTTATGAGCTGAGGTGGCGCTCTGATGGGATTAGCTGCTGGCAGGCTCTCAAACGGAGCTGGAGCACAAGCTGGAGACGGGAGAGGGGAGACGTAATTGCAGCGCTGCTCGTTTCTGAGCCCATTGTCATGAAAGGGGCCACGCAGGCCGGCTATTAGGGCAGACATATGGTTCTCTTTGTGGCCTGGTGAGCCACTCCTCGGATGCTAATCTAGCCCCAGGTTATGGACGAAATCCACATCTCTGAAGTTTGTGTGTGTGTGTGTGTGAGGGAGGTTTTAACTAGCGGGAGGGTGAAGGTTGGGGGAGTGTTTTTGTTTTGGGGGAGGGGTGGGCTGCTGTGGAATTGGTAGCAGAGGGAAGGACCTGGTTTTGGGTTAAAAATGGAGTTGGGTCCTTATCTGTTGCTCTTAGCAGGATACAACTCCAGGCTCTTGTTCTGTGTGTGTGTGTGTGTGTGTGTGTGTGTGTGTGAGAGAGAGTGTGAGAAAATCGGGGTAGTGGAGGCTCCAGAGTATGGATGGCCAATGGCATGACACACACACATACACACACACACACACACACACACACACACACACATACACACAGATTGTCTAAAAGTTGCCTCCCATTTGACATGGGAAAGCTCCTGAGTTTTCATCTGACCTGAGCATAGTCTGGTCTGCCCAAGACCCATAATGTCTCTTATCCAGCATGTCGCTATCAGTTCAGCATCCACCATTGGCTCCAGAGCAGCGGCCCCTACAGACCATCTCAGTCCAGCATTGAGTGCTGCAGAGTGGGATGACCTGCCCACAGTGCTCATACAGCCACATATTGATGGCATTTGGCTCGGCTTATTTGTGTGGAGCGCTATGTGAAAATAGCTACTTGAATGAAAGGTTAATTTTGATTAGATGCCAGGTGTTGAGCAAGGCGCACCACTCCAACAGTTGACAATTAGTGCTGGTCAATGCGGGAGCCTGCGTGAGCGAAGCAACTCCGTTTATGGCGCCTTTTTTCCCAGTCATTGTGTGAGTGACAAAGACAGTTGTGGGTTAGGAGCTGTTGAATTGTTAGGTCACCATTTATTAATTGGAAATGGCGTATGATTCACGGCCGATTAAGCCTCTATTCACATCCCATAATGCACTGACATCTGGTTACAGATTGAGCCAGGGAAGAACAAGTTATTGTTCCTCGACCAAAATGGCTGTTTTGAAGTGTGCCAATTTTAAGTTTGTTTTTGTAAATACAGTATATCTGTATACCTGTATACAGTACATCTGTGTTAATGTTGAGATTCTTCAGATGAGTTTAGTTGCCCTGTACTGATATATTTAATCTAAAGATGAGAAGAAAACTATGTTTGTGTGGCTTTGTAGGATGTAATGCATGTAGACAGACAATAGAAGCTGTAGCTAGTTAGTGTTGGGGGGTCTAGACTCGAGGCTTAAGCATATTGCGCAACATGTGCTATTTAACATCCAGCGGATGCTCACATCAGGCATGTTGAAGTGTGACTGTTTCACTTCTGTCTCCAGGGTGGTTTTGCTTTTTCTACTATTTTGGGTCTGTTTCCTGCCATGCTAGTTTGTGGAGTTCATCACTGACAGTTTTGTGTCCACATTGGTTTGAGATTTTGAGGAATTTTGCTGCAATATTCTCATTGGCAACACTAATCCAGTGTTCCAACAAATTTCCACCCAACTTAAAGGAAAAATGTATGGATGAAATGGAGGCAAGCTTGCTAACAAACACAATTCAGTGAACAGCACATCAAGTGCAATGATGCCGACTCCTGGCCTGTAATGAAACTGCGAATCAAACGGTGGAGGTGAATGTCTGTGAGCAGCAGTCAAAGCATCTAGATGTGCATCACTCTGTTGTAGATACTGTAAGGGTCGACTTTCTGTGTAGATTGTTGTCTCATTACCTTCAGTCTGTTGCACAGTAAAAGGCAAATCATGGGTGAAATGTCAAAGAAGCACGCTTTAGAGTATTTAACTCCGTACACTGGTGGTGATTAGTGAGGTCCCCCTTCCAATGTACAGCGCTTTGGCTGTCTGGAAAAGTGCTGTAGAAATGTAAGTAGTAGTAGAGTAGGCCCTTTCGCCAAGGCACACACACACACACACACACACACACACACACACACAGTGACGTGTATTCTAGTGGTAGTGTGTTTACTCAAGACGAGATGCTGAGTGAGCAGTTTGCCCGCCTCCCCCTTTCTGTTTCATCATGCAAGGAAGCTGCTCAGCTTTGTCAGACCAGTGTTTTGCTCTTTCATACGTTTTGTATGTTCATATGTTTTTTGAAACAAACGTTTTGCACACCATCAGCTGGTGAATTTGTGCCTTTGCTTAGAGAGGCCCTTTACATGTAAACCTTCTCATAACCATCATAAGTGGCTCACAGTCAACACGTACTGTAATTTGTCTTATGCAAATTCTGATGCCTAGATTTTGTTGTTTAGATATAATTTTATTGTTATTAATCCATTGTAATTGTTTCATTAGCACGACAAAATTCTACATTTCAAAACGAAGCCCATAAATCCTACTGTTTTAGCTGCCCCTTGGAAGAGACCAGGCTGTGGCCTCTACTTGTTTTCCAAAACTCATTGTGGACTAAGATGTCATTTAAAGGACAATTCCAGTATTTGTCAACCAGGGGTCTGTTTCCCAAAAGCATAGTTACTAACCAAGGAAGCAACTTTGTTGGTTACAGTGCAATTTCCCATTGCCGACCAACTTAGTAGCTAACTGGCTAGCAACTACACTTTTGGGAAACAGACGCCTAGACTTTAGTTTTGGGTCTTTAAATTCACTACAGACACAAATTGGTCTGTGATGTTGGACCAACCTATAACTCCTAAATGAGACTGTGAACTCCTCACCTCCTGGTTAAATCATTCATATTGACTGGTTGTAGTATTTATTTATTTTAATATTTTAAATGGTAGAGATTGACCTGCCTTATCCCAGAGAGGTAAAACCTAGTTACACAGCACATGTTTCCCAAGAGAGAAGTTTCATTACTTGGACTTTTATCCCCACTCCTCCACCAATGGGAGAGTCTCTCTGGGCAGCATGTGCTCTTGGAAAGCACCAACCAAGCAGCCATCTGACCCTTTGGGCCTGTTTGCCCAGCGCTGGAGATGTGAGTGCTTCCCAAGGCTATCTGGGCTGGGCGCTAGTTGATAATGCTGGAGATTAGCCGCTGAAGATCTCCAGAGGCCCCAGGCTGTTTTTGGGATCTGAAAGGGTCGCGTTGTTGTGGACATCCTGTCTAGTGGTCCAGCCTTCCACCCTGGTCTGGCATGCCTTCAAAGAGCTAGCCATTACAATACCAGTGCAATCAGACTAATACGTCAAGAACCGCACACACACACACACACACACACAAACACAAACACACGTCCTGTTTAGCAAAGCTCCATGTTCTGATTGTTTTATATCAGTTGTTATGAATTTGCCACTACTACTAGTATTTC
>JASCQY010000022.1:18582581-18610664 GCA_030264315.1 Sardinella tawilis
GGGCGTTCTTGAAGCGTCGGGAGTGAAGCTTTACTAACGTTCCACGCGCCGAGCTATGCTAGCTGGCATCCGTTACATAGGGCTTCCAGTCAACTTCATTGACTTCCAGCAGCTAGTCAGGAATCCAGCAATAAGCTTGCGGCAGTTTCATCTCAAAACGGTGCCTTACCAATCATCAAACAGACAATTCAAACGATGCATTCAAATCCATAATAACAAATGCCTGTTGATAGGTTTCAGACACTTTGCCCAAAGTAAAACGTTGTGAAAGTGGCTGATTCGTCTGGCGAGGCCCACCACAGTAGTACAGCCAAATGAAAGGCCTGTGTGTTCATACTGAAAACTTGTGCAGACTACCCTCTCTTCTACCTTCATACCAGAATGAGAGATAAGTAGAACTGACAATGGCATCAATGCTGATCAAATCCCGCCTATTCTCACCCTGACACCTGTGCACAGGTAATTCCAAAATGCCACTCATCCAGCTGGACACCGTGACGACGACAGACTTCCTGGAAGCGATCGCACACACCAAACCTTCAGCCAGAAACCTGACGGAGAAATATTCCGCCTGGGAGAGGGAGTATGAGTCTGTGTGACAGACGGAGGGAGAGAGAGAGAGAGAGAGGGAGAGACAGAGGGCCCAAGCGACAGCACACACCTTCTCGCTGGGTCTCAGGCTCAAGGTTATTATGGCTCACAGTCAGGTCTCCACCCTGCAAAGGCCTATCCACAGTCTACTTGTCACATCTCTATTTGGGGAAAACACACTCATTTTGCTGTGCACAAGCAAATTCTGATAAAAAAGGATACATACTAAGTAAATAAAATATTTTTTTATTTCTTCACCTTTGTCAGTGTTATTTGAATGCAATATGCTAGGAAAAAATACACTTTTCAACATAAAATCCAACATTATGACAGCACATCTGTGGAGTGAGTTTTGTGAATGGAAGGCAGCTGCTGTCTGATCCCTGTGATTACATACACACACCGTACTTGGGACTTTTTACCACTGTGATTTCACTGTTATGCTAGAGTCCCAAACAAATCCCACCATGTTTGTCTAACTATACAGGGACACCATGTTGAATATGTACAGTCTTGCATACACAAAGCAAGGCCAAGCCTCTGTGTAGGCGCCTATCGGTTTACTTTGTGACCTGTTACCTGTGTGAAGTCAGCACCCCATATGCTGCAATTTTGTATATGAATTTTTGTTTATCATTTGTGCACAAACTGTTTCAGAAATAAACAACATGGGTTTCTGTGGGGATTCCACAGCTGGGATGCTGATGATGTCACACGTCAAATAAATACAGTGGATACTCAGAGCAAGATACTTCATAGTAGTTCACTTCTATGGGAGAAAGTGCTTGGCTGTGGAAGCACCTGGCGGCCTAGTAGATAGATAGCACTGTACACTGAAAGCTCAGTGCACACCTGAATTGAAGTTCATTTTCTCCAGGATGGAGAGTCAAACTATAACAACATTGTCCTTAAACGGGCAAGAGGGTTTGGAGATCATGATACGATACCGTGTCCAAAATGTACATCCATTGTTCAGAAAAGTGTTCATTTTGTCTCCACAAATGCGCAAAATTGAGGCACAAACGATTCCAACTATCTTGATGTAATTTTAGTACTAGGCAGAAATGTTTAGTTTGTCTGCTCAAACAAACAAAACGATTTAGTAGAGACTTAAACAGAAGTGGTGCCAACATCACACACCTTGCTGGCTTGTCCCCTGAGAACAGGCCTCAGGCAGACTTGAGGAGCGTTTGAAGGATGTGGTCTACGGCCTCTGGGAAACTGGCACATGTCAAATATGGTGGTGGGTTGATCTTCCCCTCGTCTCCTGCTCTGTATTTACCTGCAGGTGAATTACGCCACTGTTTACTCCACAGCTTAAGGTCACAAGTCTCTTACCATTGACCTCAAGAAGGAGATCAGGGGAGGGTTGAAGATGAGTGAACAGCATTTGTGTATTGAATAAGACATACTGTACTGTAATTGCTAAATCTCTAAAATTCTAGTCAAGTAACTACGAGATAATTGAAACAATGAGATTAATACTCAAATGCTGCAAGTTCAAACCACAAAGTAAAGCCAAATTTGACTGTAGAGTGATAGAGATTACTAATAATAAACAGTAAGGCTTTGTGTCTGAGTGAGAAAGGAAACATTCTGCACTCTCACCAGTCTGCACTAGTATCCCCTGCATGCCGGCTGTCTGAGCTCCTCCTACGTCGTCTCTTGCATCCTATGAGAGCAACAAAGAGAAAAACTACTTATACGTAAATACACTAACAAAACTACAGACAGAGAAAGCAAACTTTAGTGTATAAGATAGTGGACTGGAGTTCAACCACACACAAGTGAATAAAATATGGCACTGTAGTTTAAAGGAGAAATCCAGTGTAAACTGAATCAATCCACAACCCTGTTGTTCGAGGTCACTGAGTGCTGTCAGTTGGAAGAAGAAGAAAGAAGTTTAATTTCCCTACAATATGCCCCATTCAGCCATTCCCTATGCTATGCCCCATTCAGCTATTCCCTATGCTATGCCCAATTCAGCCATTCCCTATACTATGCCCCATTCAGTTAATGGCAGCTGGCAGTCCACTATTCGGCCTACGTTGTATTAAATGATCTTCTTCTCTCTCCAACAGACAACCTGAAACCACAGGGTTGTTGATTGAATCACACTGGATTTCTCCTTTAACCAAACACAAGTGTAGCCCTTGAGCGGGCACTCACGTCTCCGATCATGACGGCCTCCTCCGGGGAGCAGCCCAGGTCCCTGAGGGCCTCCAGGAAGAAGGTTTTCTCTGGCTTGCCCACCACCGTGGCCTGGGCGTCTGTGGCGTACTCCAGCCCCGCCACGAAGGGGCCCGGGCCCAGTGCCAGGCCGTCCATGCGCTTGTAGTAGCGCGCTTTGTGGATGGCGATGAGTGGTGCCCCATCCAGGAGCAGACTTGAGATTGAGGGAAAAAAGACAAGAATGAGCTTCATTCACCAATGGCTTCCTGAGAAGTTTGTCACATTTGTTCTACAAAGGCTCTAGAAAGTCTCTTCCGCAGATCCACAAATGCCAGAGAAGAGGAAACATTGGTGAATAGATTTACAAACATGGGTGAATGCTAGAGCATCTGTGAAAACTCAATAAGGTGGATTTAAGGACAAATGTGGCTAGCAACTAGGTTTCAATATTCACAAATATGTAAAAATGTGTTTCCACTGAACTCAGGTTAACTGATTTAGTGTCCATTGTTTACAGATATGATTTACAAATATCTGTTAGGTAGCGCTTGAATATGAAAGTAAAAAATCAACCAGTTGTAAAGGAGAAAGTGACCAGCTTACCGAAAGGCCTTGTTCAGCATCTGATAGTTGAAGTGTTCAGGGGCCAGTCCTATCACCACAGCATTGGGCTCTGATGTCTCGATACCTTTGGGCACAGGACAGGATTCAGAGTGTCAAATGGTCTACCAGTGGCTCAAAGCTTTTCAAGGCGCTACTTCTCACTGTTGCCCAAGATTTGGCATAAAAGCCTCTGAGAGGTTGCACACATCTATTTCCTATTATTGAGTATCTCCGTCAGTCTAGAAACACATCCCTCGTCCCAGCCAGACCACCTGAGAAGTCCTCCAGTGCACTGTCCTCTACCAGCAGCAGAGGGCGCACTTTCCTCTGCTCCAGCAGGTTACGGGCAGCCGTCAGAGAGGTGAAGATCTCCTGCTCCTGGATGTCGAAGTTCAACTTGCGGAGTCTTTCCAGCAAGTTCCGCTTACATTCTTTGGTTGTGTTGGTGACAAATTTCACCGCAACAGGAGCACTTCTCAACCTAATGGACAAAGAATATAGACCATTTAAGGTTCTAGTTCCAAAACTGGTCCCCCAGGACTTCCTGTTTAACATTCTATATGTTATATTAATGTAACAGGAAGTAGTTGGGGACCAAGATAGAATGTTCAAGCATTGTTTTGTCCAGCTATGGAATTAGAACCTGAAACGGTCTATCAGGAGCTTTTCTCAACCTTATGGACAATGAATATACAGCACGCAACACTGGTATCATGTTCAGAACCATGAATGCTGTCTAAGATGAATGATTGTGAGACATCAATTTCACATGCAATTGTTTTTTTGTTTTTGTTTTCTCGTGCTTTTGCAATAGCCTACATGTTTTTCATAAAATAGACACCTTATTTCCAGGTATGGTTTAGACACATACAGTATGTCTAATGAGCACATATGGGTGGGGGGCAGTGAGAAAAGTTGATTTAGTAGAGTGAATTTGAGAGTAGCATTTTGTTTATTTACGTGGAATATCAACATAAGTGACATCATTCAGGATCTCATACTGCACCTTTAAAGTGTTTGACCTATAAAACGTGAAAATGTGTGTGTGTGTGTGTGTGTGTGGCCAAGACATACTGTATGTGTGAAACCCTACCAAAGCATGCAAAGGTTGTTTGTGCATGTATGTGACTGGATCCACCAAAGCGTGCAAAGTGTGTGTGTGTGTGTCAGACCTTGCTAAAGCCTCCTGAGCTCCTGGAACAGCAGCATCCTCTATGTGCAGTGTGCCACTCAGGTCAATGAGGACAGCCTTCAGTGCCCGGCGGGTTGCCATAGCCAGGACACTGCCAATCAAAGCACAACAGATGTCACCACAGAAAATAAGCATCTCTGGATAGAGAACTTACTGTAAAATATGTAGCCTACCTCTTTATTTATTTAAGGCAAAACATTTAATCACATCTGCGACCTAGATTGAAATGTAGAAAATACAGAGATTCTTTATTCTAGTTTGATCACTGGATCAGAATAGTGAGGATTATATGAAATACAAACAAAATTTTGTAGGCCCGTTAATGGCAATGCATTGGTGATCCTCTATTATTTAGACGTTTTTGGATTTCCCCCTTTCAAATCAGACTTTGTAAGCACAATTAATGCTCTTATTCAATGCGAGCGAACGTGGATTAGCCTACACACTATGGGCAGTAATATATCCCTGCCAAAACATAAGACTTGGCTCCGTTTAATGATTCCTTTCCATTCAAACATGAACAATTTTATTTAAAAAGTGAAGCCAAATAACTGAGAACTTAAGCAGATTCTGATGCTGGGCACTGACAGACAGATACGTTGGCTAACGCTAATGCTGCACCCGGCATCATTTGAGGACATGTAAGTAAATCAGGGACAGAATAAATAATTCGACCCGAAGAATAATCTGGCTTGGTCTTTTCTCCAGTTAAGGTTTAGGATAACAGTGAGGAGCGAACGTGATGCACCAGCTTCCATAGCTAGCTTGCTAATCTGTATTTCGCCCTTAAAGTAACAACAAATCTGTGCTCACAAAATGCCTGGTGTAGAAATACTACTGCATATAGCTGTCATTTGTAGACAAAGTTATGTTACCGAAAATCGTGTGAATATTAAGACAATACAGCGAAGGTCCAGCACATCAGATGAGATGACAACAGGCTCACTCACACAGCTGACACAGGGTCCTTTATCGATTCATGAACTAGAGTCAGGGTTGTCTATGGAGATGCCTGTTTTTTTAGTTTGTGAGTTGGTTGGTGTTTTTTTTGTTTGTTTGTTTGTTTGTCTTTTTAAGGGCTGTAGCAAGTGACTGCAAATAGCGTTTATAATATACCGTGGTACAAATCCAATGTGATACATCATGGTGCATTAGTCCAGTAAACTCAACTTTCAATTTGAGACTGTCTGCTCCCGATGCCCCCTTGGCTCTCACCAGTGTTCTGTGGATGCTCTGCTCTGCAGGTCCATTTCAATGTTTATTTTTACAGCATTTTTTTCTGTCACACGCACACACAATACATCAAATTCAAATTCAGATATAATCATGTAAGAGGGTTATACATAAACAGATTAGCCGCTCATTAAAATAAAATAATAATAAAAAAAAACGTGTTCCACTAATAACTAGCAGATGTTTTGCATTTGGGAGTATTTTCATGCATTAATCGATTTAAACTTTCTGAAAGATTTACAATGAGAGCTAAAAGCCTCTTTCACGCTGTCCTGATATGCAACTCCCATTTTGCACTGTTTGTTTTGTAATCAGCATTTTTTGCTATAGTCTTGATTTTTTCTTTTTTTTTTTTAAATTAAATTGCTTTATATTTGTTAGTTGACATTCAAGATCAAACATCTTTATCTTTCAGCAGTTGGCCATTATAGAACTATACTGTATGTCCTCACACTGGCTTCTGAGTAGACTTGCATACTTAAAACTTAAGCTTGACCTCTTGATTCCTAATAGCCGAAGGCTGGCATATAATATTGAGCAGCGATTATGATAGACTAATCCAGCTTTTAACTTCAATCTGACTGATAAACATATGTTCATAATTCAACATAATATCTGGCTCTCATATAGTCAGGCTTAAGCTCCTGTTAATAAAAAGGTCTCCTAAGCTTCAAGGCAAAGTTGAACAGTAGTAATGTCCTCCATATGGTTGTAATCAACAGCGGATGGGCTGGAAAACCGTCTGTAATATACAGTTGAGTGCCGGTGGCCTCCATCCTCACCGAGGTCAGAAATATAGCAAGATATCAAGAATTAAAGGACTTGTTCTCTGTCCTGAAAGCATGCCATTTTACCTCTTACCTCAGTTTGCACTCTCCATCTCCAACACATTTTTAGTTTTATCCTGACAGTAAAATAGTATATTTATATACAGTATAATAGTATATTTCAGACAGGTTGCATAAAGGCCTGTCATTAACTATTCAGGTAAGATGTTTATTGTAGGCCTGTTTAGCAGATGCTTTGTCCAAAGTAAGTGACTTACAAAATATAAACACAATATTAAAAATTATTATTTAAAAAAATAGCATCGCAGGAGCACTCAGAAGAAACAGTTCTGATGTTTTTATTAAAACATTGAGGTCATAATGAGATACATGTCATTAGTTCACGTAAAAACGTACTGGGGCACATGGAACATCTGACTATTCACCTGCACAGAGGTTATGAGACCAACATTACCGGTGACTGCACTGGAGATGACCAAAACAGCATCAATGTTCCCAGATACCACAGCACACAATGTGCATTTGCAGTCTTTCAGTTCATGTCTAAATCGTACAGGGCAAGGATTTAGGTTACAACAAAGACACTCTGGACCGAAGAGAAGATTGCTGATAGATGGAGGAGTACTACAGACTGCAGTTACAGCAATATCTCCCTACTCCTGGCAGATAAATTCCCCACGTTTCCTCAGGGATATATCACTTTAACACAGGGTGACAGAAGTTGTAAAGCTCAGCAGAAAAATAAAATCCACATGGAAATCTGTGGTGGGCTGCTGGAGTGCATGTCAGAGAACGAATGAAATACTTTATTTTAAACCAGAGGAACTGTGTTCAAGGCAATGTCCCAGGATAGAAAAAGATGTTTGGTTTTTTCATTGCTCCATCACAGACAGAAGCATTTTTTTTTAGTCCTCTTGTATCTCATGGACAGCCCGTCTGCAGAACTGTACGTGTGTCAATACCAAGAGAGACACGGGCATGCTGTGTGACACTTGATATATAAAAAAGAAAATTCATCATTCACTGCCGTTGTGATGTAAAATGTGGTGCAAGGTAAGACTTTAAGTGGAGATGCTTCAGAAAATCCCAGATGACACCAGAGTGGCTAACCGTGACGACCATGTTGACAAAATACTGTCCGTGTGTTCTTCAATTGATGTTATTCGTTTTGTCTGATTCTCCTGGGACAGCAACTCATCCAAACAACAGTAGTAGCACAATGCACACCGAGTTCACTATTATTAACGGCACTGCAATTGAAAAGAAAGAGTAGCAACAGATAAAATGCACGGTCAGTTATAATACCAAGAACAGTGAGTACAATGCACAAATGCACCAAGCACAATAATAGGTGAATGTTACCTCTCATCACTGTCCTCACGGAGCGAATGAGATTCAGGAGCTGTGCTTTAATCCCCGGTTCATCACCAAATCCACCAATGCCTTGATCCGCACCCCAACCAACTGTTGGTTATTCACAAAATAACCACATTTTCTGTTAAAGTAGTTCGCATTGACCATCACATGTAATGCAACTTTAAATGTTTTCTTGATATAGGCCTAACGTTACGTGCTAGTAACGTTACGTGTTAGTAACGTTAGTGTTCCCATCCATGAACATACTCTGGGGGTGTGGGCATAGGCTGTAATGCTAACATCAGCTTGCATTTTAGCTAACGTTACGACACAGTATACTCTCACTCCTGCCTATGTTCAACACTACAAGGTATAACGTAATATTTAAAGGTTAACGTCCTCTGTAAGTGCTGGTTTCACGGCTTTGCATTACTTTACGCAGTGTTATTGTCTATTGCTAACATAACCTGCTACCAAGGATAGCTAACTTAGCTTACGTTGGAACATCTTGAGTTCACAGGGCAGCTGATTTGTGCCATGTCAATGAAAGTTTCTTTTAGGAAATGAAAAATATGCAAGATACTTACTTTTACTCAAAAACCGCTCTTCGTGCAAAACAGCTATGGCATTTGTGCATAATATAGCCGTTTGTATCAGGGAGTAGAGAGTGAACGCCATGCTGGCACAGTTTTTATTCTGACGTGGTGATGTAATTTGATAAGGAAGGAAGTGGAGATTCAGACTGTCCTACGTCACACACTCGCTGTCCAATCCCGGGTGTCTCCGTGTGCTTTTCACCAAAAATGCATGCTACTCAGATTTGTTTAATCATTTTAATTTCGTGAAAAGTGCAAGGATTAACATCTTGATGTGCCCTCTCAGAATTTGGAGGTGTATAGTCAACAGAATGACAAGTCAAACAGCACTTTCAATATTGTATAGACTTTAATTATCCACATAAATAGTAGAGAAACTACAAGAACATATTTAAATACATCTGCATTAACAGCTCATAATAACATTCTTAATTTAATATTTACTGTATGTCAACAATTGAAATAAGCAAAATGAAAAGAAGGATGCTTGCTTCTATGTTCACGGCGATGATGGTGATGCTATGTGCATCTGTCAAGTCCTACAGCCTGTCCTGTCCTTTGAATGGGTACTGCTCTGTCAAGATTTTCAGATCATACAACAATATGAGCTGAATCACTCAGGGCCAGTGTCGGGAGGCGGGGGTGTTATCAGTTAGGCTTTTAGTCAGAAAGCCAGCGATGAGTTCCATTGTCCATGTCTTAATTTAACAGTGTCTCTTTGATTTAATTTTTTTTAGGACTAATATACACAGTTTATTTCTCTCTCTCTCTCTCTCTCTCCCTCACACTCTCACCCAAACATACACATACACACACACACACACACACACACACTTGAAGCTTTGCTTGACGGGGGTTTAGCTTTTCATAGAGCAACCGACTCCTCTTATCCCCTTCAACCATTCCAAGACTGTCCCGGGGAAGGTGATGATGAGGTCACTTCTGTTGCATTGTGGGAGTGCTCACAGATAACCACAGGCTTTTTGTCATTCCCAGCTTGAGAGGAATGTTCAGAGAATGGGCTGCTCAGTGTTACGCGAGATCTCCCAAGAACCTGAAAAGAATAACAAGAAAAGGGTGAAAAGGGAAAATTGTCGTCCTTGCTTGCCTTTACCCTTAATTGTTCTCCTTATGACAGGCCTTGCTTTAAGTACGCCTTCATTTTGAAACTCTTCACCCAAAGTGAACCAAGACAACTCAGTGTATATTGTAAAAACAAGATGTTACATGTATTGCTCAACTGTCTCTCTCTGACACTTACCATTTAACTCTTGCTGAGGTGTGTTCCAACTTTTTCTTTTCTGAGAATATTTGCATAGGGGATCTGTTGTAAAATACGCAAAAAAAAAAAAACAGAATTTAGTCATGCAATAAAACAGAAACAATAAAACTTTTAATTACTTCATGGATAGATGCATATTACAATTTACCTTCCTGTGATAGTTTTATAGCCATTTCTAATTATGACAATAGCAATCATAATGTCTTTGTCATTTCAAGTGATATTTATTTTATGAGTTTGTGGAACTGATGGTCTACCACTAAAATGTGAAATCAAAACTCTGTCACGGATCGCTTAACATCTTTTTTTTTTTATTCTCATGAATCTCCAACATTGAAAGTTAAAACTCTGCCACATCTGCTGATTGGCAACTCCCATCTGTCATTCAGAGCATTCACACAAATGTAATTTTCTTTCCAAACTTGACTGATGGTGTTGAAACGACACTGTAAACAAGCACAGCCTGCCAGCATGTCGCTAAACTGTCTCTGTGCAGATGCAAAAGTGATTGATATTTGGAAATATGATGCAGTGTTTTAGGAACACAAAGGATTCCAAGAGACACCACCCCAGGCACAAGTCTGCCTGCATGCGCTAGATATACAAGCTTTGCCACGCTGCTAATCACAGTCTCCCTAGCCATGCTTCTCTAAGTGTAAGACAACACATAGCCGAGCCTAAGAGTTCATTACGAAAATAGAGAAAAAAAAACACTCTCCAGTCTTCAGCCGATCAACATGCTTCCAAGCACATAAAGTGAATGCTTTTTTTTTCTTTCTCTCCAGGGAACTGCTGTGCATTCCTTGTGAATAAAAGTTTGTAGGCTACTGTTTGTGTGTTAATTAGGGTTGCCACCTACAGTAGCTCTGACAAAAAACCTGGACGTTTTGTTAACACAATCGACCATTCTTCTTATAAGTAGCGGCACCCTTTAAACATCCAGCCCATGATGACAAAAATGGCCATTCTGCTTCGAAATTGGACATAACCTTGGACATTGTTTGCTATATTAGTTTTTCTTTAAGTGGTTAATGTCAATGGATGTGTTTACCACTATTATTATCAATAATATTATTTTGTGTAGTTCACTAATATAATTTTGATACTTTACCAATTTTACGCATCATGTAGAAAAACCAGGACAGTCAGTGTCCAGGGAGAATATTTTTTCCCCTGGACAGACCATTAAAAAGAAGGACAATCAGGTGAAACCTGGACAGGTGGCAACACTAGTGTTAATGCTAACAGCCCTAAGCTAAGCTGTCACTCTCGTGAGACTGCTGTTGTGTGAAACCATGTTGTGTTTGTGAACAGTGCTGACTCTGAGACAGGGTTGAGAGCGAAGCATGCCTACCATCTGCAACTGGTGCACCATCTCCTCTCTGTACGCCAGCTCCCTCTTCATCTGGTCTTGGAAATTATCTGAGGATGGGAAGAACAGCAACCCTCAGGCACACAGACAACATAAGCAATCTCTCACTGAGCTACACATCACCACTGTCAGGTAGGCTCCACACTAAGTCTGTGCCAAGTTCATGTTTATTAGGGCTTTGCAGATGCCTTTATCCAAAGTGATAATATTCTTATAAAACATTATAAAACACGAGCTTGCACATTTAAGTAAGAATAGAAGTACGAAAGCATGCATGAGGAAAGTACTGAAATAATGAGGATTGTGCTTTCATGTAGATGTACCTGTACAGTAGACTGTGTGTCTTTTTTAGAATAAAATCTAAATGTTAAACTGGATGTAAATTGCTGACTGGTTGGAACTCTGTGACTTACGGAAAACTGGGAATGGGGAGTTTCCTTTCAGGGCGTGGAATTCCTGCTCCAGTCTTCTCCGCAGGTCGATCTGCTCAAGAAGAACCTTCTGCAGCTCCTCTGGGGTAGAAACAAAACACTCTTCAGAGCTGTGCACTACACCACGTAATCACACATCCCCCAGTGG
Organism: Sardinella tawilis; assembly: GCA_030264315.1. NCBI lineage: Eukaryota > Metazoa > Chordata > Actinopteri > Clupeiformes > Clupeidae > Sardinella > Sardinella tawilis. The sequence goes on from JASCQY010000022.1 coordinate 18,594,346, forward strand.
ACGGTGGGCACATGGCCCCCGCAACCATATCAGCCAGCAACAACAACTACAAAAATCTAAAGCTGTCCATCAAATGCCGCCTAGCTGATGGCAAGAGCCGTGCAAAGGGTGTTTACCTTTCTCCATGTTCTCCACATCTTTTTTCAGTGAGACCGGGGAATGGGAGTCTTGGTTTTGCTCTCCTAGGAACACAAACAAATAAAAAATTGGAAAGAATACATTAGTCATTGGTCATACAATGTCTTCACAGATAACAGGTGAGATTGTAACTACCAGTAAGTACAGTGTTGAGATATTGAAGACTTAATGAAAAACCTTCTGCATTTCAGAAACTGGCCAACAGGGGTCAGCCTAACTGCATACTTGAATACTACAGTAAATTCCCATTGCCTCTCATATAGTGAACTAAATTCCATATTCACACTGAATAGATATTATTCTCAATTGTTCAACATTGCAAACATTGTTTTCCAAATAGGAAAGAAACTACAATAATTGGAGATTGCCACTTAAATTTTGATTAACTCTCAAATTCTCGGGAAATACGTGAACAATAAACATAGGCTACGAAAAATAAAAGCAATAGCACCAAAAAAAGGAAAATCTTTTGTGTATTCTGCCATTTGCTATTAGCTTTCTAAAACAAAGAATTTATCCGGCACACATAAATTGCCTTTTCTAACAAATAAAGTATTGTCATTCCAATATGTTTCCTCAGTCGACCAAAACTGGTGTTCCTGCGCTAGCCTATCCGCGGCTGGGATGAAATCAGAGACAGTAAATGGCTTCTGTCTGCGTCTGCCTTCCCCAGGAGTTGCCATTACTACAAAATATAAAACCTTAGTGCTTTTCTTTTGATGGTACGCATCTCTGTCTCTGATTTCCGTGCGCCGCTCGGCAAATCGAATGCCTTAAATGAAGCGGTCCAGCACATTTGGGTATATAATCTGCCCCCCACCCCACCCCACCACCAACCCACCCCATCCCGCCCCCCTCCCTCCCCCCAGCTCATTTCACTCTGTGCCTTCTTAAGCCTCACAACGCTTCCCTCATTTGGAAGTACGGCCTGTTCCTGCTCTCCTCCTCTCTCTGTCTCATTTGACAAGCAAATTTGCAGACACTGCCTGAGGATAACAACCTCGTTTGACAGTCAATTAACCGTGAATAGTCAAAGCCAAGGCAGTTTGCATTACATAAATGGAAAATTAGATTATTTTTCTCCCAAGAAACGGAACTCTCCTTAAGACAGTGCCTTAGACTCTTTGGAATCAGAACTTCTAATCACGTCCCTGACGGCCCTGGGAGGCATTCGGCAATCAGGCAAAGGTGGTCTCATTTAATTTGTTCCATGTAATTCTTTCAAATATATTATACATTATGTGAGGAGATCATTATCGGCTAGATAATATAAATGTTGCCATAGATGTCATAAAACACTTTTAATGTCTCCCTGACAGATAGAAGGCAATAAGCTATGATCTTTGTAATGGAAGATTTTGCCAACAAAAAGGCAATTATATCCATTTGATATTGTTCAAATGGTGATTGTCACCTTCGCTGTGTGTGAGCTGATTGCTCCTGAACTGTAATGGTTCCCCACAGAGTCGATTTTCTAACGCCATTGTGGGGCGATGCAGTGCTTGCCAGCGCATCTGAAGAATATTTTTATTTCATGGGTGCGCTTCTATTAATCCTCGAGTGCTGCCTGTTAGCAAAACAATTTCTCTCCCCGCTGTAAATGCAGTGCCTCCTCAAATACGTTACTGGCTAAGAAGGATCTCAGACGCTCCGCACACCCCGACATCACAGCACATACCTGGAGCCTCTCGCCAGAATTCTTGTCCAGAGGACTCTGTCTCTGACCCAAAGAAATTGCTCTGTTCTTTGCTTTCATCTGCAACAGAAAGGAGGAGTATTAAGGACACTGAAGGGCCATTAACTCAGCTTATCATGCAGAGGGGGCGAATCAAAACAGGAAAGACAAACAACAGACTTTGCCAATCCCCATTCTCTCTCTCTCTCCCCCTGCTTATGGAAATGGATCAGCTGCAGTATGGTGTGCGATATACTTCATTTCACCAACATGGTGTCATTAAACATGACCATAAAATGCCCTTTTTTCAGCTTAGACAGAGATTCACTCTCTTGTATATGGAAAAAACAATATGTGGGCAAACAGTGTCCTAAAAAAAAATCACTTTAGGGTAATGTTCTTCACCTGAATGGTTGGTGCTTTCTTTGGTTGCGTAAGCGGGCAGTCCATCCTCCCGGCTCTTGAGGACCTGAGAATATAAAGCACAGCAGATGTGCTGCTTAGACTTGATTCATGTCGACGAGAGGGGGGGTGGGGGGTTGAGGGGGTTACTGCCTGTGAAAATTGTCTGTGAACTGACCGGGGCAGTTAAATCGATTGTCCTTGGGAATCACAGCGGCAGTGTCCAGCATTGCCACACAAACCCCTCACCCTGTTATTGTTGCTTAAATGGCTTTTTGAATGCCATCACAAAACAGCGCAATTCAGTAGCGTTAGCAGACACTAACTTTGTGTGTGTTCAACCTAGCATGTTACAAGGATGCTAAATTGCCTCTCCCTCCCTCCCTCTCTCTCTCTCTCCCCCCCCCCTCCTCTCTTCCTTGTAATGGCTAAGAGCGACTGCAAGCCCCCCTAGTTAATGTAATGTCAACAGGTTAAAGATTAAAAGGCCTAATAGGCAGAAGTGACAGAAGGAGAACAAACATAATGTCGCCATTAAACAAAGCAGGTCTGGGCTTATTAGGAGGAATCAAAGCGCGGTGAATATTTCATTTCTGCAGGGAACTGCGGCTATCAATCTCGGTCTGCATATAGATTAGCCCCCAGTCCGCGCGGCATTTAAATAATAATTAGTTAAAGTGCCCTGAGGGAATATTTACATTTTTGTATGGCATGTCCTCCAGAGGGGTGTGGATGGGGCTGGGGACCTTGAGAGTGGCAGGCGGGCTGACAGCCGGCAGGCTGGGCTTGTCGTTGGCGTTGTCGGGGGTGACTGCGACGGGGAAGTGTTCCGGCTCTTTCCGCCTCTCGCCCGCGCTGTCAGAGAGGCCGCGCAGATGCAAGGGCTGCTGGGACAGCTGTTGAGGATGCTGGGATTGCGTCCGCAGGCTGAAGTCCTCCTGCTCCTCGTCCTGTTTGGTCTCAACGTCCACTTCCTGCTCCTCGTCGCTCTCTCCGCTTTCTCCACTCTGGTAGCTGCAGCTCGTGCCCGGAGACAGGTGGGGTCGCTCCGACGAGCCCACGCCACCCACCCCAAACTCCTCCAGGTTGCCATGGAGTTTGGCAATGCTCTCCGTGTCCTTGACGACCGGCCGGAATGCCGAGTGGTAGCTGGCCTTGCGTGCCTGCAGAGACGGCGCGGCATCCAGAAGCTTGAGCCATCCCTCGGACGCCGGCCGAAGGGGGTCCGGGGTTACACCCACCGTCGGACAGTCGCCGTCAAACAGCCCCGACCGCGGCGCCGTGGCGGCAGCCATCCCGCCGGCTGCCGCCTCGCCCTGCTCGGAGAGGTCCAGGAAGGCTTGGCGGAGGGAGGAGCTGTCGGTGAGGGAGGTCAGGGCGTTGTGCTGCGGCTGGAGGTACGTGGGTACGGGGATGCCCCCCGCCGTCCTGGGGGGCCAGAACATGCAGAAGGGGGGGTAGAAGGCGTCCTTGCGGGTGGGCCAGAGCAGGCCGGAGAGGCCGGTGCCCTTCTGGCCACTGGCCGCCTGCCCCTCGTCCTTCTTCTGCTGGCACAGGCCGAAGGCGGGGAAGGGGTAGGGGTTGGGGAAGAGCGAGGTGGGGGGGAACTTCTGCAGCATGCCGAAGCCCTTGCTGGGCACCGGGATGACCGGGTAGCTGCGGGCGCTCTTGTGGGGCGACAGACTGCTGCCGTCCAGGTCCTCGTCCTCATCGAAGCGCCCACGCTTGGGCCCCAGGTCCGGCGAGATCATGTGGGGCAGCACGGAGCCCATGGACTTGCCCGAGCCCATGGGGGGGCAGTGGCTGGAGGGCAGAGCCCGTTTGCGGCTCCCGCCGTTGAACATGGCCTTGACGTCCTCCCAGGCGAACACCATCTCGTCGGCCGGGGTCTTCTCCGTCAGCCGCAGGTGCCGGCGCCACGAGTTGAAGTTGGCGGCGTCGGGCTGCGTGTACTTGGCGTCGGGCGTGCGGTGCGAGTGGAAGATGAACTTGTTGGGGGAGAAGTACATGTTGCAGTAGGAGCACTTGATGCACTTGGCGCGGGAGCTGTTGTAGCGTGCCGGGATGAAGTTCCCACGGCAACCCCACGCGCACTCATGCGTCACGTCAAACGCAAAGTTGTCGGGCAGCTTGGGGGGCGAGTTCTCGCCCAGGAAGGACTTGCAGAGCCTCTCGGCTTCACGCTTGGTGATCATGCCACAGCGGCGCGACGAGATTGGCATGGCGCCCGCCCGACGCAGAATCTCCAGTTGCACAGGTGTGCACTGGACACAGGTGATGCCCAGGGCCACACGCCGGTTGTGGATCTCATTGTAGCTGTAGTTCTTAAGTAGCGTGTTAGAGATCTGAGCCAAGCACAGGCGCTCCTGGTTGTCAATGACCAGGGAGACGATGGGCACCCCGTACAGCACTACCTGGCCCACCTGGTTGGGCTTCAGAGGGGAGTGGGTGGGTCTGGGGGGGCTGAGGGGCTCCTGGGGGAATGAGCTGGGGGGGGTGGCCATCGCAATCTCGTCTTGTCCAGGCAGAAGGGCTTTTTCCATCCTCCGGAGGCCTCCAATACAAAGGGCTGGCAGTGCTTCAGAGATCAAAACACATATTGTTAGGATTCAGAATAGAAAGAAGTTGCAAAGCATCAAATATCAAACAAATATTTTCCAAACACTTCAATTTTGTAATTTTGCAATGCAATTTTCATTATGACTTTTATTTATTTGACTAAAATAACCTTCATAAGGTTATGTCAAACACAAAGATTTTTTTGTTTGATTTATTTCATTGTTGCTTTCTATTAAATTTATGATTATGAAATAAATAAATACATACTAAACAACTCTTGATTATCAAGATTCATACTACAATAATGCTAACATATTTCTCTGATCGCTGATCCTGTTTTTGCACGTCAGGGAGAGCAGGATTATGAGGTTTTATCTTGTTTTGTTCGCCTGATGTTAGGTCTATAATTACAAAAAAAATAAAGACTTAAAATCACCCACGGGTTACATGAACAAACTCATGTATTTAATTCGGATATTCTCCTTTGCAATTAAATGAAGTGTTTTACTTTGGTGAAACTAAATATTAAACTTAAACAAATGAATCAACATCCTTATTACTCAAATAGCCTATTCTGTAGTCGTCCATCAGCGTCATCTTCCATGAACGCATTAATAGATTAATAATAAAGGTACACACTCAAAAACTATGAAACTATGGAACACGATATCGGTTTAGGTTTAATGCTACAATGCTACAGCATTTCTTCTCTCTCTCTCTCTCTCTCTCTCTCTCTCTCTCTCTCTCACACACACACACACACACACACACACACACACACACACGCACACGCACACACAAACACACACTTACACTCACTTTAGGGAAGAATTTACTGAAAGAGAGCATGCAGTATTATTGCCAAGATATAGCGATTATTAACCCCCCAAAATGGGAGTGATTTCGCGTAAAATAGCTACACTGTCGGCCTCATCAACTGTCCTGGCGTAGCTCATTCATCAACTGTCAAAGCCTCAGGATGCAATGTTTCCTAAAACAATACAGCCTATAAGCTCAGGATAGTCTTTACAATAAAAACTACAACAGCCATAATAATAGCCTAATAATAATATTAATATTAATATGAATATTAATAATAATAACCTAATAATCTGTCGTATCGATGTAGGCCTGATATGCATTTTTCATTATTAACCTATTATTATGATTATTGATTTTTTTTAAATAATCAGCCAACAATAATAAACAGCCGTGCTGCAGAGCACATCTTCTACAGCTTACCTCGGCTTGGCTGGGGGAACTCCAAGTGTTATAAAATGAATAACATATCCGATATCAAGCTGAAGCGAAGTGGCGCACCCGCATCTAAACGCACAAAGTCGCGGCAAATGTCCCTAAACTCTAAATTAGTGAAAGTCTGTAGTTGGAGATGTCCGTGACGCGCTCCGCGTAAGTTAACCGCTGGCGAGGAGTGAATAACTGTGTGTCTGGCGCGGACTTATTCCCTTTAACGGCTTGTACCGGCTCACCGGCGGACTGAACGGGAGTTGATTGGCGTGACTCTGCCCCTCTGCTGGTTTGATGACTGAAAAGGCTTAGCGCGAGGAGCCAATGACGTTTCACTAACTGCCACTCAGCGCGCTAAAGAGAGGCTAAAGCACGAGGTTGGCCCCAGGCAAGATCCGCGGCTGTATACATCCCATCTGAATGAGAAAAACACCCCAGCCGACATGGACCATATGCAGCTAAAGCATTAATAAACCCTCGACTCGACTGGCGGATAAAATTAAAACGCACGTCCGCCTGCAGCCGCATTGAAACTGTAGCCTTTTTTCGAGAAACGCAGCTTGATGTAGGCCTAGCCTACAAAAAAATAAAAATAAAATCAACAAACAGATAACATAGGCTATACCAATTATTGTTCGACATTTTCCCTTTAGAGTAAAATAAGTAACCTAATACTACTGCACAGAATATAGCTTAATCGAAATAGACTTGGACGTTAAAGTTTTATGCTCCAATGGCCTATATCGAAACATTTTAAAGAAGTGAAATTATTGTGCTTTTATTCTGCAAGTATCAAAAAAGCCCGAAATGATAAATGACCACGTTTAATACTCAAGCTTCCTGGCCTAAGGTAGTTGTTAATGTGTAAATAACATGAAATTATAACATGTCAAAAAGTGGCAATAAAACGACACTCCTTAAGCGAGATCATGGGCTATTTATCACTTCTTTAACTGAACAGTGTTTTATCTTTTGGTTACAATGAATGTATGCCATGAGCTTAGGGGTCGAACAAGTAAGCTAGCATTATCATCCAGGTATTATTTTTCTGTACTTTAAAACCGTGATATTTGCCGGCTGTCTACAGCAATCAAATCCTAAGCGTCCATTTACATTTTAGAAAATGAAACAAAAGAAAGGAGAAGTTCCAAAACGGCCACACAATATCAAGTTTCTGAGGTATTAAAAATAAAATAGAGGTTTGAACCCTTTGCTCGCCCAACCTTAAATGTAGTCTTCAAAATAGACTGCCCTTTAAATCGTTTGTTTTCAACCTACAATGAACAATTAAAATAATTGTTTTTGGTCTTTGAATAAGACAATAGCCTACAGGATTATATTTTAGGATTAAGATTTGACAATTTGACGATTTGATAATTTCACTGTCCTCGATAAATGTCTTATGATATTTGAATCAGCATATTGGTTGTGATAATAAATGTGACTTAATTATTGGCATGTACTCTTCTGTGATTAATACAGAAATTCAAAAGAGTGGGTTATTTTGTGTGAGGACTAGTCACGCTGACAGGGCTGACGAGCGAGTCCCATCTGCTTCTCTGTAAACCCAATTTAGGTGTCAGCCACTCGGCTTTGTCTCGGCTTCCACTGCGCGTGGTAGCCATGAAGACACAGGGAAGACCGCGGGCGGCTCCCAGGCGCGCACAAGACAGCGCTGAGTGAAATGGGAATTTAATGTTCCCACTTTTATGAATTAATTCAAAGTATAGGCCTATTTATTTAGCTTAAAAACACTTAAAACACATAAAACACACATTTACAATTGTTCCAAAACAACGTAATGTGGAAATGCTATACATATAGGCATATGAACTTGCTCTTGAACACACATACACACACACACACATACACACACACACACACACACAGGTTGTGCACGTAAAATATTCGGCAGCCCAGGCTGACTACTTTACAATTCAAAAGCAATAAATTTCACATTTCCGTAATGCATGGCACGTCATGTAGGTATGCGGTAACCCCACTGTGAAATTAATCATGCGCTTCAAAACAATTGCTTATGCGACCTCTGGGGTCAATAGACGGGAAAGAAATAGAAATTAACAGTTATCAAAAGAGCCAGCACATTGTCATTTCACACCTAATCAGCTAACAAATCAGAAAATAGCCCCAGTGAACATTATTAATGCACACGGAGGCCGACTTGTGCGCTGATAGGCTATTTTCAGATGTGTTTCATTTAAAGTGACGGCAAAGGTAAGGATTGGGTAATGTTTTAAAATATAGTTGCATTTACTACGGCATGTATGACACCATATAACTATGCCCCCATTAATATATAGTCTACTCTCTCCTAGGAACACATATCCGGAACAGTGTCCTAAATTCTAATCCTTAGTTAATGCTCTATGTCTTTCGCAAAATGACAAGACTTAATGCGCCCTTATCTGTAAAGACTTACTCTGCCATAGTATTTAACAAGATCCTCTCTCGTCAGTCTTTCATTAGGAAAAGTATTCATGGACAAGGACGCTTTGCTATTAACATTTTCCATTACTCTTGATTGTTCTGTCTTGCCTACTGACAATATCTGGGATGCGACTGTAATACCTTAACACACACCAGAACAGACTTGCGTCTGACGTCATGGTGCCACACGCCAGCGGCCTTAATACATTTGGTATATGGGGATGCTGTTCAAGGCTGGGCAGTCTAGCACCTCAGTCTGAGGCCTTTCCTAGGCTACTAGACTGCAAATATTACATGCTGCTAACATATAGGCTAATACATATGGGACAAAGATGAAGCCAAATACATTTTGACTTTAAAGTTGGAAGTTATGAAAAAATATATAGGCTATTTTTACTTTTGTATGCAAATCTCTGTCTATTTGGTTTAAGCTCATTTGCAACACATTGAACTGGTCAAATAAGTGATCTGATTTAACATTCTTTTGTGTTTGCATTTTTCTTATGACATCCATGGAGATCATATAGACAGTTTTACAGTGGTCTTGTCATAAAATCATTTCATAAATGATCACTAGGTCTATAATCAAATACTGATCACTCCACAGTCATAAGGCCACAGGCCCTGTCCCATGTGAAAAAAGCACCAAGTCAGAGATCAGAGGAGGAGCAGACGCTATCCTCTCTCTCAAATCTCTCTGGCCTCGTGTCTCATCCCTGTCAGATGCTGTGGGATCCAAAGAATAAACAAAGAAATCTAACACCAGCCATACCTCTTCAGCTGACACTTCATTCACAAATAGGCTACATCATTTATTTCTCTCTCTCCCTCTCTCTCTCTCTCTCTCTCTCTCTCTCTCTCTCTCTCTCTCTCTCTGTCTCTCTCTCTCACTCACCCACACACACACACACACACTAAAATGCTGTCAATAATCGTAGATGGCCTCATCAATTGCAAAACAACACAGGGAAGTTTTGGTGTTATAAGTAGGGCAGGCGCACCTCTGGCTATCCAGACAGATGAACCCCCATACAGGTGTGTGTGTGTGTGTGTGTGTGTGTGTGTGTCACTGTACCTTATCCCACCACTCAGGAGTGTTGGAGATGTGGATGACCTGTGCCTAATTCAGCAGCCCCGGGAAGCCTAAGTGTTCAAACACAAACAGACAAATGTTCAAGCACAAACATGACTGAAACTTCATTGTGTGTCACCTCTTTAATAAGTCAACATGACAGTTAGTACTCAGTAGGGTGTCCAGCTTTGCACTGTTTTGTTGGGGAAAGCAGGCTGATGTCCATGAAGGGTGGAGCGAACGCCAGGCATACTTTAATTTTTTTTTCTTCCCATGTCATAATTAACGGGCCACTTCATTTTCAATGCAGCTTTAGCTACACCAAATTTCCATAATTAGTCTAAGTGCCGCAATTAATTGCTATTTAGCTAAAAAGCCAGTCTGCAGGCCACTCAAGGCAAATTAAATGCTTAAAATAGGCTGAAAGTGAACAGCTCTGATAGTTCATTTATTTTGTCCAACAAGTTTGAACTTACAGTACTAAAATTAGCACTGGCTTTGAGCGGCATAACTTTACAGCAGTGACAGGGAACTTCAGTTGTAATCGATAAACTGAGGAGGCTTTGATCAGAAAATCACCTTTAGCTTTTTAAAAAAAATGATGCTCAATTAGCCTAAATAACTCAATAATTTTGTAAAGTTTAGCGGGAATTGAGGTCAATGTAGCCTATGATATTGCCTCATACACAATGGCTTCGGTAAAATGAAACCATATTGTCCGCAACATTTCTCTTTAACTTTGCAGAATAAACAGAGTAATCGGTGTATCTCCCTTTGAATGATGTAGAATCCAAGATAAATATAGGAGCCCATCAGGACCAGAAGGAAAAGACACTCTCAGTCAAAGTGAAAAAGAAACAAGTGAAAGTAATACTCTTCCATCCAACTAATCATGCGCTCTAGACAAGTAGGCTACTGTATAATGTGCGCGCCATGGCTCTTCTTTTGTATTAGTCTACATGACCTGCGAGTAACCCGAGTTCAAATCATTGATTAGCCTACGTCTTTTAATGAGAGGAAAACATTGCAAGCCATATTTAACGTCTTACCTTACACTTAAAGAACACGTGTTTAAAGGTGTCTGGTAGAATCCGGCGATTTACCCGGCGTATTCGTACAGGCAGTGGCTGTGCGGTGCACTGGAATCCTGATTGGAAATTAGCGCGTGCGTCGCACGGAACGGACATGAAGTATCCAACAACCCGCGCAGGTGCCAGCTCTAGCTCTAGCCGTAGACCCGAGGAACTCACGCGCAGGGGGTTCAGCGTGCCTCTTCTCCCTCAGTAACGCTCGACAACTACAGAGAAAAGCTTGCAAGAGGAGCGGGATCCACATTCACTAGGTTACAGTACTCTTCATCCGCCGAGGCTACGGTAAAGGGTGAAAATATTTCTTTACAGCCAATACCATCACTTCACTGCCACAACACAGTCTCAACAACAAATCGGGCGGTCGCTTGCCGCGGGCGGGATTTCCGCGAATGTAATCCAGCCTATGACATTTCCCTTAAACTTTTGCGGCCGCTCCACAGTTTGATAAATTAATCAGGCAGCCGTAACTCCATGTAATGTGTGTAGTCCGAGTTGGTTGTTAAATTTAGATTTAATCTTGTTCATCACTATGCATTTGATAGAACAACCTCCCCCGTTTGTTTGTTCACGAAATATATCTTATTGGTTTTGTCCAGTTTAGTTTTGGGCAAAATTATTTTGGTAAACTCCTTGACACATTTTTTCTCAGTTACCTCTTTCCGTTTAGGCCTTGGTTTGGGCTTAACACAGGACTTTTGAGACAAGCAGAAAACACTTAGGCTAATCTCCAGATGTATACACTATATTTTCGTTGTCCTTGTAGTGTATGTATGTTTATTTGCTTGTTTTATAAACAAAATTAAGACATGCTCTCACATTTAAAATGATAGGCACAATTTTCCGGTGGAGGTCTGAAGTTGAGCTATTCCAGATTATAGTATATTGCACAGTACAGTACAGTGCATAATTATTTAAATTTTGTATGAAGGGTGTATGTGTGTTTGTGTGTGTGTGTGTGTGTGGAGGGGGGGAGGTAGTATCTTATGCTGAGGAGTAAGATCAGTTAGTTTATCTATCAACATACTCCTTGCAGAAAAGTATCTGGTGGAAAACTGTCTTTTCAAGGCAATCCAGTAGATTCATCCCTCAGACAGACACTCCATCCAAGCCCCAGTGTCCATCGTAGCCCAAGCGGACCGACGGCACATGAGAGCCTGAGAGTCCATCACCCACCCGAGGAGAGGCGCTGCGGCCTCAGCATCTGCCAGGCGTGGGGGTCAGTGTGGATCAAAGTTAAGCAAGCCTGCCTAACTCCTACTTCCTTAATTACCATGCAGGCGCCAAGCCAGCGAGCCGCTTTGTGTGTTTGTGTTGCCTGCCTGCCCGTCCCGTCCCGTCCTTTACATCATCAGATGGAGAGACGGAGGGTGGAGACGAGCATTGATTAGACACCCAGCCCTTCCTCCTGATGAGGGCATGCATCTCTCTCATGCACTCCTTTCACTGCTCTTCTACTCTCTCTCTCCCTCTCTCTCTCTCCTTCCATCTCTCTCTCATTTCATCTCTCCCTCTTTCCATCTCTCTCTCTCTCGCTCTCTCGTTCCATCTCCAGTTCCATCTCTCTCTGTCTCTCTCCTCTCTCTCTGTGGATGTTTAAGTGCTCTGTGTGGCTTGCGCCCTCCACCACCCCTGACTTGTAAACAGCGTTTAATGTGGCTATTAGCGGGAGCAGAACAGGAAGCGCAGGAAAAACACCAGCGCTTCATTATTAATGAGCAGGTTTAATCTGCGGCTTAATCACCAGTGCTAGCGTGGAGCAAAAGCAGTCTGTGGTGTGTGTGAGTGTGTGTGTGCATGTGTGTGCATGTGTGCTAGTGAAGCAGAAAAGCCATCCTGTGTGTGTGTGTGTGTGTGTGTTTAGGGTGGGGGGTCAGGGGCAGAGTTGTCTGAACAGGACAGTTAGGTTGATGAGAGACCCTCCACTCTGATGGGGTTCCACTCCAAATGAGCAGACAGAGCTGCCTATGTCTCAAATACTCTTAAGGCTACAGAGAATCATTTTGTCTTGTCTCTTAGACACTCGTGGTAAACCTCTGTGATGCCCCCTCTCTGCTGTGGACATGGGTTAGGGCAGGTGGGCCAAACCCACTCTTTGCTGTGGACATGGGTGGGTGGGCCAATGCACATTTTTAGACGGAGGCTGTCAGAATTTAATAAACAAAAAGTATATTTGAAATATTTTTATCGGCCATGACAGTATGACAGACAGAAGCGCGGCCGCAAAAAAAAATCATGATATATAATAATAATGAATGTAACATTGGGTCACATTACATCTTATTTTTGACTTCATGGCGGGCCGCATGTTAGAGAGCAGAGGGCCGCTATTGGCCCCCGGGCCTTAGTGTGGCCACCCCTGGGTTTGGGGCTTCGAGAGGCTACCTATCTCTCAGTCCTGTGTGTGATAGATAGCAGATGAGAAGGGATTTTCATCTCTTTACTGTACATTATTTTGTTCTGTTTTGGTTCTGATATTTAAATCAGAAATAATCTAAATAATTTTAAAGAAATAAAAGAATATTTAATAATAAAAAGAAGAATTTTAGTCATGTTTGTACAATTCCCAGCAAGCCCAATAAACGCTTTACACATTACTAGACTCACCTGTTAATCCTCGTTTCGGCTCTGACCCGTAGCCGGGCCAAATGCTCCCCGGATCCACAGGATCAAGAGTGTGTGTGTGTGTGTATGTGTGTGTGTGTGTGTGTGTGTGTGTGTGTGTGTGTGTGAGTGTCCACGTTGGCCGCACGCTACAGTGGGATGGCTGGACTCAGTGTCATATTCCCCACTATCTCCCTTCCCAAACAAGCATTAATTGTGTAATCCCCGGATCTAGGCTGTAATCCGGTGAAACATATAGCTGGAAATATGGCCAGCACAGATTAAATTGTTTACAGTTGCTGTGCTCATTGTTCACAAGCGTGCGTGTGTGTGTGTGTGTTGGGTGTGGTGTGTGTGTGTGTGTGTGTGTGGGTGGGTGGGTGGGTGTGGGCATAAAGTGGCCCTCGGGGGAAAAACATGATGTTTTGGTGAGATTATCTGGAGCCCCCCAAGAGAGAGGGGCCGAGCCGAGCAGAGCAGGAACTCGGGCTCATATGATGACATCAATATGTTTTGCGGCGTCACATTGATACGCCCATGCAGTGAGATCACTAATGTCAGCAGTCCAGCTATTATCTGCCTTTGATCTCATCTCACTGTTGTTGACACTGATGGAGAAATGTAATGGTTCTTTTAATTCATCAAATGAAAAAAGGACAGACTTGTTTTGTTTTGGTGTTTTGGCTAAATGTTGTTTTTAATGCCATCAACATAATGCAGTTTAGTGAAAATGGTGATTTTAAAGTACAGACTTCAGAGGACTGTTTTGGGTTTATGGAAAATAGATGAAACATCTCAAATGTGTCGATAAATAAATAATTGTATATTAAATAAGTAATTAGTGTTTTGTTGCGATACCAGCCACTGTTTACTCACACCATGGAGAGGCATTACTGTGAGTTAAATGAAAGAATTCAATCATATGAATGAATAATGCGGCCAGATAAATACTAGGGGCCAATTCAGCACTAGTCTTGTTTAATGACCATCGTTTCCTTATGCCATTCTGCACTGTACTGTAGCACAGAGAGGTGGGTAGAAAAGCCTGTGAAAACCTCCCAGGCAAAAACCAGCCGAATAAGTAAACAAACGATAAGTAGAAGTAATTATTTTCAAGTAATTGCACATACAAAGCTGTTTATGTTTTTTTAAATAACTATAGTCATTAGCCGACTTGTCTGCTCAACAACAGTGGAGACAACTGCATTAAAGTAATCTTCTGTAAATATATTTGAAGTGTGTGTGTGTGTGTGTGTGTGTGTGTGTGTGTGTGTGAGCACACAATAGTCAAAAGCACAATGTATGAGCATGACTCCCTCATACGTATCACAGTTGGGGTTAATATCCATTGTTTCCCATTATAATCCGCAAAGACCCTGTCAGCCAATGGGTGTCCCCCTGAGTCGAAAAATAAGGAAATACCCTATCAGAGTGGCCGGGGGATTAGGGCCGTGATTGACAATATCAAAGATGTCTGCCCGGCCGCTCGGCTGTGTCGCGTGGATGTGTTGTGTCATGTTGGTTGCTGTTCTCTGATGCCTCCACAAACACAAACATGCATCTGTGGTGTGATTAGGTAGGAGAGTGTGTTTTGTCACAGGAGATTAAGTGGGGTTGATGCAATGTGATCCACTCTCAGTAACAGACATGGAAGAGTCTGCGGCTCGCCACAAAATAAATAAATAATAAATAATAAAAAAACACATGCTTGGAAAGTGAAGGCATTAGACACCATTATAGCACTTTAGTAATACCCATTCCATTCCGTAATCTATCTTAAATTGCCCTCTTGTTTATCAATCTGTGTTTACATGGGGATAAGGCTGGGGAGGTGTAATGCACACACATGCAGAAGAAAACCTGTTTATTTACTGTTTGGTTGTTTGTTTTGTTTGGGGCAACATGTTAGTAGTCATGGAGACCCTGGTTTCTAGCGACAGGCTCCATTTTTTGGTGGTCTATCCCCGGTCCAATGCAAGATAACCTGCTTTGTCTCTGATTTTTGAAGCCAAAACATTCTTATTTTAATGATATCGACCGTAGAAGTAGGAATGTCTCCGTTTCCCAAGTTAAATTCAGGGAAACGTCCCCGATATCCATATCAGAGGGCTGGTCACCTTGTAGAGATTTTTGTTGGCCCTGTGGAGGTCACAGCAGTTAATGGTCCTAGTCCAGAGAGAGAGAGGGAGGCAGCTGGGTATTGACTCTGTGGCCAGCTCCATGAAGCAAAAAGAAGTTTGTGGTCAGAGGTAACAGCCTGACCACATGTTGTAAAGACAAGAAACAAAGTTACTCTCCAGAGGACTTGAAATAAAAAAAAAAAAAAACCCACTTTGAAACGCTACGTTGTGGATAAGCCTCATGAACACACAAACATGGGAGCAATATAGCATTTATTAAGTCTTACTGCCTTTATTAAAACGGCCCTGAACAATTGGCGGCAGTATAATGGCAGCTGACGATTGTGATATTAAAAAAGAACCATCTGAGAATGTAAATATGTTTTTATATTTTGTTTCTACTTGACTGGTCAGTTGGTTTCTTGGTAAGCCGGGCTTGCATGCTTACAGAGAAAGTGCTTATTTTAAGAGCTTGTCAGTAAAGTCGAATCCACATATGTCTTTTTTTTCTTGTAGAGTGCTCTAGATGTTTTAATGTCATCATGATTACTGTCATTTAGAGGTTGTGCTATGTGATTTAGACATGGGGATTAAAGCATTCTTACCACAGCGGCAGAAAAGGACAACAACTAAAGCGAGAGCTCATGGTTTCTCTTTAAAACCGCAAGTATGGAGAAAAAACATGTTTACACATGGAAAGTGAAAAAAAAACATATGCACCACATTAGTGACATTCTATTCCAGATGTTGCCGTGGTAATCTGCTTTCAAGGCCTGTGATTGGCCCAGAAGTTGTAATCACGCAAAATGGATGATAGAACTGTTGATGGCTTTGCTTTCCCTAACACAGTGGCTAGAACAAGGCGAGAAACGGGTTGACGTGAGGTCATGGACCTCACACACACACACACACACACACACACACACACACACACACACACACACTCACACGCACGCAAACATCTC
>JASCQY010000022.1:18736200-18755267 GCA_030264315.1 Sardinella tawilis
GTGGGTGTGAGAGAGAGAGAGAAAGAGAGAGAGAGAGAGAAAGAGAGAAAGAGAGAGAGAGAGGGAGAGAGAGAGAGAAAGAGAGAGAGTGTGCACTCTAACTCTGTAGGGTTCCAATGCCCATAACACATCATTAGCGTCCATTCCGCCCCCACCACCAAACACACACCTGCCATTCGGCTGTCACAGGTGAGGCTGGACTCGGCTGAGAACGCCGGGGAAATGGACGCCCCACTGTGCCACGGTAAACTTCAAAACCCTCGGCATGTATAAATACCCACCACCATATGTCTGTCTTTCTGTCTTTCCATCTCTCTTTCTCTTTCCCTCTATCTCTCCTCCTCCTGCAGTCTTTTTCTCTTTCTCACACTCTCAGCTGTTTATAGCCCACCTCCCCCTCAGCACAGAGGTAATGTTAGGGTATGGAGGGGCTTTAGCAGTGGGGGTCAGGTGCCTGTCATTCCCCCTGAGTGTGAGAGCATGTGTGTGGGTGTGTGTGTGTGTTGGCGGGGGGTGGGGGTGGGATGGGGGGTGGGTTCAAGCTGCAGGCACCCTCGGCCAGCACAAAGCCCGGATTTAGCTGAGCTCCGGCAAATCGCCTGGTTGATTTGGAAAGGCTGGGCTCAGTCCAACATCCTCAGAACAGTTCACAAGGACAGAAAGCAAGTGGGGGAAATGGTGTGTGTGTGTGTGTGTGTGTGTTTGTGTGTGTATGAGAGAGAGAGAGAGAGGGGCTCAAAAGTGATAAAGATTTCTGTCTCTCTTTCCTTTTTTTTTCGTTCGGTGGGCTTCACCCTTCCAGAGGTAGCCGCACAGTCAGTCAGACGAGTGCTTTGAAGTCGGGGAAGCCAAAGCCCATCGTTTGTCAGAGGCATCTGTTACAGATCCCACTGACCTAATTAAACAAATTGTGCACCGTCGCGTCGACTGAGGAGAAACGCTGTTCCCAAATAATGCACCAAATCAGTGCGGCCACAGTGGATGGGCACAGATGACTCCATCTCATGTGGAGCACAGAAGCCACCTCATGCGATCTGCATCCTTTTTTTTCCAAATGATTTAAATGTTCTGCGCTACAGTTATGACACCAGAGCCCTATTCGCGATGCAAATGAGAATATGTTAACATTTCCAAATGCTAACTAATGCAGAGTAGCAGCCATACGTTACATCTAAACGCCCGGCTCGTGTGTCTGGAAATGACACGTTGACACACTGGAACATTATGTCAATATTTACCAATGGTGGCCACCCGCCCGCCCGAAAACACCTGCACTGCACTTAGGGACAATTCCCCTGTAAATACTTCCCCTTCACACACTGGCTCGAAATACACACAACACGCTTCCATTTCGACATTCTTTTAGATTAAACAGCATTGATTTCAATACAAAAACACATATAGTATCAGAGCTGAACTCTGCTGTTGCAACAGTGTACTTTATAATCCAGTTCTACTTGTGATGGATCCAGCCAGTAATATACTGTATAGTGTACATGAAATACTTTTCAGTTCTGAAAGTACGGGACTGGAGCACATAGAAAAGAGGCATTATGAGTATGTGTCGGAGCTCTCCTGTTGGCGTCTATGTGTGGAGTGCTTAAGTTTGTGATGGACTTCGCACTGACACGCTCTCGTCACCATGAGATTGATGAGCTCTCCCTTATTCTCTCTCTCTCTCTCTTTCTCTCTCTCTCTCTCTCTCTCTCTCTCTCTCTCTCTCTCTGTCTCTCTGTCTTTCCCTCTCTGTCTTGTGTCATAAACGCTAAATCTCGGCCGACTGCCCGCACCCAGGGTCGGGTTTCCTGTCCTTTTCAAAGCGTGGAGGAATATTCATCATGTGCCCAAACAGGTGCAGCAGAGCTGCATGGCAGGAGAGGGGAGCGGAGGGCCTTTTATTGTGGGAGAGGCTGCATTATTGAAGCCTCAGACAGGTGCGGAGACGCTACACAATGAGCAGGAGCTGGGCTATTCTCCACCGCAAGAAGCCGCGCCGCGCCGCACCGCACCGCACCACGCCGCCCCGACTGCCAGCGCTCGCTGCCGTGAGCTGTTTGAGCTCCAGCGACAACAAAGGACACCACACCAGCTGGGCCCGATGCTTTCACGCTGCCACAGCGGCCCGAAAAACAACGCTGAGAAGGAGAGCCCGGCGCAGCAGCACTGACAGAGATCCACTGCACAGAGCACACAGCCCAGAGTCGGTCTGACTCATCGCTACTGCAAGGCATGTCCAATGCACATCTGAGAAACACTCCTGAGACTGAGCTTTTTACTGCAGCCAGAATTCATCTTCACATCACACCACCGCCTGACCTCTGACCTCTGTGAACTTTCAGCACGTAGACAGTCCGTCTCCTACAGTACAGTACATTTTGCTGGACTGGACTGTACAAGAGAGTCTGATTCGCTGTTTCCACAAGGATTCCGTTTGAACATTCCATATTGTCTTAACATAGCGGAAGTAGCTTTGGAATGAAATCCAAGCCATTCAAGCATTATTTCAGCAACAAAAGAGACACACTCAGTGTTCCACAGAACTGTATAAAAGTGCATGTAATGGAACAGGGTGTTGGCAAGGTGCTACGTGAACCTGATGTGTCCAGGAGACGAGGAAAGGTCACATGCTCTGACGAATGGTCCATTATTTTTCACTTTGGGGCTTGTCGGTGCCTGCACTCAGGGGGAAAAGTGAGACCTTGGGCTCTGAGCTGTGTGTGCATGTGTGCGTGTGTGTGTGTGTGTTAATGCCGCTTGTGGTGAGGCATGCAGGCGTGTGAAACTTACCCCGTTCTTGGGGTAGGCTATCCATCCGAGGTCACCCATCACGGAGCGAGAATCCAGTAAATTCACTGCAGAAAGAGAGGCAGGCAGAGAAGAGAGCGCATATTAAGTTGCTTTGTGGGACTCTTAATGCAGCGCACCACTCGCAAAACACGGCAGCAGGTCTACCCCGGAAAAAAAGGCTCCATTTCAAAAGCTATTTTGATACACCCCGTTCCCTTTCAACAGGATTAAAAGCAAGTACGGGCAAAAACACCAGCAAAAGCTTCACACACACACACACACTCACTCTGGTCCAACTTACAAAGCCTGCAATGTTCCCCACTTTCCCTGATACTCTCATAAGCATAACCAGCACAAAATCTGAGCATGATTTTAACTTTACCCCTTGAGATTCATTTGAAGAATTTAACTTTTTATTGGCATATATTTCATGAGTTCACACTATCACACCATCTCACATACTGTTCCTGTAACTCATCATTTCCAAATGCATATGACCACATCCTTGCACATTTCAGACCGCGATGGATGCACTGTATGCAGACTATAGGGGATGCAGGAGGTTGAAGTGTCAATCATGGATGTACAGGTAGGAGGTTTACTGTATGTGCTGATAGCGGATGTACGTATGTAGGAGGGTTACAAGCAAAGTGTAAATAACTATTGAGTTCTGTCTTTAGTAAATAGCAGGTAAGTATCCTTGGCATGGTGCTATCTCCATATCAGTAGTATCAACCACTACCTGAATTCCAGCATCATTCAGTAGTTTATACGATCATTTCTCTTTCTTTATACGATCATTTCTTCCCCCATCTCCCCCTCCCTAGACTGGTCCGCACCAGCCCCACCAGAGCGTGCGGTGCGGGGCGGGCGCTGGCCTGGTTCAAACATTTGGCTGCTACAGTCCACTGATCAATTCGCTCATGGCCCATCAGCTGAGCGCGCTTCCTCCCGTGACCTTTTGCGAGCGCTCCAATCAGCCGGGCTCAGCTGCGGCGGGCCGGAGGTCCCTGGCACGGAGCGGCACGGCGTCACGGTTAATGGCACCTTCCCCCCTCCACGCGCACAGCAATTATGGCCGGCGACGCCCAGCCCACCTCCATTAACATACGATAACGGCATTCATGCATGAGAGGACTCTGCAAGAGGCCCACAGCAGCTTCTGCCGCACACAACAACACACCGCCACTAAAAAGACAGCAGTGTGAGTTAGTGTGTGTGTGTGTGTGTGTGTGTGTGTGAGTGAGTCTGTGTGTGTGTGTGTGCCATGGAGGTCCGAGTGAAAATGTGAGCAGTCTCAGACAACAACACACTGCCACTAAAAAAGACAGCAGTGTGTGTGTGTGTGTGTGTGTGTGTATGTGTGTGCCATTGCGGTCTGAGCGAGAATGTGAAGAAACTGGACCCATATTTTAGGTGCTCATTGATAACACAGATAAGTTGGAAAGAATGAGGAAGACTAAGTGAGGGAGGCTGGCCCACTGGTCCGGAGGGAGAATTAGCATTCCAGCTAACACTGCTAACTCTCATTCACATCACTGCAGCAAACAAACCAGTCCCTAGTCTCAGGCTACGCTTTCATTTCAAACTATACAATTCCAACGTGCAGCAATCATTCACCTATTTAAAGACAGCTAAATGGGGTCTCTCTATATGTGTGTGTGTGTGTGTGTGTGTGTGTGTGTGTGTGTGTGTGTGTGTGTGTATGTATGAGTGTGTGTGTGTGTGAGTGTGAGGATGTGCAAACCACATGACTGACAGACATTGATGTACATTGTTCCACTTAAAATAAATCGTGTCCTGAGGAGAAGAATGCGGGCCTAATTAGAACAACAGCAGAAGTACCGAGTCGAGAACTAGATCACTGTCAAGGGGTAGTGTCCGTCAGGCGACGGCGGGAAGACTGGCTGGAACAAAGACACAGCTTACTCGGTCTCCGTCGACTTGCACTATTGTCCAATCTCGCGCTCTCCATTTCCCCTTTACAGTCTCCACGACTCCACGTCGCGACAAATAATCAACAACAGTCCAAAAGTAGACAAACTAATTAATACATCAGATAATATGCTAATTAAACAAATTTATAAATCAGAAAATTAAAAAAATGGTCAATTGGTCAATTGGTTTATTTTGGCTGCAGTTCCCACAAAGGGCTGGTTATGTAAATGATTTTCTATTGTTAACAGTTCTACACTGACCCATTAACTGCTTGTGGTGCCCATCAAAGCAGACATCACCCTAAAACGACAGTCAGTTTGAACACAAGCCAGGGATACTTTCTACGTGAGTTATTGAAACCCTCCCCAACAGAGTCGTTTCCTGCAGCAAACCTGCTGCTTGCATGTGGCCTCAGAGAAAGCAGCAGCTGTGCTGGGCTCCTTAAATGGTCCTCTGTTGTGACGTTTCCTCCCCAATATAGATAGAAAAGTGGAGCCGTCCGACAGTCCCTGCCTGCTGGGTCAGGGAGTCGCGGCCAGACGGCGGCTCACTTAAAGAAGTCTTGTCCTCCTCCTCTTTTCTCTCTCCCTCTTTAGTTTGCCCTGGCCTCTGTATTGGCGGGGGGGGGGGGGGCTTTCTGGCCCTACCTGCTGTCTGTGTCAGTGAAGCATTGCTGGCCTATAATCAATCACTTGGCTGTCAGCCTGGCGTGCATTATCCATATGCTGTCTCATTTAAACTGCTCATTTGAATCCTCCCTTTCACTGCACCAAAGACTAAAACACAAAATATCAAATCATAAAGAACCAAAATCAATGAAAAGAATAGAAAATGTATTTGTAACTTGCTATTAACAAGTTACAAACATATGACAGGAAATTATATCAGACTACTGCTAGGAAAATATTCTGGTAGTCTCTTTTTTTTTAAAGACTTGACGTTTTGTGATGTTGCGATTAACGACTGTCGCGGCCATACGGTCTTTGTCTTGTCTTTGTCTTTTCGCCGCTGCACTTTAGACATGTGAAAGGCATACTGCTGCCTTATGACTGCCACCCTGTCTCTGAGGCCGAGAAAATCATTAAACTAATGCTAATGCACGGGGAAATGTACACAACTCAGAGAAATATGTTACAGACAGTGCTTACTATACGAACACTTTTCACAAATACTGTATATAACATACAAATTAATTCTAACTCAATACAGCCAGGTGAGGATCATGAATCCAAATGTTAAGTCTCACTCAGACTACTAGCCTATATTATCAGTGATGCAAAGCTTAAAGAAACACTATAAAACAATTCACTAGCCTACTATTTGAGGTAGACTTTTTACTAGACAATCACTTTTGGTATCATCTTCAAAATAATTAGGATAGCATATAGTATAGTAGTCACATGAAAGCCAGATGAAGAAAAAGTGTTATTCCCACCAGACATTCAGGATATGCACTGTGCAGTTCTGGGTGGAAGGTAGAAAACCACCACAAAAATAAAAGAAAATCTTTACAGCATGACATACTGTACTGTAGCTGACGGTATATTGCCATCAGACATCAATTAGCATATTCTAGCAGTGCCGATAGATGAGCCTGTGGAAAGGGTTTGGAAGAACATGTGTGCCTTTCTGGTAGCCTAGGCAGTGTTTTAGTTTTACACTAACACCCATTAGTATTGATTTAACTGCATAAATCAGGGCTATTTTGATGAGTTGAGTCTGATAACAAAAATACAAGATCATTTGATTAAAAAATACAATTAAATGCTTGAAAAAAAATTCAATGTCCATATGAGGAGTTTCAGTTCATCAATTCAACAATGTGCAAGGCTCACAGCACCATATATTTATACACTATTTATACACTGTCCTGAATATCCATTCTCTGTGCTCAACAACTTGAAGAACTTCATTGAAATGGTAAAATCTGAAGGCCTGACATAAAATGACAGGCCAAGTAAATCTTTTTTTAAGATTTTAATTCCATAATCAGCATCCACACAAGGTTTAACATGCTAAAGTAGTTTTTATTTTATTATATTACCGCAGTTATTACACCTATTGTGTAAGCACTACACTAATCAATATTAGGGCATTTTCAGTAGGCTACTTCTACAGAATTACACCCTTTTAAATGAAACAACTATTTGCCTTTATCATCTATTGTCATGTTGACCTTTCCACTTCCCTAAACAGTAGGCCGTATTCAAGCGCTTTGTCGTCCCCTCTGCGGTAATAGAGCAAAGGTAGGTGAGGTTTTATGGTTCCTGAGAGAACATGTTCTTGGACATCGTTATCAAAGGGACGCGCAGTAACCGCTCTTCTGGATGACTCAACCATATGGTGAACAACACGTGGTGACATTTGAACTTTAGGTGTCACACTCTTTAGCACTTTTCTTTGATCCAATACAAAACAAGAAAAGGTGTTTTAGGCTACCTCAAGAGCAGGACAACACGATTAAGCAAGAACTTTTCAGACTTGGTGACCCAATCATTCAAACGCAACTGCTATCATACGCGCAGACGGAACCTTCTCTGTAGAGGCTGTTTTATCATCCGCTTTGGATGGGCTATGTGGCAACCTCTGAATGAGAACAATCATCGGTACGCGCAGAGATGTATGAATGACCCAAACATGACTTGTTTAGTACCAAAATAACACCGTCAGATGAATGTCACATACAGGTTTTGACAGCCTTTGCCCTGATCCGTACGCACATGCTCCGGGGGACTTTTTAAATGGAACCCGCGCGTAACAGAGCATCCGTGCGAAACACAAAATGACTGAAAAGTAATTGGCGTCTTACCTTCATTATTCGGTATACTGAGTGTCCTCCAGACAGCACAGCTGAGAAGGCAGATCCACACTTTAATGCAAAAAGGTTTGATATAACTCCACTGCGAAACCATAGTCGTTTGACAGGAAAATGCCGTCTTTGCACTGAGCACGAAATCAAAGCACCGGATTTTCAACTCAGTGTAGCGTTACCGACAGTAGCCTGGCGGAGACATTAGTGTCACTTGTGAAAGTTGTAAGGAAATAAAGCCGCATTTGACCGGTGTGGTGGAACAGCGCACGGCTTCGCTCTGTTGTGGCGTGGAGAGCTCCCTCCAGTTGAAGCAGCCGAGCTGTCAGTCCCCGCGAACACCGAATGCACGCGGGGGCGGAGTAAACCACAAAGAAGAGTCCAACCGACAGGCACTGATGAGTCAATGTCTGTTGTTTCGTGACAGACGATGGAGGTATGATAGGGTTATTCAGTCTGGGTTGAGGGACAGATAACGGTCAGAAAAATTTTGATTATGGGGCAAGAAGGTACAAATTGGGGGTAGTGTAAAGGACTGCCTTTTCCATGTAAATGAAGACTCGACTCGAAACTGAATTGACAGGGAAGGCAATTCATTTCAAACTCCTTACAGCAGCAAAGGTTATGATTATCTATTTAGACTACTGTAGGCTACATGAACAATAAAGTAAGCTTATTATATCACAGAGCAACGGATGTTCAGTATAATGTCATCTCCAGCTCAAAATGTCCCTGATTATTCTTTTTTCTCCTGATTCAGCCTGGGCTGCTACACAGCACACTCCCTCCTAAAAGTAGGCTAACTTCAAACTTTAAAGAAATTGCTTTTGATCGGAATAGAATTTTTAATCATGATACATTCAGAACATATGGAAGTATGTGCGTGATGTAGATATAATCACATACGATTATCATCCCATGTAGGCTACAGTGGCCTATATCCAGTGTTGGATAGTTAATGGGATTGGGAAACTGCTTTGTAGTCAACCCTCTTCCCCAGGTCCCTGTTATTCCAGCCCTCAAAAATGCTTCCCTAGTCTGAAAACAGTTGCATGGAGTTTTGTGACATTTTAGCAAATACCTCCTACCCTTCAATTCCATCAAACAAATTAGGCTATACCACTCCATGTAATGTGTGAAATGTTCACCCTAGTACCTACAATGGGGAAAAAAAATATTGGCATTTATACAAACAGACAATGCAGACACTATAACCAAATGTGGTGTAGGAATCTTTAGGAACAACAGTTCTCTATTGTTCCCAAAGTCTTTTACCATTTTTGAGGGGAGGGGGTGGGGGATATTGTGCCAGACAATTATGAGTTTTTTTTTTTTATGTGCGCCCACCAAAAAATAGAAAGAAATCTCTCCATCTTTTTAATGTTTCTGAATTGCTTTATTCTCCTTAATTATTACCCATATTGCACTGGTGAGCCTGTGTGACACGTCCCACGCTCCTCAGCGCTGCCCATTCAAGCAGACAGGGAGAGGAATGCAGGGAACAGCGGGATCCATCGCTTCATGTTTCAACTTTGGGACGTGAAAGTGACAGGCTAAAGAATCACCGCTGCCGCTTCTCCCTCAATCGCCAACGCTGCTCTGGGGTAGAGGGGGGATGGGGGGGGGGGGGGTGGTAGAAGAGATGTTTCTGGAAAATTAACCATTCTTCTGTCCCGCCACTTTGATTAGTCCTTTCACTTGTCATTTTAATCACACGCTGAACAGGAACACTTTGCTTCTGTTGTGCTGCTCACACATACTCTCATTCATTAGTGAACACTAAATTGCTCCATGTAGCACATTATTTAATCCCTGATGGCCAATTTTCCTGCCCTGCCCTGCCATGCTCCGAGATAAGAGTCACTACCTCGGAGATGCTTCTGGCAGTTTGGGAGATTAAGACTCGTATGTACTAATAATTTGGATTAGCAAACATCCTGGCCACAAAAGCCCAGCATCTGCCCATGTGTAATAGACAACGAATCTTTCAAGAGAGCAAATATAACATCTTGTGTCCATTTCTGTTCCTAGCCCTTGATCCTAAAATCCTAAATCTGTTCCTGCTTTTTGTGCGTGTACACTGTAAAAAAGGATTTGCACCGCTTACTTGAAAAATGTGTGTAAACTTGTTGCCTCAAACAAGTTAAGTAAGCATAACTAGTCTCTTTCAAGTTATAGTAAAGATAAATTGAAAGAGACAAGTAATCTTTACTTACCTTATTCGAGGCAACGAGTTTCCACACATTTTTCAAGTAATCATTACAAATCATTTTCAGTGTATTGTTGTTGTTGCTGTATTTCCCTACACCTTATTTAGTAGAGTGAGGACTTGAACGGCGCCTGCAACTCTGGTAGTGGTACTCTCACACACACACACACACACACACACACACACACACACATACACACACTGGAGGGAGCAGCCACAGGTGACTGAGGGACAGCAGGCCATGTGTCAGGCCGAGGAGAGGAGAGGAACGGAGCAGAGGTGCAGATTGGGCAGACACAGCTGTGCTGTCGGCACGGATAAGCACTCACTGGTGTTTATGCTGACCACAGGAGTGCTCCCCTTGCTCAGGAGTGGTGGGCACGGGGAAGAATGGCCCAGTGTTTAGCCATTAATTCAGCTCGGACAAACCCGCCAACCGGTCACTGAGGCTTTAGGCTGCGTGGTGTACAACATGAGCGTAAGTGACAAGCACAATAACCAGGGAGCACAATGTCCAGAGGGAGCTTTTAACCGTTTCCTGAACGAACTCCACAAAAGATGTGAGATTCCCAATCACTTAACCAGTGAACTCGGCAAGGAAAAGAGAAAAGAGATTTTTACCCCGTTATCCAGCGAACCCCACAAAAGACGTGGCGTTCCCAATCACTATACTCCACGGAGAGTGAAGGGGGCATTTCTACTCCAAAATTGCATGATTGTTTTCCCAGTCCTGATGGATTGACAGGGGAACAAAACGGCAGAAGCAATCAGAGAGCCACGAACATCAGCAATGGGAGTGTGTGTTTGTGTGAGATTAGAACATTTCGGACGGCCTCTGGGGAGATCATGATGATCTTAGGAAGATAATTAATTTTTGATGGATTCCAAACGAGGGTTGTCTCACAGCTCTCTGTGATGCACACTAACCGCCCAGTTTGGGGAGCAAACAAATTACATTTTTATACAATTTCATTAATTCTGTTTCATTAAAGCCTTAACTTAATCCTAAATAACAATCTGATATGAATACAGGCGATGTTAATGCGGCTCTGTTGCATCATTTGCGGTACTTGCTATTAAACGCACGTTTATGCTGGAGAACAATGGACTGGTGTCCTTTTCAAGGTCATATTATTTAGAGCATAACCTTGCAGTTGATGGTAGGTCTGGCAGTCAACCCTCCCTGGTGAGGGTGCAGTGGGCCGGTTTAAGGTAACTCGGCGCGAGGCACTAACATATGGTCATTATGTGACTAGCATTCAAACTACCCCCCACAGCAGAGGAGACCAGAGAAGGGAAGAGGAGAGAAGGGTGGTCCTAACCCAACTGCACAGGCAGCTTTGTCCTCTCGCTGTCTCTGCCACAGAGATCTGAGCCTTTCATAGAAACATAAAGCACCAGCGAAGCCATTGTCAATGTCCTACCGGCATTCAGAGTCTGCTTTCTTCTGGTTTAGGCCAGCTGTAGGTTGAGCCAGCATCTTTGGCATCACACCCAATTTAAAGAAATCCCAATGACTGATTGGATTTCGTTGAGAGATTAAGCTCTTGCATCTGAGAGCTAATTAGTGTCTCCTGCTTTTTATGTAAGGATAATTACAGGTAACCCACTGCTTCAGGTGCAGTGATCAGAATGTCACTCTAGCTGCAGCGGAGCGGAGCGGCGGCTGGCATGAAAATTGTTCAAAGTGCACGGAGGAAGGAGAGCTGGCAGTGTGTTGGTGTGTGGGGGAAATAATATGGGTGCTAATCTGGGCTGTTCTGTGGAGGGTTAGGAGCAAGTGTGCAGAGTGCCTCTAAGCCCCTTTATCCAACCAGAACAAATGTCTGATGTCAGGGGTCAGTGGCCAGCCTATTACTCTGAAAGGGAGTTAGTTAGTGTACGGCCACTTCCCCCGCAATAACTCAGCAAATAAAAACACTGGACTCAACCAACGGCGGGAGAAATGGCCCCAAAGATGGCGCCGCTTTATTCACTCATTAGCATCCATTTACTTTTCAACACAAGAAACAAAGGCTTCCCCAGGATGTGACTTTAAAGAAGCCATTGAGTGTCTTTTAGGAGCGTGTAATTGTGATAGCAGGTGATCATTTGGATGATGACATTGTTCAGCTCTCTAGGGATGCCTCATTCACTTCATGGGAACTCCTGCTCCCAAAACATTCTATAAAACAGACGTCTGCTTTGCCTGAAACTCACACACACACACACGTACACACACACGAGAGCGTCCTCGATATTCAGTCTGATGGAGCTTCATTTTGGCTGTGTACTGCTTGGCCCAGCTGTCTCCAGTACAAATCTTCTTACAGGAGAGGGTGAGGGGTGACGGGGGTTGGGAAGCATGTGTGTGTGTGTGTGTGTGTGTGTGTGTGTGTGGAGCAGGAGGGTCTGAACTGGCTGGCCGTCTGTTACCCCAGCACAACTGTGTTAACGTCTCCCCTCCTCTCCCTGCCTGCCTGAGCACTGGCCAACAGGGTCTGCTGGAGTCGGGGCTTGGTAATACCACGCATTAAACACTAATCCCACGTCACACGCTGGGAAGGCACTTAATCTTAATGTTTGGTCTACCAGAGGAAACTATCACAGTGTGTTAGTGGCAGAGAGAGGAGATCCTCCAAAGCGACACTTTTCTCCGTCTGCCTTGCCCTGCTCTGCCCTGCTTCGGTCCCCTGCACCGCACAGCCCTCCCTGGGCTGCAGACAGTGGGTGGCCATGGGGTGGGGGGTGAGGAGTGGAGAAAAAAACTCACTGGATGACCACTCTCTCATCAAACAGCCATGCCTCAGCACTTATGGATGGGGGCTTTGAGTGTGTGTGTGTGTGTGTGTGTGTGTGTGTGTGAGAGAGAGAGAGATGATACATGGTGTGCCTGTGTGTGTCTGAGTGTGTGTGTGTGCCTGTGTGTGTGTGTGTGTGTGAGAGAGATGTCTTTGTATCGATATGTGTATGACCGTGTGTGTGTGTGTGTGTGTATGTCCATGTCCGTGTGTGTGTGTGTGTGTGTGTGTGTGTGTGTCTCATACCAGAGGCTTAGGCTGTAAAATGTGGAGCACTTACATTAGATATTGGACCCTGCTGTGCAGCAGGAATGGGAGAAAAACCGTATTCACATCAAGGTTAAATGTGATCTTTTACATCATTCATTAAGGAGGATTTAGAAGTAATTTTATCTAGAACCCTCTGCCCACATTTCCATGATGAATACCCAGATCTCTTTCAGTCGCCCGCGAAGGGTATGGGGTATGGAGCCTTTAAGCACTGTATTGTATAGACCATTTAAAGACAGGTCGATTATTAGAGTCATAACTGTTCCCATAGATTTGACATTATAACAGTCCATGTCTTATCTTAACATCAGTTGCCAAATTCATTTGGGAACAATAAAGAACATTCAAGCAATGTTTTTTTTGTCGTTAAAACAGTCCCCAACACATGAGAAGCCAGTCCCCATCCCTTGTTGCCGTGAGACATCAGTATTCTGGTCATAGTCAGCCATGTTGCTGTGCATTAAATCAGGTTCCAAACTGCATGATACCATGATTAGAAAACAAACAGCGTGTTCTCATCGGCGTAAATGAAAACAGGGCATTACCAGTCTGAGCCTCCCTGCGAAGAGTTAAACAGATATACAGTGTGTGTGTGTGTGTGTGTTTTCCTGGGCCGTTTTGTGCCGCTGGCCTACCTGCAAATAGAATTGGTGATCAGGATGTCCCAGGTGTGCTTAGGCCGCCCCAGGTTTCTGATGTCGCCAGGCGTTCCTTCATTTATTATGGCGCCAAATATATTTTCTTGATGGCTACAGTCAGCCAGGCAGCTGGGTGATTTACAAAACGCAAACAAAAGCCCGGGAAGCAATAAAGTTGGCGATCTGTGTCCTAACACGTGTTGCATAGCAAACACAGGGATGTAGTCAGAAGCCTGCCTATGTGTGGTCACTATGTCTGTGTGTGATAATGTATTTGATGTGAAATTGAAACTGGAGTAAAGGATGGAGAAATGGCTTCTAACAACCAAATTAGTATTCACTTGTGCAGCTGGAGCTTTTAACAGTGGCATCACATATAAAAAACAAAACAAATGGTAGTGGTACTCTCGCTGATCCATTATTGTGTGGACAAAAGCAGGAAGTCAGTCAGGTTTTTTGTTTGTTTGTTTGTTTGTTTTTTGTGTCTTACACCATATCCTAACTGCATGCGACGTGACTGCATATGTGCGACAAAATCAGTTTGATCGTTGTATTTTCTATTGGAATGTCATAACTGAATGCGATGCGACCCAGCGCAACAAATCGCGTTGCTGTGCGACTTTTTAGTCGCGCTGTCCTTTTCTATTTCAGGTGCGTCGCGTCACTCTGAATGGAGAATCTTTACAAATAGAATGTCATAATAATGGACCCAATGCAAGAGAACAATCAACACTACGTGACAATGTGACGGTCGCTTGAAGTTAGGACAAGATGTAAGAACTTGTTTTGTTGGGTTTTTTTTTTAATCAAATAATACTACTCTTTACAATACTATTTATGGTACTATTTGTCAAAAAAAAAAAAAACACGTATCACATGTCCAATACGTGCAAATCATTTGTGCAAATCCAGCGAATCATTCTTTACAGTATGGTTGTGGACAGTTCAGTGAGTAGCTTCCCTCCTGCATATGTAGGAAGCTGAAGCATTGAACAATTCTGAATGAAACTAAACAATAGTTTTTAGCAATGACAGCAAGGCAAGTTTGGCTTAGGATTCATTCTCCATTCTTTGATTCATTCTCCATTGTTTGTAGCAATCATTACATGTACAGTACAGTAGGCGTATGGTGGTTTTGGTCATTCCTGCAGGACAGGGTCCTAAAAGGTCTTTTTGAGATTAGTCAAGAGGACAATGATGAATCACAGGGATGGAAACAGGAGGAGAATAAGCTTCAGTGAAAATGTGTCCAAAAGTGTTTCCAAATGTTTGTGTGTTTTATAGTGTGAACACAGCAGATGAACTTCAAAGAACGAACCATAATTCATATTCTGTGGCTGATCGGCATTATTAGGGATTTGAAAAACTGGAGAGTTGAAAATGAGTGGTGCCAAGCCATTGCGTATGGCGGGCTTTAGGTGAGGGGGGTCCGTGAATAGAAGAAGAGTATAGTAATTATGTTATAATTAGTGTGTAATCACCTGTAATTTAAAATAATTGTTTTCAGTTGAAGCAGGTCCTCCCCCATGGGCCTAGGGGGGTGCCCATGTTGTCCTGTCAGTTCCCTACGGAAGCCCAAAATGGACAAACCAAACAGTCACCTCCAGAGAGGAGCTTTTGAGCATGTGCATTATTTGCTGCCTCTGTAGTAACAGTGGCAAAATCTGCACGTGCGCACACACACACACACACACACACACACGCACACGCACACACACACACACATAGGTTAAAGGAGAATTTTTGTGTAAATCGATCTATAGCCCTGTTGTTCAAGGTCACTGACTTGCTGTCTATAGACCGTTTCAGGTTCTAGTTCCAAAGCTGGTCACCCAGGACTTCCTGTTTAATATTCTATGTTATGTTAACGTAACAGGAAGTAGTTGGGGACCAAGATAGAATGTTCCAGCATTGTTTTGTCCAGCTATGTGCTGCAACATACAGTAGGCTGAATAGTGAACTACCAACTAACACTCAGTAAATGGGGCATAGTGACTTACATTGAGTTTCATTTCCCTATGCCCCATTCAGTTAACATTCATTATTGGCTCATTACTCGGTCTGTGTGGGGTTTTCTGGTTGGTGACCTCTAACAACAGAGCTATGGATTGATTCACACAGAACTTCTCCTTCAAATGATACTCACGTGTACTTACAAATTATTACATACTGTGTCATCAGCCTTCCCACCCAACTCCTGTACCGTTGGAGATGGTGTTGCTCTCATGACACTTCCTGTGTTAAGAGTTTAATTGCATACGCCTCAGTGCTAAATTGTTCAGAACATCGCGTGTAGTCAAGTGTTTGTGTTTTTTTCTCAACTGTTTGGCAAGATGCTCTGAGCACACACACACACACATGCATCAACACTTGCTATAAGTGGGTCTGACACACGAGGTCACGAGTTCATTGAGAACAAGTGATGTTCCCCCACATCCACAGACCACAGGGCATGTGAGTTCTCTATGGCAGCGCTGCACTTGAGATGACTCAGGCTCAGCCTCCCACAACATATGCACACAGCACCCACACAGCAGAGCAGGGGAGGGGAGGGGAGGGGGACCGCAATTCAAACTTCAAAGGAACAGAGAGAGAGAGAGAGAGAGAGAGAGAGAAGGATATGGAGAGGGAGCTATAGAGAGAGGGAGGGAGAGAAAGTGAAAGAGATAGAAAGGGAAGGATATAGACAGAGAGGGAGGGATAGAGAAAAAGGGAGAGAGAGAGAGAGAGAAGGATATGGAGAGGGAGCTATAGAGAGAGGGAGGGAGAGAGAGTGAAAGAGATAGAAAGGGAAGGATATAGACAGAGAGGGAGGGATAGAGAAAAAGGGAGAGAGAGAGAGAGGCATGGCACTCTCTATCCGCCCCAGCGTGCCACATCTCTTTAGCATTGGTGCTAAACAGCTTTGTTAGGTGTTCTTCCCACTGAGGCGGCCCAATGCTGTGGGCACTGGCAAACCAGAGAAGAGCAAACACAACGTCTCCCGATCACACACAATACACTGCTCCCTTCTCGCCAGCCTCCTCACTCACACACACACACACACACACACACAAGCACAGACACAAACACACAGATGAACACACACACACACACAATATCCCCTCCCTTCACACAATACCCCCCGCCTCCCCATCTGCATAATCTGCTCTGTCCTGTTGGAAGGAAAGACAGAGGAACGAGGCCAGTGGGCTGGAGGGAGAGAGAGAGAGAGAGGGAGAGAGAGAGAGAGAGGAATAAGTATGGAGACAGTGAGAGAGAGAGATGGAAGGAGGGAAAGAGGTAGAAAAAGATGAAAGCAAGAGGAGAGAGAGAGGGAGGGAGTTAGAAGGCAGAAGCGAGGGAGGTAGGGAGAGAGAGAGCGAGAGAAAAGGGAGGGAGGGAGAAGAAAAAGGAGGTTGAGAGAGAGAGGGAGGGAGGGAAATGGAGTGGGCATGCTCAGAGCTGGCATGTCATGCCTGACAGCTTTATTAGATGAAACAGAGAGGAAGAAAAAAAGCCCCCGTCTCTGCACACTCAACCCGCTCCGCTGCAGCTGAGCTGAGCTGCGCTGCGGACGTGCGATTCCCCGTGACCCCGGACACGCACAAAACGGGATCAAAGTCCAATCCCACCCCACCCTACACCCCCCCCCCCCCACCCCCCTCCACACACACGCACACACACACACACTCCCCGGCCTCTCCCTCCCATTGCCGTCCCCCTGCCATGTCCAAGACTCTGGTGTGGGGTCACTGCAGGATGCGGTGCCAGGCAGGGACGGACTCGGTCCAGCCAACAGGACGTGTTCAGGAGGATCGTCGACTGGAGTCACTGAGTTCACTTGAGAGACATGTTTCTCGACATTTAAAAAAGGCTTATATTTTTCACATATGTATGTACTGTATGTCGGCCAACCTCTAGTTTTATATTTCAGCTCCAGCTAAATGTATAATGGAGTGGAAAGCAATCGGTAAACGTGACTGGTTTGCCATATTTCAGTTCCCACCATGTTTGGCCTGTGAGGAGGAGCAGAGAGGCAGCGTGAGAGTCAGGGCCAGTCGGGGAAGTGAGTAGCGAGGTTAGGAAGTGATAAGTGCAAGTTGGGAAGCAGCCGTGGAGTCCATCTGAGCATGCTCAGTCTCAGAGTAGACAAGAACGCCAAGGTCAGCCGGCCCTGGACATCCCCTGGGCAGCAGCGGTTGGCCTCTGATTGGACATCATCACTGATCTACCTGCCTCCACACACACACACACACACACTTACTCACACACACACACACATGCTCCTTCATGTTAATAACCCTGAGGACGGCTAATCTGCACACGCTGTGAGAGGAATACCTGATCGTCTCCCCAAATTAGAGTTTACCTGCCCCTGGAACATTCCTTTACTTAGCTGCATATTGATTTTAAAAGGTAGAGATTATGTTACTCTTCTCTTCTCTCTCTCTCTCTCTCACACACACACACACACACACATACTCTATCTCTCTCACACACACACACACACACGTTCTCTCTTCCTCTCCACTTGCTCTTTGACTTCTAAAGTTTCTGTTGGTGTGAAAGTCAAGATAAATGAGTGTGTGTGAGTGTGTGTGAGGGGTGGTGGTGGTGACCTTGGTTTTGCTCTCCAACATGACAGGAGGAGGTAGAGGAATGAAAGACTTCCAGCTTGTGACGCAGAACAAAGTCGGGACACTGAGCTTGTGATCTTATAGACGAGAGAGCATCAAAAAGATCCTCCCCTCAGATTCACGGCAAGGACAACTTTGTCAAGTCAATTTTTGTGTGTGTGTCTGTAAAGAGCAATTTTATTTGTTTGTTGCTCTGCCTTTTTTTATTGATCTGACATGAGGACACCTATTTAGATGTCAACTTTCGGCGGCGAATGTCTTCATGCTGCTCGTAAACTCCTTTCCCATAAGCGCTCCCATCCGAGGAAGGGCTAATTTGTTTACGTTGATGCAACAGTAATTATCTCCACGGTCCTTTTTGATCATGTAACATATTCCACCCATCAGTCCGTCTGAGTGCCCGGCCAGTTTGGAGACGATTGTTATCAACCTTTAATAGCGAGCGGAGTAACTCGATAAACGTTCTACTAATGTCGTCTCGGTGTCTTTAGAGCCGGATTATAATTCAGGCTAATGGTTCAAGTGCATCAACATCACACAGGACTACATGAGACGACCTCGCCGCAACCAATCAGATAATGAAGCCTGGTGAGAGTGATGATGATGATGAGAATGCACAGCTCATTTCTGCATGACATAAGGAGAGGAACTAAGATGCAACTAAATTAGCTTGGGAATGTAAACAAAGTAAGAGCATGCAGTAGGAGGGTTGTTGCTATAGATTTATTTTGTTTTGCGTTGGTTGCTAATGCAATGCTATTTGCCCATTGCCAACCAACTAAGCTGCTAGCTGGCTAACTGGTTAGCAGCTATGGTGTTGGGAAACGGATGAGGTCAAACAGCAGCTGTGATTGTTGGCTCCTCTATGGATACACTTGTTCTGTTCTGTGAGTACTGTACTTATCATCACTCATTGAGTTCAAACTGCCCTATGCATGACCTCTCTCTCTCTCTCTCTCTCTCTCTCTCTCTCTCTCTCTCTCTCTCTCTATCTCTCTCTCTCTCTATATATATATA
>JASCQY010000022.1:18759254-18779135 GCA_030264315.1 Sardinella tawilis
GTTTATGGTTTGACCTTTGACTCATCTGGAGTCTGATGTTGGAGGCTTCACCTCAATATTATTTTGGGCCCAAAATATTAAACATTCTGAAATCAAATCAATCAATTGATCTCCTGATCAATACTGCACATTTAAAATTATATTTTAAAGTTATACTGAATATATCGCAATATAGACCGCATACCGTCTATGCTTGAAATTATACCGCAATATGAATTTTAGGCCATATCGCCCACCCCTACAGCTAGCTTATAGTTAAAATGAAGTGCATTACTGGTGGCAATGCTGATTTGGACAAACCATCCCAAAATAAATGTATGAAAAAAGTATGTAAATGCAAAAACTAAAGTTCTTATGTTTGCTGTTTACAGTAAGCCTATGTTTACAAATTAGTTGTAGGCCTACAGCATACTGTAAGTCCATCTTTTAATAATTTGTTCATTACTAATGATTTTTAATGACATATTAATTAAGGTGATTATAACGTGTCACCAGTGCATCGGCCACATAGGAACTGTCACTGAAACTTACCTAGATAGTATAAATAAGTAGAGGTCACGAAGGCCATGAAGTAAATCCCGGCACAGAACGACAACATTCCGATGATGATAAGTGATGCATCACTTACGTATCTGGAAAACAGCTTCACTCCCAAAAAACTGGTAATGAAGACCACAAATCCCGCAGCATTGCCATACCCTATCTGTTTGGCGTCCCAGTTCAGTGGTTCTTTCATGACATAAGACACCAAGATTTCCATGCCTCCCCCGACAGCAACGTCATACAGGATTCCTCCAGCAAACAGGAGCACAATGTTGGTGGTATTTTTAAAACTTTGTTCGAGAATGCCAGCGCTTTCACGGCGCTCCCTGTTTCCATTTGAGCGAACAATCTGTAGGACAAATGTTGAGTAGACAAGGCAGAAGAAATACAGCATCACACTCAGTCCAACCAGAATGACACCATTTTTTAGTTCGAGTGTATACAGCTGGAAAAGGTGTCCGGACGCCAGGCTCCCAAAGAGCCCAGCTAAGCCGTAGACGAGCTCCATCCGTATAATGCGCAGGGACCTCTCCTCTTCAGACGTGCTTAGAGAGACAAGTGCCATCACACCTGCCCAGTACGAGGAGAAACCTCCGCACAAGCCGTGTACCACTGCTCCCCCGTACATAACTTCAAGGGGCAAGTTGAAAACGATTACGAAAACAAGGAAAAGCCTGGCGATTAAGTACCCGATCAAAGGGACAACTATGGGTAACTTTCGGTAACCTCTGTCTCCACACTTGGCTAAAATTATAGCTGGTAAAATTGGGATGAATTTCCCCAACATATTGTAAACCATGTAAAAGTCTGAAATAGCCTTTTGCTGACTGTCAGTGTCTGTAAAATTTGGAGTATTTTCGAATCGTTCTTTGACAGTCGACTGTAGACCAGTGTCGTAAAACGCACTGGCCACTTGCGCGCAGAAGACCACAGGTTCAATGTATAGCCCGACATTACACCGTAAAGTTAGCATTCTCACCGGATAACAGAAACGGCAGCAAATAAAGTTACAATATGGGTGTTGAAGGAATCGTCCTTTAATCTTTCCGTCCCACATGATTTTTTCTGTTGTATTGACCAATCCAGTTATTCTGGCGACAAGTTTTGCCCGATGTGCCATACAGAGCTCTATCTGGTCATCGCGTTCTGTGAGCAACCGGAATGACTAGTATATTTGCCTCTCTGTGATCCACGAAATGTATTTCCGTGTGTGAAAGGGAATATCTTTTGACTCCGGCTAAACGGGGTGTGTTGATGGCGTCATCCAAGCATGGGGAAGTAGTCTCTAAAATAAAACAGATGTGAGACAGTGACGTGGGCTGGTAAACTAGTGTACTCACTCACTCAGCTTATGCCTAGAGGGAATCTTTGGCCTCGTGTTGTCGTTGCATTTGAATGATACGAATTATGCTGAATCCATTGGTTTTGATAAACAACAATAAAAACACACCCATTGCACAAAAACAACACAAAGCAGCGTTTTCTAATAGGCTTTATCACCATTACCTTTAACCTTGCTTAGCGGTAGGGGGCAGAATTCAGGTGAGCGGAATGCGGCAAGAACTGCTATCTTATCATACTGTTGGTCTGAAGATACTAAAGTTTTATTTTGATGTATCTCAATTTGCAAATGCAAACCTTGCAAATAATGGGTGGCCTACAATGTCAACCTTAGTAAATAATGGGTACAATGGGACAGATATTTCAATGAAATATGTAACAAAATTGTTTGATTTCTCAACTACAGCCTGCAGTTAATGGCTACTTTCATAAAACATCTAAAAAATGAAACTGTTGTTGATAGATAAATGCATTGTTTGTGTCAATTAAAATTATAATTTCACCCATGTTTATTAACAAATACACAATTCAGCTGAGTCATCTTGCATGGCACATATTGGGAATTATTATCATAATAACAACTGTTCAATAACTTGTCAAACTAGTGTCAACAGAGGAAGCACACACAAATTCATAATTTTGTTTTTAATGAGAAAATAATTATATACTGTATGTGTATACTTGTGAGTCTTGCAGTAATTATAAAAACAATATAAGCAGAATATGAACATACAAGTGGTTAACATATTAACACAGGGGAACAGAATTCTCTCACAACCAACACATCTTTTTTTTTTTCCTGTCACCACTCCTTTGGTATCCTCTCCTGTGGAAAAGAACCACCTGACCTCCTATATAGAGAGGTGGCTACAAGCCTGCAATTATGCCAGAAATTGCAATATTCAGTATTAACTATGAACAACAAAAAGCAATGCAGCTCAATTCCTCTTTTTGCAAGTATGTGTGTGTGTGTGTGTGTGTGTGTGTGTGTGTGTGTGTGTGTGTGTGTGTGTGAAGGATCCTACATTTACATAGCAGACTATTTGTGTCTTAAGCCTCTGCTTAAGGTTAACACTCTGTGTCTATATCCCTGCTGATGAGCACAGAGCAGGTGCAATAGTAATACTGTGTATGCATGTCTACAGTGTGTCTCCATGCACTTTTATGTTGCTCAGATTCCAGCTCCATTCCTCCAATGCTTGGTTGTCTTTAGGGCTTCACTTTCATAACAGTCCTTGGGTACTATCAATTCTGTACACAATTACAAATCATGTGGTTATAAGATACATTTCGTCTTAAACTTAAGGCTTTGCTTGGGGCTGTGGTAGGTTCTGTCTAGTCCTTGTGTACTGTACTAAATTAAATAATTATATTGTGGAGCCAGATCGTCATCTCTCTGGGAGATGCTAAATCATTAAATACCTGTGGAAGAGTCAACAGCTTTCCTGGCATCTACATCCTGTCTTTCAATGTAGGCTACTATACATACTGTAGGCTATTTAGGATCAGCAGAAATATACAGTGATTTCTAGAATGGTATTACAGTAATGTACCACTGGGCCGATGGTTCAACTCCATAACCCTTTGATTCCATGACCGTTTCAGGTTCTAGTTCCAAAGCTGGTCCCCCCGGACTTCCTTCTTACATTCTATTATGTTATGTTAATGTAACAGGAAGTAGTTGAGGACCAAGATGGAATGTTCAAGCATTGTTTGGTCCGGCTATGGAATCAGAACCTAGGTTCTAATTCCATAGCTGGATAAAACAATGCTTGAACATTCCATCTTGGTCCAGCAATGGAACTAGAACCTGAAATGGTCTACAATGAAACCAACTGGGGTGTGCAATAGACACCTAATAACTTTAGAAACAAAAAACAATCCTCAATCCCATCATCACACTAATCAATTGATTACTCTCAGTTGGCCAGTATTTAAATCAGATATCCATCTGCACGGTAGTAATATGGAGAAGTTCAGCATTGTCAGAAATATTTGAAATGCATTGTGCTATCTGTGTATTCTACAATCCCTAAGGCGATACCCTAGTGCTTTAAACCACTTGCAATGGCAGCCAAATACATACTGTACAGTGTGGGGGTGGGTGGGCACGCAAGGAAAGCAACAAGTATAGGCTAAGCAAGATACCTCTGCATTTCTGTAACACACACTCACGCGCTTGTGCGTGCGCACGCACACACGCACACACGCGCACACACACACACACACAATGCTTGCCATGAACGATGAAATCTTAGCATTCTGATTGGGAAGAATGAAAGCATGATTTCTCCCCCTAAATGGCTCCAGAGACACAAAATAGCAGTTGATAGAATTATTGTTTTTCTTTTTTTCTTTTTCTAAAAAGCATACACACATACTGAAATGCCTGTCATTCGCAAACAAAAAAAAATCACTATTTTCCATCCACAAGTACATTGTCCTCACTGCACAAATAAAAAATAATAAGAATAATCTCCTTAGAAAAGCAACTGTTAACCATTCATTCTCCACATCAAAGAACCCAAGTACAAATCATATTTCCTTCACAGAGGATTCAAATCTGTTTTTTTTCACTCACTGCTTTGCCATTTCCAATAAACAAGAGGGCAATTGTCATTAACTGTATATATCAACATCGCTGTATATACGTAGTTTGTCAGTCAGAAAATGTTGTTACCCTTCTGAGCAAAGCCAGCTCTTAAATAATGCTTAATTATTATAATCCTATGTTATCTCACACTTTTTCTCTTCCTAAGGTTGAAGTGTGAGTGATTCAGCTTACAACACTTCACCAACAAATTTCCAATTGCTTGGTGTTAATGACAGTCACACTGGTAAATACATTTTCTCAGCTCAGAGGCTGCAATACAAATCAATACTTGCCAAGACAGAAATGTACTACGCATGTGCCATTCTACTTTTGAAGTTACAAGGAATACCTACAAAGGGACAATAAGAACTGTCCATTAAATACATTTGAGTATATATATATATATTATTATATGCATATAAAAATGAGATTTACTTTGATAACACATGCTCAGCGACAGTGGAATTCTTGAAATTCTACAAAGGAGAAGGTATTAAGTGGAATTGTATGTTTGTAGTTGCCGGGGGAGACCTAGATGAATGATTACTGAAATGGAATAGAAATCATGTCATTCCACCATGCTGATTTCTTTAGTCTAAACGGAGGTAGGCCTATTGCACTTCCGTACATGGTTTCAGATCTGCCTCGATCCTGTTTGCAAAAGGCGACACGAAAACCACAATGCAGTGAAGAATTTGTACATTAATCCTCTCAGATGAAGAGGTGAATTACAGAAAGAATCTTTTGTTATTTATCTCTCTCTATCCAAGTGCTACTGAATTAAACTGATTGCTTGTATCTCCTCCATCCATGCTTTACTTCATTTCATTTTTTTTCTTTCACCATTTATATTTCTATCTCTTTCACACTTTCTATCTCTTTCGCTTTACCTCTTTTCTGTCTGTGAACAGTGTCTCCACTGTGTATGTTGTTAAGGCCCTAACCCAACCAGACTGCACTCACATGATAGGTGCCACGTCTTTGCCCATACTGGTAGTTCCCCATGAAACGGCAAGGTTCCTATATTCCTATATCACAACATCTCCACATGACAAGCAAAAACAGACAACCTTTCATGCACCTTTATCACAGCTACTAACTGCCTCGGTATTGACTTTTTTCAATCAATCAATTGAATTGATTGACTTAGACCAGTAACACTTTAGGCAGCTGTTCTGTTCTGCCCACATGGAGACAGTATTTGTGACATTATAAATATTTGTGTGCCACTAAGTGGCCTCTACCTGAACCAAAAACTGTGACCAGGTGTATGACCAGCTTAAGGCCTCTGAACCTGCCAGGACTACTAGTCATGCAGACTCCTTGTGCCAATGAACTAACTACTGTAAAACATACCGAGACCATGTGTATTTTATCTTTGCCTATTTGATCAAAGCTTTGGTCTCATAATACTGACACTGATTGCTGGTAGATAAACAACACTGTAATCTTTATAAACAAAACCAAGAGCATGATTTGATTGTCTGCACTTGACTATTCACTCTAATCACAAACTACTAGGTACCCCTGATGAAAAAATGATGAATCAGAAAAAATAAATTCCTCACTCATGAAACTGTCAAG
Source organism: Sardinella tawilis (assembly GCA_030264315.1). NCBI lineage: Eukaryota > Metazoa > Chordata > Actinopteri > Clupeiformes > Clupeidae > Sardinella > Sardinella tawilis. The sequence continues at coordinate 18,765,316 of JASCQY010000022.1, forward strand.
TGCATTTTTAAGGTACGTCGCATTACCAGCAGGTTGGCCCATCTGCTTACATCCACAAACAATCAACATCCTGTTTCTCTCTTTTTTTTGCGTTTACTCTCTCATTTCCTGCTTGGAGAGAATGGAAAATGGCACAGCTGCAGAAAGGCATTTCCCTCCAATAGGATCCTACTTCCTTGATCCTCCTTCACATGCAGAGACACTGATTGGCGAGCGGAGTGGAGCGGCTACTTCCATGGTCCCCGCATGTGCTCTCTGGACCACATGCTACTGCATCTTTTTATTTTTTATTTATCTTTTTATTTTATTATTATTTATAGGTTGCGGAATATCCATGCTTTCAACTTCTTTCAATTCTAACTTAACCGGCGGATACTCTGTTCTGAAGATGCAGTGGAGAAACAAAAGAGGAGAACTGCAGAAATAGTTTTAACGCGTATAGAAAAAAAAATGGTTATCAATATTGATATATATTTAGATAGTCCTTTTGGTTCAGTAGACATGGGCTACGTGTGTTGATACTTGGTGTAGACTAACTTCTCAAAGCTAGTGGGCGGAGTGGGATTCAATGTATGGGCTATACCATGTCGATGAAAGTTCCACAAATCCAGGGCCAAAACCAGAAAGAGAGATGAAACAGGACACACCTCTTCAGTTTTCATGGAAATCCCAAAGCGTTTGATAGAAACCAGTCCTTTCAAAAAGATCTCTTGTTGACTAAATAGACAGATTTATATCCGTTTCATCTTAAAAAATGCTCTGAAGCAACAAGCATACCACCCAAATAAGTCTCATGCTCAGAGTAGCACAATTCCCTGTGCTGTATACACTTCCAAAAAATACAGAGTAGAAAATCGCAAACAGAACCCTGAAGCAATAAAAGAAAGTGATCCTGCTAACAGGTGAATAGAGGCCTTCATTATGTTTGCCCCATGCTGCTTGTCCACCACACCAGCAGGTGGCCCCGCTTTCAATTTCTTCACTCCTGGAATATGGAGCCCCCTTACTTCAATAAATACACTGGGTTGTCCGCCGGAGATGCCCCCCAAATTTATTTAGCTTAGCCTTCTATATTTGGGGGAGTTGGGGGGGGGGTGTCAAAATCTACTCTTCCTCTTCCTCCTCTTCTTCTTCCTCTTCCTCCTCAGCCTCATCTTGGTTGGCATAAATCCCTGCCTCCCATTTCAGTGCCATGTTGCTTTTTCGGCGGGTCACTCGAGTAGCTTCCAGCACCTGGAAAAAGAGAACCAGGCTTCATTTTTGGTCAACACAATGTCTTTACCTTAAGCCACCTCTTAAGTCTAATTCATGCTTCATTTCTCTTTGCATCTCCTTTTAATGAATTACAATCACAGTTTTCCCAGCCTATCAGTGATCTAAACAATAGGAAAATTGACATACTATCTCACAATTTAGCACTACTTGGACTAAAAGAGAACACATTCTGGATTATTTTAACCAAATCTGGATCCTAATCTCACACTGTGTCTCTGATGAATAGGCTGACTGGATCAACGAACAACTAAAAAAACTGCCTGCTTTATCTCTCTATTCTGATTCGTTCATACACTTTCCACAATTGGGGAAATTCCTCTTTTACTAACACAGCCACTTTCTATACTTTAATATGTTTTTTAAGAGTTCCAAATGGTCAAAAGCCGAGTTAAAAACATGTTAAACTCTAAAAACTCTAAAAAGCTACCACAGAACAATTAACCCATAAAGGCAGTTTCAGGCAATGGTGCACTCTGTTCACTGAGATCCTCACATTTGTGCTCAGCACATGTCAACACCATGCACACACACACGCACACACACACCAACAAAAAACATCCACTGCTTTGTCAGCCTGATAAAGCTTGTCGCACATGCTCAGTCACAGCTCACTGATTGCTCATTTTTTCACACGCACAAGCACACACACACACACACACGCATAGATACACACACACACACACACACACACACACACACACACAGTCATTTCAAACACCGATGTGAATCAAAGCTCAAGTAAACACAGGCTTAAAATAAATAGAACTCATCAGTAGCACACAAATGTAACAAAGGAAAGGCTGCCATGCCAGGTCACAGAGCTGAATGGGCTGGTCTTTGTGGGCTTTGCTACTGGAACAGGTGTTGCATATAAAGGTGGGGGGCAGTGCTTGCTTTTCTTTTCCAACGAACCAGAACATCCAGTATTTTATCTCAGCTCTGGGCACTGATAGTCGCTAGCTGCTAGCATGTAAATAAAGCCTGGGTGGCAAACGGATGTCTGTCTGCAGTTAGCACAGGAGAGCGTTAGCTTCGAGAGCAGAGCTCATTTAGAATTTATCTGAACTTGGACTTTCACCACTAATAGGCCTATCTGAATAATATTTATCTATAGCCTACCAGAACTTTGAACACTGTAAACTGTGTCAAATTTATCTGATAAAAGACTGGACATTGCCGATCCGATCCACCCATCCCTCCCACCCCATTCCGCTGGTGACCCATTAGTCAAGACCAAAAGAGGGGGGTGGGGGTGGGGGTGGGGGCAAGTGGTAGGGGTGAGCAGTGGGTTATTTAACACTCAGTGTGTGTGAAGGACAGAACCACAAGGAGCAAACACTTCTGCTTTTCTTTTCTGGTCAAACTTCTGCTTTCAAAAAGACCAACAGTGATGGATTAAGGCAGGCCATTGTAGCATGTCACTCCAGTCAGTTTTCAGTGGTGCACAAGGAAGCTGTGTTCCTCTTTACCACTGGCTCTGGGTCAAAACACCAACACTTACACGGATCCGTGCCACAGCGTTGGCATCATGCTACACCCATCGACAACAATGGCCCACCAACAAAAAAAAAACAAAAAAAAAAACAAAACAACAAAAACAACAATGAGAACAACAACAAAAAACAGCAACAACATCAAAAACAGCAACAACAGAAGGGGAACATGCAAATGACCACAGCATGGATAGGACAGCAAATCGAGCATTTTGACAGGTACCTCTGATGTAACATCGCTAGCGAGCTTTAAACGGGCATACTGACAAAAGGGAGAGAGTAAGTATTAGAGTCAGGTGGCTGATGAAACCCTGGCAGAGAAGAGAACAAGTCTGGCAAAGCTTCCCAGTTTCATAATGATACTTGTGTAGCATTTGCAAACCACACATTCACAATTCCCTATTTATGAGTAGCCTAACCTGTTTGCTTTGAGCTGGGTTGGCAAATGGGTACAGCAAGATCACCATTTTTTTTTATCAGAGAAGACTAATTAACAGTCAGTTTTACAATAAAAAAAAGTAATGCGTAATAACATTGTAGGTAATCATTTATCCGGAAAATAGATCGGTGGACTTTTTGAAGGAGGCATCTGGTGTGATTCAATCTAAAAGTTGTTTAAGGTCACAAAGTGCTCTCTGTCAGCAACTGAATGAAAAATGTGATACAACATACAGTAGATCGAATAAGAAGGAGGCAGCCAACATTAACTGAATGGGGCATACAATAGGAAAATTAAACTGATGGTGAGCTTTTGTGCCCCATTCAGTTAGTCTTAGCTGCCTGTTTAGTGTTGGGTCATGTGTTGTGTCAAGTTTCCCCAACCTTTTGTTTGCTATGTTGTGTTCTCCATGTTTCCCCCATGGTGTTATGTGTGTTGGTGTTACGTGTAGTAATGTGCTCCCAATGTTTTCCCCTCCCTTGGTATTACTGGTGAATGTAAAAATGAAATAGTTTGTAGGAAAAAAAAACTAATAAAGGAAAAAAAATGAAATAAATTGTAGTATGCCAAAGAATGTACTTACAAATAAGAACAGTGCTACAATAAAGTATTTAAACTTTTCCTAGCCAACCACACTCTATGACCTTAAACAACAGGACTATGGATTGATTCACACCAGATTTTTCCATTAAAGCAAATTTTGGTTTAGGCAGAAGGGCGAGGTGGCCTAATGTCCCCCTTCTGTTCTTCTACTATTGACAAATATTGGCATACATCCCATTTTCGGACTCTTGTAAGGAGTCAGCCTGTTTCAATTCACTTATTCCCCGGAAGGAAAGTCCCTTCTATTAGGTCAACTGACAAGACAGAGCAAGAACACACCCCTATCATCTTCCCCCTGACATAGAACCTGATTCAGTATCATGCTGCCATAACTGGGTGGGGTGTCATGTGATCTTATTGGGATCCCAAATACCTGGACAAGGTTTCAATCTTATTATGCTGGAGGACACTCACAAAGCTTGCATGCTTCAGGAGACTGCAAACATTATCTTATTTTCTAATGAAGACAACAAAATGGTCACAGTATAAGCATGAATGATCAATGCAAGAAAACAAACAGATGTTCTCACCCCCCAGATTTCATAACCACAGGCCAATGGAGGTATGCAAAACTGTCCCGACAACCTAACCTGACACACATTACAATATAATGTGTGTACACATCCATTGCTGGTGTGGTATAGTGGACACTTACGCTATTGTCCTCCAACTTCTCTCTGCGTTTAACCTTGTGGCTCTCGTAGTCCTCCATCAGGGTCTGCATGAGGTTCTTAGGGCGCAGGCTACCCCCGGAGTCATCGCTGCCCAAATCGGAGAGGGGTGAGGGGAGAGGCCCTTCAGATGAACAGGGTGAAGCAGGAGGGGCCGGGCGTATCTTCTCAATCTTCCCTGGAGACAAAATGGCCTTTAGTCTACATGTATTTCATATAACTGCATATGTGTAGTGTCTTGATATTTACTCATATCCTGTACAAGTGTAAACTTATAAGCGACTTGCTTGTACAGCTTTGATCAGCAGAGTTATGATGGTTTTTGTCATGATTGAAAAATTGGATTAACGATTTTTACACCTCAAACCCTGTATGACTATGTGACAGACAATAAAGCACACTCATAAATACACACACATACAGAACATTTAATGGCATAAAACATAGTTTGGACATCTCTAATCAAAATGTACAAAATGTTTATGTCTCCAAGCCAAAAGTATGAGAATGGAAAAGTCTTTGTGTAGCAATACTGGAGAGAGGAAGTGGAATGCTGGTTTGTCTGCGAGCTTGACAAGGCTCAAGCAAGTCAGATTCTGGTGTTTCAATGGGACCTTTAAAGTCAGATAGACTCCTCTTTCTATCTATCTAATGGGAGGAGATGAAGACGGCTGCCGTAGACCATTTCAAGAGAGTTCGACAAGCTGTTGTAGGGCTTCCCTTTAAACATGTTATCTTAACATAGCATAAATGTCTTGGGAACGAAACAGAACATTCAAGTGTAATTTTTGTTTTTATTGTTGGGTCTATACGCTCCAGTGTTATCTGTCACTCTGTACTATATCTCCATTGGCTTGGCTCTGCTATGGCTGTGTCTCAAATGCCGAACTGTACAGGTACTTGCACTGCAACACTGCGGCCATAGTGTGCATTTTCGACGTGAAGTGTTGTCCCAAATAGAACACTTAACTGAAAACACTTAAAGGAGGTGACGGATATAACCGCTGTTTAAAAACGCGAACTCAAACAAACATTCAGAAGATTTGAGACACGGCCTATGTGTCATTTCAGCACGTCCTTGTCCCAGTCTTGCATCACTCCAGAGAGCGCAGTTAGGCAATCTTCCTCTGTTTTGGCTCCATAGTTCTGCATGAGGCCTGGCCACTCAACTTATCAAGGGGGCTCAAGGTCACTGGGTGGTGAAAGGAATTTAAAGTAGACGTTTTCTTCAAACATACCTCTCTCTGCTTTCTGTTAGCTTTGGTCTGAGATATGCTCTCTGGTTTCAGAGTTGCTCAAACTTCAAATGAATGAAATAATTCCAAATGAATAGGTCAAATGAACACTGAAGTTCAATCTCTCTAACAGTGGTTGCCTTTGTGATCTTTTCAAAACTGAAAGTAAGGAATTTTCAAAATGGATTTTCCCCAAAGTCCTTCCACCAAATTCAGCTGCTCTAACAATGCCTGCAGATGCTCTGGCCAAGATCCATAAAACATGTTACATTTACCCCCAAAACTTGGGGTACAGAATCAGAACATTCACCATGGTTTTACTATGAGTAAATACCACAGTTACCATGAATGCATAGTTTTTTGAGTACCCAGAAAACTATGGTTGATGACACCATGATTCATCTATGGTTTCACTGCAGTTGGCCATAAACCGCGGTTCTTACCATAGTTTTAATTTTACATTGGTTCTCACCATGGTTCTTATTTTAAAATGGTTCTCACCATGGTTTTTACAGCTTAACTTTTTTTTGCGGGTGGTGGTGGTCACTTTTGTCCTTTCCTTAGATAGGACTGTAGAGCACGATGGAGAGACCGGGAAGGATCTGGAAATCAGCTCAGGTCGGATTCAAACCTGGGTCCCCTCTTGTGTATGGTACCTTAGCCCACTGAGCCACTCCTATGGGTTTTTTTTTTTTTTTTTTTTTTTTTTTACCATTTTCTGTATTTTACCATGGTTTTCCATTTGTCTTTCATGGTTTGCATAGTATTTTGGTTATGGAAAACTATGGTAGAACCACAGCTACCATTCATGCCACGGATAAACCATGTTAGTACTTGTAATACTTGTGATGACTATAGGACCATAGTACTTGTAATAACTACTATGAGGTACTACAGTGAAACCATGTTTTGCATATAAAACACAATAAACCATAGGGAATTTTCGTAAGGGTTCTGATATACTGTGGACGGGCTAAAACTATGACGACGGTGCTGGCTTGAATCGTTCCTCGTTATGATTGATCGTAGCATTATCCAATTGCGTGCAGTAAGACTTTGAAATGCATGCTTGGTGCCGCCGCTAGAGGTTGCCATTTACATTGATCTTGGCCAGACCCATAATCGGAAAGATTATCAAGGTTTGGATTTCCAGGCTACCATAACATGGGATCAAAAGAATACATGAGTCCAGTGAGACAGAGACAACAGGAGGCTCAGACAGACAGACTTTCTCAAAATGGAGAAAGATTTATCAACAGAAGGCCTGGAGGAAATTCAACACTTCCTATATAGAGGAAGATTGCATCAAGAACAATGTGCAATCATAATGCAATGTATAATAAGCATGATTCTTTTTCTCAAGTTCCTCTTTATGATAACAGATCTAATTTATTTAATCATGTGGACATTGAAGATAGAAAAGGTCTTCCTTTTCCACTAGAAGTTCACTTGGAGGCCATCAATGCAGAGCTTGGTTTCAGAATAGGTTAAATCTATGTAAGATTTATTATTATATAATTGAAACTTACATACTGTATGTGCTCAATACTTTATATATTCATCTCAAATGAATAGAAAGAACCTCATCAAAGTTCTGTTTAAACACTGGTTGCCTCTGTGCCATTGTGAAACTGAAAGTGGAAACATTTTTCCAAATGGATTTTCCCCAAAGCCCTCCCAAATTCAGCTGCTCTCCTGACATGACGCTAAAGGCAGTGCGTGCAACAGAACAGACTGACTGCCTCTTCATGTTTGTGCTCTTGGCCGTCTGGCATTCCGGCTCTGTGATTCCCCCAGTCAGAGTCCAGTGAGGGTGAGGAAACAGGAGACACACAGAGAAAGGACACTTTGCCATTGAAGGCCTTAGAGGAAATTCCACATTTCTCCACATTTTTTCCTTAATCTCCTCAAGCTCCATTTTGTGCTAACAGGAATACTGACCTTTGCTGTTGTAAACAGATGAAACAGCGAACAAAAAAATGGCTAAATTGCTAACATACTGTAGGTTTTATGCTCTAACAGTTGGGTCAGCCAGCTTTGCACATCAAGGAAGCCTCTGATGCAAAGCTGGAGCTTTTGCAGCATAGAGGACATAGAATACTGGGATTCGCTCGATGGAGTTTTTTGCCCTCAACGGAACCTTCCAGGCAGTGATGCCTGCAAGACACTACCCTATCCCTTACCCTAAACCTAACCATCATCTTAACCCTAAATCAGCCTTTTTGCCCTCAACGGTGCCTTCCAGGCAGCGAAGCCTACAAGGCACTACCCTATCCCTTACCCTAAACCTAACCATCATCTTAACCCTAAATCAGCCTTTTTGCCCTCAACGGTGCCTTCCAGGCAGCGCTGCCTAGAGGGCACTGTTGAGGGCAAAAAAGACCAATAGGCATTGGGCTCACATGGACACCCATAAACTGTAACAGTTCATTGAGCATACACTCTGTTATGTGCCTCAGCGCCCCCATCAGCCTGGTAGTGGTAGTGCCATAGTTATGGGGGATGGCCGCAGTATAGGCCTTATTATAGGGGAGGGGGTTTCACCTGGCAGCAGGGGAAACTGGGCATAAATGTAGCCAAGAACTCCTCCTTCTCTCTCTCATCTCTCTCACACTCACATACACACACCCAGCTCATATGCGTTTTTCATTTTTAACCCCAGACATATTTTTGATAACCATAACATTCAACATTGATTTTGTTTGCGTTTGCCTCATCTATGTTTCGACCAGAGACAGAAACAACCCTTGGGTGATGAAAATAGGTCACCTGGATCCTACAAACTCATGCATACAGCAGACACACACACACCTTCTGTGGACCCCTATGCAGTACCCTGTTACGCCAGCAGGTGGCAGCAGATGGTCACCAGGCCACAAACGTTCACCACCACTAACACTAATCCCCCTCAACTTCCTCACGGCAAAACAACAAGACACATACTTTTAAATTTTGGAAAAATACACAACCCGCCATTATGTAAATGTAGGGTAAACAGCTGCACCTGGATTCCCAAACATTACTGTCACTGGCTTGGGCCCAAGAATGCGAGGTTGACTATGACTGGAGAGAGGCAGGCGTTTAAGGGCTGAGGACACAGCTGGCTGGGGAGGCTCAGGCGGCCTCTGACTCTGCTTTGAAGTGACAGCTAGTCGAGCTGACTCACATTTACACACACACAGACACACACACTCACACACATACTCGTGTGGCAGCTGCAGGACTGTGGGATTGTGCATGCGAAGGCCAAGACCCTCAAAGAAATCTCCACCGTTGAGGCCCAGCCCGCGGCTCCGGTTTACATGACAACAAATCAGTGACTAATAAACGTCAGTGATGATATTTATGAAGGCAATTATCTCAAAGGCTATTTGCTACTGGTCCTGAAGAGAGTATGATGGTTCTCATTAGCACAGAGAACTTTCTAGAACTGGTTCACATAAACAAACAGCATCTGACGGCCTCTCTTGTAATTAGCCCTCTGAACCTGAGCAGGCAGGCAGGCAGGCAGGCACTGGTATGTACTGTGTTATTATCTTAGCCAGCCTGGCCCAGGCGTAATTAGCAAAGCTATGGGCAAGCCACTGTGTACATTGCTAATCCTGGCGGTGGCTCGTCCTCAGAGGATAATGACTTGGGCTCCTGCCAGCTTGTGCCGCTGCCCATTTCATCTTCTCCACCAAGAGCCTGTTTGATTTGTCATCGCCGTCTCCGAAGCACGCTGGCTTGCTGATTTTGTGCAGATGTACTCTTGGGGTCAGCCTTCACCTCTCTCTCTCTCTCTCTCTCTCTTTCCTTTTCTCTCTTTCTTTCTCTCTGTCTCGGCCTTCCTCTCCTCTTTTCTCAGTCTGCATATTGTCACGCTACACTCGCTCACTGCAAATGTAAGTGCTTATTTTCATAATGACATGCTCTAAGTGGTTTGGGTTCAGCCATTACAGGTGAGATGGTGAGCCAGGAAAAGTTCATTTTATGGGATCATTTAACAAGAGGCTAAACTCAGATGGGGTTTGGAGTGGGCTGTAATTTACAAAGAGGGTCAGCTCAGATGAAGACACAAACACTGCATCGTTAGTGAGGGCAATTAACTGTGCTGTTGTGGATGGTTTTAGTTACCATTAAGCTGCCTTGAAAGTGGAATATTTTAAACAGAATATTTTAAGTGTCTATTGAAATGAAATGAAATTAAAATGTCAGCTAAAGGTAAACAGAAACACTGACTACAAAATGTAGTGTAATATTTATTCACCTGTACCATTAAAATGTTCTGTGTGATTTGAAAACAAAATCATATCAAACAAAAACACCTTGGCATATGGCATTGTTGTTGGTGGTGGATGTGTTGTTGGTGCTGGATGTGTGTGAAGGGACTGGTTGGTCCTGCCTTACCTGGTGCTGTTTTTCCTGGGAGAACCAGTTTGGCAGGCAGGCTGTTGGTCTTCTGCTTGTGGCTTGGGGCAGGTTGGGGTCGGAAGGTCTGCGTCTGTCGCTGCCTCTTCAGCTCCTCCTCGCGCTCTTGGGCAGCTCGGATCTCCTCCTCGATCATGGACAGGGTCCTCTGCTTGCGGGAGCGCAGCTTGAAGGGGCCTGCGGTCACCTCTGCATCCTGGTTCTTCATCACGGATGCCGTGCTCCTCAGCTCCGCGGCCTCCGAGTACTTGCTGAAGTAGCTGAACTCCGGCTTCTCGCTGGGAGGTGGAGAGGGGCTGGGTGGCTTGTATGTGTTCACGGGCGCAGGGGCGCAGGCGTGGGTAGGAGTAGGACTGCTTGGCACGCTGGCAATTCGGGGACCGACACAAGGTCGTGCTGCCGCAGCCTGGACGGTGATTGTGGGAGAGGGTCTCTTCTCCTCCACAGGGGTTGGCACTCGTGGGGAAGTAGTGGGCACGGGCGAAGGCGAGGGCACGGGAGACACAGGAGTTTCCCGAGGCTGTGGAGCAGGCGGTGACGGCTGTGTCACCTCCACACGTCTCTCTGGGATGGGGGACGACTGCTGGGTGGCCTGTCTCGGCTCCCACTCATCGTTCTGTTGGGCGATTGCATGCTGGATGGCGTTCTGCACCAGAACCCCAGCGTGGTACTCAAGCTCCTCTTCGGTCAGGCTGTCGGCTTGGTAGGAGACGGACACGCCCTGGTCGTCTGGCGACTTGATGCCCTTGTCTGACTTGCCGTTGATAGGAGTGGTGGCCATAGGGGTGGAGGGGAAGGAATAGTCTCCCAGGGAGTTCTCCAGGAAGGCACTCATGGTCTCGTTGGAGGCTCCGCTGTCGCTCACGTTGTCCATGCTGAAGTCGTTGGATAGGGTCTCTAGAACGGTGGTGTCCTGGGAGCGTACGGACAGGTCATCAAGTCCCGAGTCGATCTCCTCAGGGTGGTACGAGCTGTTAGAGGAGCGCTGCACTTGGAACATCTCCGGCTCATCATCCTTCACCAAAGTCATGACGGCATGGGCGCAAGTGATGTCGCTTTCCTCGTTCCAGGCCTTTGGGCTCTCCTTTCTCTCCATGTCTGCCATGCTTTGAGAAGGCGAGCTACCTGGGCTGCAGAAAATCCTCTCCGTTTTCACTGTTGTGACATCGCAGCGGTCGTCAAGCCCTTGTAGCCCCTGGCTGGCAATGGTGACGGAGCCTCCAGGCCTCTCGACATGTGTGACCTCCGACACTCGAGAGAATGGTTTGGCCGAGTACAACTGGGGAGCGACGCTTCGTCTTGGGCCGGGGGCAGGCTGCTTCACGTGTTCCATCTGCAGAAACTGCTTCCGTGCCGCTGAGAAGTCCACCTGCTCGGTCACGATGTCCTCCTTGTTCACTGGCTCGGGCGGGGTGGAGGAGGGCGTGGGGCTCGGGGCCATCGGATTCGGGGAGGACTGCGAGGCGCGGCCGTACTCCATCCTCTTCTGCTTGCGCTCCTCGTACTTCCGGTGCGACTCCAGCTTGTCGGGGTCCAGCTCCTCCTCCAGGGTCTTCTCCTGAGGAGGGTTCCACCACTTCGCCGCGATCCCTGGGTTCTTCTTCACGGCCTGGCCCCTGATCAGCTCCAGGCGTTCCTTCTCCAGCTCAGCGATCTCCTCCGATGGCCTGACCTTCTTCACTCGAATCTCCTTCTCTGTGGGAGCATCAAAGAGCTTGGAGGGTTTCTTGTCCTCCTGGAAACTGCGCAGCTCAAAGCGTGCTTCTTTTTTGATGGTTGTCATTGGTTGCTTGGCAAGCGACCTATCATCTTGAACAAGTGACACTGAGTGGCCATTCGGCCTGGTGCTGTCACCTTCCTCACCCACAAAAGTGGTCTGCTTGCTTCTCTCCACTACAACCTCATGATTAGTTGGCAGAGAGACATCAGTTACTTCGACCGAGGGCCCGTTGCCATCGATATTGATTGGCCGCAGCTCAGGAGAAGAAGTTCCATTTGAAGTCATGTCAGCAGCAGGGTCACAACAGTTCGCCTCAAGGACTTCGTCAAGGTAACGGATCTCCTGGGCAACCTCGGTGTCCATGGTTTCGCCCTGGTGGGCTGTGCCATTCTGTCCTGCACTGTGGCACTTCTGGCTCTCGCTGTGGCCTGCCACCTCCATGTTGTCCTTGCCTCCAGATATCACACTTACAGAGTCTACGAAACTGACACTCTTGAGGTTCCTCTCCTTCTTCAGCTCACTAGCATCCTCTGGGGAGGATTTCTGCCAGACAAAGGGAAAGAAACAGAAAGAAGAAATTTAAATTAGTTAACTGCTGGAAAGCTCCCTTTTGCTATTCTGGGCACATCCACACAGACACATACTCTTTTCATCTTCCTGAGAAGTAAACTTCCCTGGGAGTTCACGACTTGCGCAAAGCGTTCAAAAAACACTCACACATAAATGGTGTTTACATAATTTGTGCGCAAGAGAGCAACACGCCGGCTCCGTGGAATCATTGTGTATCATGCCGTGTATCATGCATAATAGAGGCATTGCCCATGATGGCGAGGACGGCGGCTGTGTGGAACTCTGAACCAGGCAATATGATCTGGCCTGTTAATAATGCAAACAGCCTTGTGGTTGGTGCCCCTAGTCTCCTGTGGCTATTCACTACTCTATTACTACATCTCTATGTGCAACAGTGAGCCACAACCCCCCCCCCCCCCACCTCTCTCTTTGTCTCTCTCTCGCTTCATGGACAAAGCTACAAAAATCCATTTAATCCAAACAAACTTTTAATTATTTACATTTTTTATATTACATTATTTACAAAAAATAGAAAAACAGTGTAACAGACAGTGTCAACTAAAGATAGTATTACTGAAACAAATCACAAATTCAACATCAATTTAACAAACGCCTGTTTCATTCAAAAAAAGGTCAGCCTTACTCTTTGTCTGTCTTTGTGTGTCCTTGTATGTCATTATATAGTTCCACCAAGACTGAGTCTGTTAACTAGGCTACATCATTAAACAGTCAAGGACAACAGATGGAAAATTTAAAAGGGAGGCCGACGACTTTGTTTCCTGTCCCTCTTCTACAAAAGCCAGTTGCTACAGTACATCTGACATGCCATACCATGCCCTGTACTGCACGGAACAGGAGCTAGGAAGGGTCACTTTAAGCCATTTACTGCATGAAATGATGTCTCTGTTTTGCAGAAGTAGCTCGTATTTAGTAAAACTAGCACACATTTTCTCAATCTAAAACAACAAAAGAAGTTCTAGCAATGGTACATTGCAGGTTGCATGCAGAGTGAAATGCAGCAGTATGCCATTTCAGAAACGGCAAATGACCCACTCAGTGTGGCATCAGACTAGCTGGACTGGACCCCTGGAGTCCCAGGCAGGGGAAAGACGGGGGCTGGTGGGGAAGTGAACCAGGATGGGTGGAGGGGTGGATGGGTGGATACTGTAGGTGGAGCAGTGCCCCTTATAAGGTGATGGCACCAATACGAGTGAGTGGTGTGCATGTACCCTCTGAGGACACAATACTATAGCGCCCAAGAGGAAGGAATCAGACTGATTGAGAAGAAGCTTCAAAACCTGTGGTCTCATTGGCCTGCTAAAAAAAAGAATCAGACTGATTGAGAAGAAGCTTCAAAACCTGTGGTCTCATTGGCCTGCTAAAAAAAAGAATCAGACTGATTGA
>JASCQY010000022.1:18791377-18802079 GCA_030264315.1 Sardinella tawilis
CACACACACACACACACACACACACACACACACACACACACACACACACACACACACACACACACACACACAATGAGTGTCCTTGTGGCCCAATTGAGAGATGCCTATTTGGACAGAAAGGACAACCCCACACTGCATACAGATGGACCAATCTTAATTCAGCCACTGACAACGGATCACCATTAAGCCATTCTGGGTTTTATTAAGCGCCACTTCTCACTGCCCAGTGTGCTTCACTCAAGGACGTCATTATAGTCTCTCCTCCTGGAACACTGGGCTCCAGTTCATTGCCCTTGGCCAGTACCTCTTTAACTGGCCGACTAATAAACACAAAGGCAAAACGCGTTATTTGGTCAGGGGCTGTTTCAAACATGTAAACAAACAAACAAACAAACAAACAAACAAACAGATGTTTGTGTGATCTTGTCTTGTAAGCAGATGTTTGTTTGTCCTGAGAGGCAGACAGAGAGTGTGACAGGCGTGAGTGATACAGCATACAGGTTAGCGGAGCACTTAGAGCCCCAGTGAATATAACACTCAGAATCTCTCACACCACAGCAGCAGAAGCAGCTATCAGATGATCTGATCTGAACAAAGACTCAGTCACTGGGAGGGCATTCCAACAAGCCATTCATGAATCAGAGAGCAACGCTGTCACACAACCCCTCCTCCTCGTACTACTGCTAAGACTACTACTACTACTACTGCTACTACTACTACTACTACTGTTTTTACTTTCACTACAACTGACGCTCGATGCTAATATCAATACATACATATCGATACACTGCCACAACTATAGGACATAATGTTTTGACTTGTATTGACATATTTTTGACTAATCTGCCAGTAATTGTATTTGAGACAAAACTCTCTCCTCCTACTCAATGTATAACAGGCTGGGGTTTAGGGAGAGTGAGTACTTGAAGAGAACAATGCACCCACTGTGCAGTGCCGTGTGTGAGACGTAGTATTAGAAGTGGGGAGGTTTTCTGCCCGTGCGGAGGATGTTGATTTCAGGGTGTGCCGGTATCCTGAGTGGGTTACTCCCTATAGCAGAGGTCCACTCCCTCAGCTTCCCCTACTCTCTGAAGAGCTGAACACAGCTCACTGATACAGGCCTGGCAATACAAACCTGCTCTGTGCAGATTGCTCAGACACTGAGTTAGGTGTAGTCGGCTATGAGAGGGGATTCCCCTTACTGGCTGTAAAGGTCAAAGGTCAATCAGTCCATATCGCTGTTCTTTGAGGCTGCTGAGTGCTGTTGGTAGGTAAAAGGACAACAGCATTTGGTTCAAAGTAGACGGAATTTATGAACTAGCAGCTAAGGCTAATTGATAGGGACAAAAGAAGATTAAACATTTTGCCCTCATTAATTGGCTATTGTTCTCTTACATACCGACAGCTCTTGGCAACATGAAACAACAGGGCCAAGGCTTGATTCACTCCAGATAATCCCTTCAACACAGCTCAAGGATACAGCAATATAACCTGGAGAGCCGTCCTTTAGGATATCAAGAGTGCTCTGTGCAGATTGCTTTGCCATTGAGTTTAGTAGGCTATGAAAGTGGATCATGGAAACTCGAGGGGATTGGTCCTTGCAGTGTGGTGGCAAACTCACTCACTGCTTCCACAGTCTAGTGCGCATACAGAGGAAGCATCTTCTTCTTTTCAAGGACGGAAACTTGAAAGGATCCCTTCAGCTCCTCGCTTTCTTCACATAAAATATTCAGGTACAATAGCAGCTCGGTTCCAAGTAATACAAGTTTCTGGTCAGCCACTGCCCACTGCGGTGGAGAGTGAAAGATAAAAGATAACATTACAAGCATGGTTGGGTGTCCTGTCAGAGTGCCACCTCGTCTAGCGGACAGGACACCACATTACTGCACCATTAGTCTTGAATAGTGGCTGAAGAGAGTGCAGGTCGGACTCAAGGTTTGGGGTTCAGATCTGCTTAAGCCGCTGCTGCTGCCGCATTGGCTGTCTAGGATCTGCCTGGCGAGCAGCATAGGCTATTTGGCCAAAGGATGGCCATATCTAGAAATGCAGGCAGATGGCCTTTGCATTGATAGCGGTGAATAACAATTAAGTCTTGGACATGCAAGGCAAATATAGAGAAATTGAATTGCACTGACACATCCTGACAATTTTGCATGTAACAGGCACAACTTGTTATTTGTGAAAACCTAGCTGCAAAATTAGGACAAAATTAGGACACAAAGCACGGTAGGCTAAACAACGAGGCTACACAACACCATGAATAAAAACAATCTCTACTTATCATTAATTACCTGGAGGATGTTGGTTAATGAGTAATTTAAAGTGAATCTCACCCCTGGGTGGCTCAGCTGGGAGCCTAATATGAGGTGTAGCTATTCAATATTAATGCTGTAATTCAGCTGTAATGTGGACAATACCTGCATAATGCACAATTACCTAGTGTCTCATAGTCAGTCTTCTTGAGTAATGAAATACATCCAACACGCAAGGGAAAGCAGCAGTGTGATACATGACAACAGTAAAGGAATGAGACAGAGGGAGAAAGAGAAGAGAAGAGAAGAGAGAGAGAGAGAGAGAGAAAGAGAGATCAGCCTTGCCAGAACTGGGCCAGTGAGACTGATCAATACCTAATGACAAGACCCAGAAGGGAACAACATGCAGCTTGCTAATGTAGGCCAGAGACGAGGCCCAATGTTGCTCCAGTCTTCTCATCAAATTAGAAATCAATAAAAGACATGGGAGTATTATAATCATTATCATCATTAATACCAACAAAAATAACGTTTTTTGAATTTCAAAAGGAGCAACGAAATACAAATATGCATATAATCAATCACCAGTGAAACATGAATGACAATCTAAGTAGACTTCTAGAAAGGGTGCAGTGAGAAGTACAATGCAAAACCTTTTTCATGCTTACACAGATGTGTTGTGGAAGAACATCTTTAAAGCAGAAAAAAAGCAGTGAAACTTTTTCCCAGAATCTGTGCAGTGTTGACTCGAAGAGAGCAGAAGAATGCTCTCCCCTGTGCAGATCCGCCATCCATAGAGACGCATAAATACAGCGAGATGTCTAGACCGTGACAAGCATGCAGCTAGCGTTGCTCTCACAGGAGGCTAATGTGAATAGCACAGACACACAGCTAGCATTGCTCTCACAGGAGGCTAATGTGAATAGCACAGAAACACAGCTAGCATTGCTCTCACAGGAGGCTAGATGTATCTTGCACAGACTCCAGTTTTACTGCATGATGAATCTAATGGACTGTTTAAAACTCGACTGTAACACTTACAGAAACAGTTCTTGTTTTTTTTTTTATCTGCACACATTCTCAAAGACTAGAGATCATCTCCACTCATGTATATGAAAAGAGAGCTGCAGTTATTCTTCACAGAGCAATCATGACACACAAACTCTTTTGTCCATCTCACCAGTGTGAGGACAAGCTGCATAAATCAAACGAAACGAATGTGAGAACCTCGCTGGCTCTCGGCAAGGAGGCAAGTCGAGTGTCTGTTTTTAGACAGGCTATCAGTTGGGTGACCAACAGAGGGGACACAGGGACGAGGGCAGCAGCAGAGACAGAGCTGACAGTCTGTCCATGGCCTCTCAGTGTGCTGCCCCATGCTGACAGGGGAAAAGATAGGACAGGACAGGATAGGATAGGATAGGGTAGAGTAGGATGGGGTGGGGGTGGGGAGTCATCTGGTTACCGTCAGCAGTTTCTGATAGCCACACAGCATGACACCCTACTGGGAAGGGGAGGATGGAGGTGAGAGGATGGATGGATGGATAGATGGATGGGGGTGTGCATGTGTGATAGAGGGCCTGAGGCTTGTCCTGTATGTGACCCAAGTGCCTTCAAAATGGACGAGCTTTTTAGGGAGAGAGGGGGTGGGCATAGCGGGCACTAACTTCACCCCTTCTGACTGACCATTGGTGTAGAGATGAAGCTGTGTGAGTCAGTGCCCTCACTGACAACAGCAGGAGGAGACCTCTGGCTAGCATGCTAATGTTAGCCTAACATAGAGGTGTGAGGGGAAGCCAGGAGAATGTTGTCTGATAAAGCTCAACACAGGAAATTGGTTGCTGATATTAGCCTTGCACAGGAGACTGCTGGGTGATTTTAGCCCAACAAAGGATACTGCTGCTAGGTGGTTTCAGCCCAACACAGTAAAGTACTAGCTGATATTAGCCCAACCTAAGAGACAGAGACAGATGTGTGAGATGACCCGACAGACAAAAGAAGTAGAATATCCACTCTGACACCCACATTTTAATAGAGCATCACAGGAGAATTAGAGGACTGGGGCAGTAAGCATCCACAATTAGATAATGCTGTTGAGTTTATGGCACAAACAGACAAGTCACCATGACTATGGCTGCTTACCGTGACTAGCCACCCCTTTCCTTAAGTACCAATAAGTGGCTTATGAGACCACCCTTGGAGCCAGCCTTCCTGGTCAATGGAGATACGTCTAAATGAGATTACAGAGGTCAGGGGTCACAGGCGGTGGGTACACACTGTCAACACCTACAGTAAGGGTGGCCTGGAGGAAAGGTGATCCAAAGACCCACACTGTGGGTCTACAGTTGGAGTTGTAAGGGCAATAATGGGGGGGGGGGGGTGGGGGTACAGGCCGAGTGGATTAAGTCTGGTGTAGGACAGTATGTGTGGTCAGCGTATCCGTGGAGTATCTGCTGGAAACCAAAGGACTACCATGAAGGAGTAGGAATGAAGACTGGCTTTGAGTGCGCCAACAATGTTTGGTATGCTTGAGTTCATGAGTAGAGACCATGATAATACTTTGTAGGAAGTTTCATGCGATTTCGAACCTTCTAAGTAGTTTAAAAATAGCATTTTGGATACGTCTGCCAGATTGCTGGATCACTCCAGTAGACCTATATGTACAGCAATGCAAGTATGGACGGAAGAGAAAAATATATGCAGGGAAAGTATGGGTGAAAGGATAGCCTAAATAGAGAGAAAGTTTGGGCTAGGAGGTGCCAGAAGGAGGGTAGGCTGGATATGGAAGACTACACATATACAATAAATGTATGGATGGAGGTGAGTGGCAAAGAGTGAATGTATGGGTGGAGATGGGTGGGGAAGAGTGTCCAGTAGGCCTACATGTACTGTAAACATATGGGTGGAGAAGAGTGTGGTTCTAGAGTAAATGTATGGGTGTAGATGGGTGGAGAAGAGTGTGGGCCTAGAGTAAATGGATGGGTGTAGATGGGTGGAGAATAGTGTGGGCCTAGAGCAAATTTATGGGTGTAGATGGGTGGAGAAGAGTGTGGGCCAACAGTAAATGTATGGGTGGAGATGGGTGGAGAATAGTGTGGGCCTAGAGCAAATGTATGGGTGTAGATGGGTGGAGAAGAGTGTGGGCCAACAGTAAATGTATGGGTGTAGATGGGTGGAGAAGAGTGTGGGCCTAGAGTAAATGTATGGGTGTAGATGGGTGGAGAAGAGTGTGGGCCTAGAGCAAATGTATGGGTGTAGATGGGTGGAGAAGAGTAGGACAGGTGGAGAGAGAGGACGGAGGGAGTTGCAGTCTAAAGGTACATGTATGCAGCAGTCATCCTCTTAGGCCTCAGAAGGGGGTAATCCTTGGTGCCACACACTCTGGCAGTGAGCTAATACTTATCCCAGTTCCTGCTAGCAACACGCCCTTCCCATCCCATGACAACCTGGTCGACATGACAACGTGCTGGAGGTCAAATCTCAATTATTATGCTCAGGCAAAAGATAAGAAGAGCTGAAAAGAAATCAGCCAAGGGATCATTTCCTTTTCTTCTATAGCCTAATAAAGATCCTCATAATTGTGATAACTGGCTGAGTCCAGGTCCAACATAGCAAATGTCTAAGTATATACAGTAGCATGACTCTCCTCTTTACTTGGATGCACCACTGAAATGTGAACTCATACATACAGTGGACTGAATAATACAATGCCTAACACATGCAGATAGAGCTAATAAAATCACAGTATCAAAACTGGCTACTGAAGGCTGATCAGTACCATGTGACAGATATTACATGCAAAATTTGACTGCTGAGAGGAGTTACATCCTAGACCACTGAATACCGCTCAGCTTCAACCCTCTGGTTATACTTTAGACTTACAGCTCAGTACTTTGTGACAGGTTTTACACATACCGGTGTCTGACTGCTGATAGGCGATATAATTTAATGCTAAGTAGGTCTACTTTGTGATGGATATATACATGTTCCATCTGACTGAGGTAATGAATATGTACTGTATACCATCTGACTGTTGAGCAGTTCTTGCTCTAGTCTCTTAGACTTTCCAAAAGTGGCCCTTATATGAGGTGAACTTGTCTGATGATCTCTATGTTTGCCTTGCAGAGACTTTCTGGTCTGTTCTCGCAGAACAGTGCTGGAACTCACGGCTAACCTGCTTTCTGTGTCCCCTTGGGGAGCGGAGAAATGGAGCACATCTTGACTAATCTAAATTTGGACTCATGGCTGTTGGCAAAGGGACCCAGTGGTGAGCCCTGATTTCCGCCGATGTTTCCCAGAGATGTCCATGTCTGTGCACGAACATCTCAGAGGCCAGCTTTACTGTTTACTGATAAATACAAATTAGACTTTTAAACTGTTTAAAGATCTACGCTTTGATAAAACTATGTTAAGGAGTTGGTTGCTTTCCAAACAGCTGTTGATTCTTTCCAAAACAGTTTTATACGGATGACCTTATTGAATGCATCATATCAAGAGTTTTCAGCTAAAACATCTAGGGGAGAGGGAACAAGCAGACTGGAGATGTCAAAGTTTATAGCTGGGTTATCACAACGTAGAAGTGCAGGTTAAGACGCAGGAGTACAACCAGTACTAAAAACAGTGTGCTCCTTCCATCATTGTTTATGATCTACATGTAAAACGCAGCTTGAAGAGATAAATATCCGTAATTCTGAGCGATAGTTTGATTGACGCGATGTGGAGGAGCTTCTTCACCACTCTCAACGTAATGAGATGAACTAATTAAAACACACAACACGAGTGTCCTACAGGGTTTCAGATCTTACTGCATAAAGATCTTCACTTACCCGTGAGCTTTTCTCCATGGACAAACAGAGAACCTGCCAGGGAGCCGTGTACTTCAGCATCTTCGCTGTCTCCGCTCAAATCACCCCCTGCTACTCGCACACGACCCTACACTATATTACTTCAGCAACTCCCTGTGCATGCTTTTGGAGCCGTGCTCCTTATCTCCTTTAATTAACACGATCAGGTGGCTAGTGCCTCCTCTGCACTGAGAAAAACAAGGGCTCTGCCACTCCAGGAGTGAGCACATTCCTCTAACGCACACACACACCCCGACACACACACATGCAGCAGCCTCCCAGGCAACTGCATCCCAGAGCAGCAGCAGCAGCAGCAGCAGGAGGAGCGTCGCAGCAATAGGGCTCGCTAGTCCAGTGCAGAGTCATTCATGGGTCCCTTCTGATCTGAAAATGAGCTTAGCTTCAAAGGCAATTATATGGCTCTCTGGTTCTCTGTGAGAGGGATGGGTTGCGAGCCAAGCAATGCGCATAGGAGCGCTTGCATCTGACCCCCCTACCCTGGTAATGCGTTCTGTCAGGTTAACCTAAGCAGCCCCAATCCCTCCCGCCCCAGTTAAGAAGGATGGCTCACTGCCAGGGTCAAAGGTCAGACTATGAGGGATCAGGATTGGTCATGTTCATCTGAGGGATGACTTTGCTTCTCTCTGCTTGTTTTAAGTGGTCAAGTTTGCAAGAGAGGGCTTCTGGCTCTCTCAGTCAACAGTCAAAACGCCATAATATGTCTTAAACCATGTCTTAGACTGTCTCTACAAATCTAATGAAATGTTATGGATATGTGAGGAGAACATCCAATCACATAACATCTGTCCCATCTGTACATCTGAGCCAATGGTTTGATTGACTGGAATAGGTCATGGTTGGGTCCAAGCTGCTGTGTTTGTTTCCCATATACAGAGGCAGGACTACGGGCAGGACTTTGCCGAAACCTCAGGCACTGTTTGAGAACACAATCTGGTGTGTTTTAAGGAGAACACCACAAAAGTTTTATGAGAAATGGACTTCATTGGATTACATATAATTATGCAGACTGACCCCTGCGAGTTCTCTTGAGTAGTTGATTGTGTGTGTGCACTATACTGTACGTAAAGAAACAGTGAGCTTCAAAGCAGGCAAAAGTGTTTGCCTGACAAAAATAGCCTCATTTGACACATAAAGAGGTAGAAGAGGAATGAACTGTTCACAAACTATCAGACGCTATGCTGTGTATTCTTCCGTGCATAATTCATAAAGGCTGCAGCGTGTGCACTGTTTCTGGTGGCTCAGAGGACACAGGTGTCTGGACAGCCGGCTGCCACATCATCAGACAACCTCGCATCGCTGAGGGAAGACTCACAGTGGGAGAGGAAGCTTTCGCCACAGCGAAAAATACAAACAGCTGAAAGTAGTCCTGTGAAAAGCACGCAGCGACAGCAGGAACAACGTTTTCGCCTAAACATAGAAATACTGGTAGACTATTGAGTCTCAGCATTACTCCAGGTACAAAAAGACAACACAGCCTACAGATAGCTGTCATCATAAATACTATTTATCATTATTTATGCTATTACAATATATACAATATAAAATGTGTGTATGTATGGACATGCTGGACACATATACTGGTACAAGATACACTGGTGCATGTATTGAACAAATGTAGAAGATTTTTGTTGTTGTTGATGTTGGTTTGTTCTTTTTTGCTTGTTTTTACATTGGGCATGTGTTATCTGTGTGTTTTCTTGGACATTGAGTCTTGTAAATAAAGATGATGATGATGATATACAATTACTGTATGTATATGTTTGTGAAAGAAACTTCAAGCTTATTTTGTTTGGATAAATTCTCAGCACGGTGTCAAATTCAATAAATATAAATATACAGATGCAGACCTCACAAATTTTATCCAGTTCAGTTGTTACGCACATGCACTGAATATACTAGGACAGTATATGCGCAGAATTATGGGATATGGTTACAAAATCTGAAATACATAGAGCAGGAAGTAATGAGAAATTTTATGCAACCTTTGTGTAAAGCCTTATCCTTTGTGGAAGTCAGAGGGTATGCACATTCTCATGGTCATGTGCAGATATTTGAATACTGAAAACAACTATGCATATACTTAAGACTCAAGCCAAACCCTAGCCCTAACCCTAACCTCGACCCCCTGCTAAGACATGTGGCATGTCCAGCATGTCTTAAGGGTCTTAGGCCTGCTGTGTTCTCCGGTCACTCCACGTCCCTTTAAACAATTGCCCATTTGGGGAGGAAAACACATAGCGGAAGACAAGAGTGATTGTTTTGGATGCAAGAAAATATCCTGCCATTCACACTCTCAGGGCTCAGGCTGGGTATTGGATGGGAACATCCGGACCATATGTGTGTGTGTGTGTGTGTGTGTGTGTATGTCCATCTGCAGCAGGTCCTGAGGACCAAGCTAACGTCCAGCTGCAGAAGGATGCAAGACAACAACAGTGACAGATAGTGTAGAAAAATAGCTTTGCGGCTACGTATAGTATTAGCACCTAATTAGCCACGAGCAGAACACAGAGTGAGAGGTGGAGGGAGGAAACAGCTGATTTGTTTACCTTCCTTGCACAATGCAAGGGGTCAGTGAATGGAAGGAAGCACTTCTTCCCGTATCTAAGGGCACGCCCGCAACAGAGCCCAAACAAGATACCGTATGCAGAAGGGGGAGGAAGAGGAGGAGGGAGGGTGGGTGTAGCTACCACCTGCTCGGACACGTGAGAGTCACCCGGGTCCTGATCACTGACAACAGTAACTCCACACGTGGTGATAACCCCTTACAATGTTTTATTAGCCACTGATTCAGAAGTGATTCTGATGTCCTGAGACGAGTCCTGAGTCTAGAACAGAGACATTTCTTTTCTTCTTCTCTCAGCATTCCGAGGTTGCCATGACAACAGAATTACTTCCAATAATTCGGAGAGCCACTGCATTTTGATGATTTCTGTTCCTCCCTAAAACTGACACGAGGTGGGAAAGCAAGTACGGATTTGAGTAGCGAGCATTGCAGTCCCCATATGACAAGAGAAACATGATGCAAAAAGGACACAAACTACACAAACTACAAAATACATCAAGACTGGTCCCAGATCTCAGAGTGAGAGGCATTGCGTAATGTTCCTGGAGCTATATGGTCAACAGTGGGGAAGAGGCTGAGATGGAAAGCTAACACAGGGCAGACTACCACTCATACATTTGTCAGGCCAGTGAATAGAGGCACTAAAAAAAGACACGTCACCATCCCCTCAGGGGCTCTGGCTCTGCCTGAAGTCTGCTTTGTGTCCCCAGCTTTCAAACACACTGGTCCGCTTTTTAATCTGGCTTTTATATTTATAGCTCCCTGCCAATGCAATCATGAGTCTTGTCTTCCTCAAGACACTACAGTACAGCCGTTAAATCATTTTACGTTTACTTAAGGTCTAATTCGAGGCCAGCATGTGCACTGTCCTGACATAACTAACAGTTTGTATTTGTTACAAACAGTAATTCTCTGCAGCACTGTCATTCACAAATGCACTTAAGGTATCTTCACATCCCTTCAAACTGTCTGACAACTTCAATTTCACACTATCAGGACACTGCACAAATGTATACTGATTTTGT
>JASCQY010000022.1:18802179-18816466 GCA_030264315.1 Sardinella tawilis
CTTCACATCCCTTCAAACTGTCTGACAACTTCAATTTCACACTATCAGGACACTGCACAAATGTATACTGATTTTGTTATGGTTTTACATATTAGTGTTCAAGTGCAATGCATGTTGCGTACAAATTCAAAGTTATAGAATACAAAAACAAGTGGTCTGTCAACTCCTCTGTTGGTAGTAGATCTGTAAGATCATTCGAGCTGATAAAGACAAACATCTATCAACAATCATCATAATGCCAATATTCAGCCAGCCAATTAAGCTTAAATCCATTCCACCTACCAAAAGGCACGAGACAATCATCCAAAAAGCTATCATTTTGAGCTTATTCTTCCCGGAACAGCAGATGTCTTGAGAACCACGAAATGCGCGTGTGTGTGTGTGCGTGTGTGTGCATGTGTGGATGCCGCCAGCACACATGGCAATGTGGGTCTCTCTCCCTTTTCATTCCGGCCAAGCAGGAGGCCAACAAAAGGCTCAATGCCTCAGAGACAAGAGGGACTACAGGGTCCCTGCAGAGGACTCCAAAGATGGCATCCACAAGCCCAAACACAGACAGCCAAAGGGTCTGAGTGCCCTTCACAAAATGCTCTCCAACGCAGGGCTATTGCCCATATGCCTCCATTGGCCATCATCATCAACACTAAAAGCGTGAGGGCCGTTACTGAGCATGTATCGCTATCTCTAAAGCATCCTTGGGCACTTCTGGTGTGTAGGCCATGGATTTGAATGTACTGAATATTAGAGGATACATATTATATGAGATGATTGTATTATTGAGCTACACTACGAAAACCAATGCTACAGTAGAGCCAGAGAGGGTAAAAGCGGAGCGAGAAGAACCAACGTCCGTTAAATTCCGTGTTCTATTTTTACAAGGGGAGGAGGGCAAAATCCCCCTTTATGCAGACCAAAATCCAGCCTTCATTCACTAATAAAGAAAATCGGGTAAAAGTTTATATTGTGACGTGCCGATTTACTGTATGCAGACCGGAACTATCCACGTTCGCTCCCGTTGTAACGTATTATGTTGCTCCATCTTGGTCAATATTCCATCATCTCTGGTGCAGCTAGATGTTGCCAGCATTTATGCTTCAGCCTGCCAGCTGGCGAGAAAATCTCATACTGCTCCTTTAAGACGTTATACAACACATTACATTTCACAAAAGGAGGAGGCTGGACACAATTAAGCAGGAACTGAATATCAAGACCACTGGTTGTGTGTGTTGTGCTTTTGGGGGAACATTTTAGTTTGCATACTGGTCAGGGTAAGCTATCCATTTCACTAAGAAGACAGCTATTCCCACTGCTGCCTTGTGCCAGAGTATGACAGGTTGGAATGAATCTAGTATTCCTTTGAGGAATTCTGAGGTCGCGACCCTGGCGAGAGGACTTGCTGAGTCAGAAGGAGATATGCTGCACTTGTGCTACTTGTGCTATTCTGGAGCTGATTTTGTGTTCGCTGTGTGGCTACTGTTGCCTTGGCGGTTATGCAATGAACATGGTTGTGTCCACCCATATAACAGTGTAGCCTCTACATTACAGCAAAAGTAAGAAGTGTGTGTGTGTGTGTGTGTGTGTGTGTGTGTGTGTGTGTGTTTTTGTGTGTGTGTGTGTCTGTGTGTGTGTGTTTTTGTGTGTGTGCGTTTTATCTGTTCACAATCCTTGGTATGGTCTCAGCCTTTAACACTGATACTGGTTTGATGATTAAAACAGATCACAGCACCAGAATCTCCATGATGATTGGTAATTAAAGGTGCCATTCTTTTTCTTTTGTTCACAGGAAACAGCTGTTGCTATGGCGCTTGGATAAAGCTTCCATTAATGTGACCTGCTGATGATGGCACTCACTTTGATCTAGAACAGGTGAGGCGACACCAGACATTTTCCCCCCAAATGAGCCTCCGCTTTTAATACCTTACACCTGTTTTATCTCTGTGTTGCTTTGTTTGTTTTTAGAATCACAAACTCTCAACGAAAATATAATCAACCCAACCCAAGTGTTTCAAAACCGTAGTCTTGTGATGAAACAGAATGTCACCTTTGACAGTTGTGGATGACACAAAACACACCCCTCTCTTTCCCACCCTGCTGGACCGCTAAGGGAGGTCTGCTGGGTGTCTGTTTGCACTAAGATTAGCGTAGTGACTACAGCTTAAGGATATTTCATAACACAAAGCCCTTAGTTTCTACACAATGTAGACCGACTGACTCTGCTCTCCAACTTCTTCTGGCTACCTCTTTCTCTATCTCTCCGGAGCGCTGGTATTTCCTGCACCTCCTCTCTGTCCCCTCTGTCGGCTTCAGTTCAGCGCCATAAACGAATTCATGCAGACAGACATAAAGTATCTGCGTTAGCTACCTGCTATGCCCCAAACACTGCACATTTATGGCGATTGCTGTGGTTGTTTTGGCCCCCGTGGAGGATAAATACCACCAGGCTGCCGTGATGTTTCCTTTTCAACGCCGTCTAGTGCAGTGCAGTGCAGAGCTGCACATTTCCTTTTAAAGTCATGTTGTTTCCAGTATCAGCTCACAGGCTAGGGAGGGCTGGCCGCTCTGCTTGTAATTCAGATGTTTAGCTGGTTTATAATCCTGCTGGAAATGTCTCTCATCTGGCCTGCCTGATCTCGTCATCTTCCAGGTGAAAGAACATGATGGTTTTAGCCAGTTGGACACAATATGTTGTTTTTCACTTAGTCTGACATCATCCATTGTTTATAATTGCAGTAGGGAATTTATTGTATTGGTAGGCCTACATGGACTGGAATTTATGATTAATGCAGACTTATTGCACTGTTTTAAAGATAATAATGGATTATACTGCGTGCTATTTTATATTACATGTACATTGCAATTGTGATAATATCAGTATTAACAATACGGCCCAACCTATCACCCTGGTTGACCAGACTCTCTCACTTTGTGGAAAGAGCCTAGGCACTCTCAACAAGCATATGTTTACTTCATGGTGGATGGGCATTTGCTTTGAACTCTAAACCTACCGATTCTTCCTTCTGTTTGCTGTTTGATTGGCTGCTAAAAGACTGGGGGAAAATTGGGAAAATCAAAGCCTTAGAATACCCTGACGTAGTACTAGAGGAAAATAGCCCACAATATTGAGTGGAGGTACAGTACTAGAGTTGTGCTAGAATGGCTTCCAATTTCACCCCCAAGAGCAGAAAGCAGCACAGTATCTCCCTACACCTTCACCTCCTGTACACTAGAGGTGGGCAATTATTGTCTTCATGGGGCCACATGAGAAACAGAAAGTATTGTGGAGGGCCGGAGCAAAAGGCTGAACTCAATTCTGCATGATATAAGTTGTATTTCTTTATAATATAAAAAGCAGTATAAAGAGCATTGACAAGCTGTTAAGACTGGTAAGCATATATACTATTATTAAGCAATGAAAATTATTAATTTATATATTTGACTTTACGATGGGCCGCACCTACACCCTCTCCCTACTGCAGAGAGCAGCCCTACCTGCAGAGCCTGAACACAGAGTGGCTGTGTAGTTGGGTTTCAGTCTCCTCGAACAGAGAGAGCACGGCCATCTGGCATCTCCCCACCGGACGGCCATTTCTGACTTCAACTCTCGACAGTGACCTCTTATTTTCGCCTCTTTGCACACACACACACACACACACACACACACACACACACACACACACTCGCCCATAGTTATGGACAGAAGGCACATACACTCTCACAACCCACTTTGCCTGTGTAGGCCCGGTCCAAACCCGATAAGAGAGGGCTCACTCACAGGGGAGCCCTGTGCTAACGGCACTGCACAGGTAGAGCCCAATGGCTGTATTATATAGTCATATATGTATAATGTATTCATAGGTAGAGCCCTTGTCTCAGTCCGAGCGCCATGGAGGAGAGTGTGAGGGAGCTGAGATTAAAACCCGTGTTGAGGGGTCTCACTCAACAAGCTCTCTATGCTCTGTGACGACAGCTCAACATCACAACCTCAATCCTATTTACGGCAACTGATTACCCTGCTAGGTTTAGCTGTGGATTTGTGTGATAGTGTATGCGTCTGGGTGTGTGTTTGTGCTGTGTACTGTGTGTGTGTGTGTCTGTGCTTTATGAGTGTATGTGTGTGCATGTGTTTGTGCTGTGTACTGTCTGTGTGTACTCTGTGTGTGTGTGTGTGTGTGTGTGTATACTCTGTGTGTGTGTGTGTGCACCATCTCTGGAGCCATCACCACCTCATCTTTGCCAAGCCTAATTTCCACTTCCAGGGAGCAGAGAGAGGCACTGGCTTTTGTTCCCTGTGCTAAACAGATCTGCTCATGAGGCTTTAAAAGGAGAAGGGGAGGGAGGTTACTTCATTTCACATAAAGGCCTCATACTCATTACAACCCAGGGCTGCAAAAAGCTCATTTGTCCTGCCTGCCCTGCCCTGGTGCATCCTTTTCTCCTTCTCCTTCTCCCTGCTTCCCTGGCATGGGAGTGGGCACAGGGTGGGCAGAAAGCTCATTTGTCCTGCCTGCCCTGCCTGGTGCTGCTGCTTCTCCCTCTCGCTCTCCCTGAGCCCTGGCATGGGAGTGGGCATAGGATGGTATTGGGCATTGGGTGTTCAGAAAGCTCATTTGTCCTGCCTTTCCTTGGGTTGCTCTTTCTCCCTGGTTCCTTGGCATGGGAGTGGACATTGGGTGGGCAGAAAGCTCATTTGTCCTGCCTTTCCTGGAGTTGCTCTTTTTTTCTCTGGGCCCCTGGCATGGGAGTGAGCACAGGGTGGGAGTGGGCATAGGGTGGGCATTATTGCATACCTAGGAAGGGCAGCTGTGAGTGAGCAGCCTCCTCTAAGTGCCCAGGGTAACTCTCTCCCTCCCTTGCCATTATTTACAGCTCACTGGCCACACCTAGAACATTCCGGCATTCTAAGCTCATCATGCACCAGGAATTTGATAAGGGGTGGGGGGACGGGTGGGCGATATCCACCTTCAGCAAGCATGCAAGCCTGTTTCGCCAAAGACCTGGCACTGCATGCTGGAGACTTGGGAAGCAGGAACGGCCATATTTGGAGTGGGCCTCTATTCCACTCTTCATCTTATCTCATGAAATCCTCCCGAGTCCAAACAGTGTCTTCCTTATTATTGTTGTTGTTGTTGTTGTTATTATTATTATTATTATTGTTGTTATTATTATTGTTATTATTGTTATTATACTGTCAATATCAGTCTGTGGGGGAAAAAAACAACTACCATGACTGCATAGTATACAACTGCTGTAGACCATGCACTGTTGGTTTTTACTTAATGTATACGGCTTCAGGGAAATGCATACGTGTGCAGGAACTGTAGGCATGTCGGCACTAGGGGCTGTCTGGGCTGGGAACTGTAGGCATGTCGGCACTAGGGGCTGTCTGGGCTGGGAACTGTAGGCATGTCGGCACTAGGGGCTGTCTGGTCTGGGAACTGTAGGCATGTCGGCACTAGGGGCTGTCTGGGCTGGGAACTGCTCGGGTGGAACTAATGGAATTGGAACCATAGTTCTTCTCTCCATTTCCAGGAACTGTCTGCAGACACTAAGGAGAGTCAGACCAGCAAGAACTGTCTGCAGACACCAGGGAGTTTGAAACAGGCTGCAGGTGACCAGGTGCAGGAAGTTCAGAGTGCAAAGGTCATATGTTTTTGACCTCTCAGGAGGCATAAACCTTCCTTTGACATCACAAAGAAACATTCTGACTGATACGTTGTCACAGTAATAAATACATATTAGGCTAATAAAAAAAACATTATTTCAATTACCTGTTTTTTGCTGAATGTTCGAATTTAACATTCATTTCCCAAATTCACTTTGTTATTCATGCTTGCAACATGCCTTATTGTCTGCCCAGAGTTGACGACGAAGGAACTTCCTCGCTGTGCCAGTACAAAGGAAGGAGGTTGCTTACACCAGACCCTGCATGGTGTGCAGGATGCAAATGGCCAAAAGGATATTTCTTTTGGCGGCTCACACCCATGCTACAGTGGACTATTTTTCATAAGAACCATAAAACAAGGCTGCACATGAAAAATATGCCATGATCACTGATGAAGGCTTTGTTCCCAAAAGATAACGCTTCATCATCAGGGTACCAATAAATAGACCAATAAGTAGTTAGGTAGTTATTACCAAATAAGCTGTTTGTTGATTGATAATAATAATATAGCTTATTGGTAACAATAAATGTGTAGCTTATTAAAATGCAATAACCCATTTGCATTTATAATAACATTTTAACACTCACAGCACCTAACTAAATCACCAACAGCAGATACATTATAAGGGTTCAACAAAAAATTACATTTACTGTCAAGATAATGTTGCTAAGTTTGCAAATGGTTTACTTATTAATGAATATGAGAGATTATTATCAATGGTATTATTTGCAATGACCAATGAGTCAGCCGTGAATTTGGAGTGAGCCCTTAGAATGACACAGACTGCAGCACAGCAGCCAAACAGCCCTCTGAGCAACAAGCACTGGTGAATAACAAGCGTGGCACGCACATCTCATCTCATCACCACACACACACACACACACACACACACACCACTTCATGTCCTTGCTACAAGATCTGACATGTCTGAGTTGACTCTCTATCTAAGTGGACACACACACGCACACACACTCAGACACACAGAGAAGCACACACAGAGGCTGCATGTGTGTGTGTGTGTGTGTGAGAAAGATAGACAGAGAGAGAGAGAGAGAGAGAGCGAGAGCGAGAGAGAGTGAAGGTGAAGGACTATCCACATTGAGGATGTAGAGTTACATAAGTATGGTTCTTGGAATGAGGGTGGAAAAGGAAAGGAGATCTTATTGTGTCTGTTTGTGTGTGTGTGTGTGTGTGTGTGTGTGTGTGTGTGTGAGTGTGTGTGTAGGGTGGCTAGATTGTGACAACCTCATTCTCTTTGTTTTGCAGGTATCTGTAGGAAATGCTCTGGACAGCACACAGTCGTTTGGGGACAGCTGGCATGTCAGCGGTGCTGGGAAGACAGCCGGTGGTAATGACCCCTGCAGGGTAGAACTGTATCCGTCCATGACCCCTGAGTGCACAATGGCCCTGCCTAAACTCTCTAGACAGCTCAGTCACAAACACGGTGATAGAGCAGTGGAACAGAGGGCATTCTGTGCAGTCCAGCCCCGGGGCTCGAACCTGCGACCTCACAACAACAGCAACCTCAGAAGGCAAATGCCCTAGTCAGTCAATCGAAAAACCCAGGTTCCAGAGGCAGATTTGATAACATTCTACATGTGCAGCTAGGCTAGCAACCTAGCTACATTCTACATGTGCAGCTAGGCTACAGAAGCTAGCATCCGTTACAGCATCCATTTACACTCAACCAACACATAACACAAAGAGCGGTCAATATAAAATTCTACATCTGAGCAGAATCATTCTGAAATGACCTAAAGACAGACAAAAATAGCACTTCTTCTCAAACTCTAGAAAATCTTTCCTCAAAATCCAGGTGAAAAAAAACTTGTATGGATGTACCTTTTTACCAACTAAAATAGCATGTGACACGTGTATACAAAAGCAAGGTATGTTTTCTCCTCAGAGGAATACACTCATCTGTGTGTATAATTTTTGAGTAAAAGCCTATCGCAAACAGACTTGCAGAGCTCATCGGAGACTTCAGATAAAGACTAACATACAAACTGCCTATAGTTCAGAGAAATATTGACGAGAGGCCAGTCGGAATCACAACAGTCTGCAGAGTCTCTCTTGAACCACCCAATGCACAGAACATGCAATACTAAATGCGGTGCTAATGGCATCTAGCTAAAATAAAAACTTCTATCTGGTGACATCCTGGCAGTAGGGAAGTTCCAGGAGTATCCATGAGGAGCATTTTGCATTGCAGGGCCAAAGCTGGCGTGACAGTGTTTGGAATTCCTTAGAGCTATGCCTTCCTGTTTTTGGACACTGGATTTCTATCCCTCCCCAAAAGCCTCGGCTCCCGTGAAAGTAAGGGACGAGAGGGGAGGGAGAGGAGCAGCTTTTTCCTCCTCCCTTCGAGGACTTCCCTTCTGAAGCACCAACGTGTGCTTGTGGCCTTCCTCTTCCCGGGCGTGGAGGAGGCAGAACCACACAGGAATTCCATCAAGGAAATGGCTGGGAATGAGAATTTGGATCGGAATTTCAGGGTGAAGCACTGACAATCTCTCTCTCTCTCTCTATCTCTCTCTCTCTCTCTTGTTGCAACAGATCTTGAAATAGCACATTTATCGCAATATGTGATTAGCATTTCGAAACACTCTGATAGCACTTTAAAGCCTTTGATAAAAAGTGACTTGGTGATGTAAAAATAAGTGATGCTACATGCTGATTCCCAAATGTAGGCCCTCAAAAACAGCTCTTCACACCATTAAACAATCTTAATAACACAGAAATAGTGATAAATCTTTCACTGTGGTGTGTTGCCAGTGTTTGGTAATTGCATCTTTGTTGTCAGTCTTGAGCACTAGTTATTTTGCGGTGGCAATCAATTAGCTTTCTGCTTGGCTGGAAGGGGGAGGGGTGGGGAACGGTCAAATGACACCGAGCGAAGGGGAATTATCGAGTGCTTCAGTTCAAATCAAGGCCATTGATTTTCTCTGCTCACGTCAACTCCACTGTGTCGTGTGCTCCGAAATGGAACACTGGCCGTGGAGGTACAACAACACTGAAGCAACTGGATCTGTGGTAACCACTCACATACCGTGTGTAGCCTAGTAACCGCATGCATGTACTGTACTGTAGGCCTATGCATGATGCTGAACCTCTTTCCCTTGGACATAAACACACACACACACACTCACACACACACACACACACACACACACACACACACACACACACACACACACACTCACACACAACTTTTCAAATTGTGAATATAACAAGAGACCAAAAAAATAGCCATTCCAGTCACTTGAGACCTAAACAGACTGCTAATGCCTGTGTGGGTTTATGTACTGTAAACAGTTTCCGTATGTCTCCTTAAATGTAAACCAATGCAGACTATCACTTTGACTTCTACAAGGAATAACTTTTTCCCACTGCCCTCTGACACTCAATTATGTGTACAGTAGAGAAAAGCCGGTGCAGCACAGATGTCTTCTTATTTTTAAACTTTTTTTATTTATCAAGGTGCATAACACATGACTAACGTTTCGATGTCATTACATCAGAGTGATTGTTCCCGGAATTATCAAATGACTAATAGAAGCAGAAGATCAGTCAATTAGCAGAACCAAGTCAAGGACGTCAAACCCTGACCCATACATCACAGTATCGGAAGAGTCATCAAACAGTAAGGGGTCATCCCTCCCCTCACATGATTCTCTCCTGTATAGCCTACCTAGAAAATCAAGCTGTTCCAGTCTACCTCGACACCGCTGCTATCTTAGCATTAGAGTACAGTATGGTTTATTTAAGACATAACGCACTGCACGAATGGACAGAAGAAGACCGCAGTGTCGCTTCAGATGGCCAGCAATCTGCTAAGCGCTCTCTCTCAGACTGTAGGTTATAGCACCTGGAAGCTCAAGGGACCAGATCTGCACACGCATCACCAGTCATCTAACATAGTTACCAGTGGGTAATAGGAAAGCCATCTTGACGCTATTCATTTGTGAACATGTGTAATTAAACATGACAAATCTGTGATGACAATGAGTCGAGCAACGTTAAACTACACGACTGCGTTGCAACTGGATAAAGTTGCACTCGATTATGCACTGGGAGCAAAAATCTCCGCAGTCAGCTCATAACGCTGACCTTTTGCAGACTTCATTAGGTCCAAATGCAGAGACCAGCCATCTGTCCACTCCACTGACAGACATCGAAGGACAAATAAAGACGACGCGTATTTCAGTTAGGTGGAGCAGCAGTGCATTGCATCTACAGCTGTTGGAGTAGTTGTACTGATAGTGCGTCAAGAATATTCTGCATCACTGGTACCAGAAGGACAATCTTGCAATATACAAAAAACTAATCAACATTTACCTATTCGTAGAGAGAGTCATCAATTGGTGATTCCTGCCTGTCCGACCATGTGGAGGTCTTCTGTGATCAGCGATGCAAAAACGTTACAGTTTAGCCGTATTTGGCTATTTAAACCTGCGCATGAAAAGTCTTTAGAAGTAGACCGGTCTGTCCTGCGGCTGGGGCAACACTCCTGCGTTTCTCTTGTAGACGACGTCGCAGCTGGGGAGCTGAAGCTTGCAGCAGTTTTGACTTGGATGACATTGAGCGATGAACACATGAACTACCTCCCTCTCTCTAGCGTGGACTGCTCTCTCCCTCTCCCTCTCCCCCGTTCTGTCCCCGTAAGCACGCTCGCTGAATAATGAATGGCCAATGTAGTCCTGGAGGTTTCTCTCTCGTTCTACGGCAATCAGGAACTGATCAGTGCCGGACTGCACAATGCGTCCGGCGCTTTGCTCGGGTTACAGTTCCCTATTCAGCTGCGCAACAATCTGGCCCTCATCCTGCCTTTGTCCACCCGAGTCTCCCCCCTTCCCGAGCCCAAACCAAATAGGAACCCGAACGAAACACAGACCCACGGGGGTCAATAGTGGATGTTAAAAGCTAGCGGTGGGGGCCTTTGGCTGGACAATAACAAACACACGCAACATAGTCTCCAGAACAATTAAGTTGTGTAACAATAGTCACCCCCCTGAATCAGATCAGAGGAAATTGTTTTAAGTTGAAGGCATGCAAAGTATGTATTCCTCTCTTTGAGGGATAATGAAAAACAGGCCATGCCACAGTATGAAACAAGGGGGGGACAGGCATTCTTGAAATACTTTTTAAAAACTGTAAGCCTATACCTGCCCAGTGAGGCTATAGTAGGCTTTGTGTTGGTCATCTCACATGACCATAAGTGCTCGTTGTTTCTCCATCAAACCACAATGCCAGCACACCAAAACTCATTCATGTTCAAGTTCATGGGCAACATAAGTGAGTTCCAGCCAGCATTTAGTCCTGTCTTCAGACCCACTGACATATAGGCTACAGTCAAGTTAAAAGGACTTTGAGCTGGTCAGGTAGCCTAATTTGTTAGGCCATTGTGTGTATACAACTGAACAACAAATGAATGTCCCAATTGATATACTGTACTCCAGCAGTAGTTCTTTACCTCTAAGTACAGTGTAGACTTTGGTGTGCAGATGGGTTTTTTTTTACACTTTTTGAAGTAATTCCATCCACAGAGCTCATTTTGGTTTCTGCATAAACATTAGGTGTGGGCTACAGTTACACTCCATGACCGATGGGGCTTGAGAGACATTATATCACATTGGCAGCTCTGACTCAATTATGATAAATCTTTTTCAATTAAGCAGACAGCAGAACATTGCCCGGATGCAGATGTTGCTTGTTAGAGTCGCTTACAGTCGATAAGCACACACGTCAAAGTCGCCATAATAATAGTGGACTAATTGTAAGAGAATGATGAAGCATCTCTCCACGGAAGACTAACACATTGTAGCCTGTGGTAATGAAAGGAGCACAATCGTTGCTGCTGACAGAGATCTTGCGTCCTCTCCTCCCACATGCGTGAGCACACACACACGCGCACACACACACACACGTGTGCCACTTGCCTCGTGCAGCTGAAGCCAGCAGGCAGGTCAGAGCATCATTACTCCCGCAGGAGTTTTGGTTTCTTTGAAATTTTCATACTCAGACACGCCGCAGACACAAAAAAGAAAAGAAAAAAAACTGAGTTATCTGCTGGACGTCAAATCTCACTAGTCGTGTTGGTGATATTTAAATGGGAGAACTTGCCTTATTAAAAGAAAGAAATCGTTATGAACAGTCTGGCAAGTTCTGCAGGTATAGTATAGTTCTCCTCTCATCTCCTCACTACCCATCTTTTGTCCTCTAATCCTCCTCTCATCTCATCTCCTATCTAAGCATATTAAGCATCTTTTTATACACACTGACATGTACAATGTCACCCAAGTCCTCATAGTTTACTTGACTAGGGGCGCTGGTGGTGCAGGTGGAGGTAGAGGTGCCATTCAGCCACAGGCCTCCGCCTGACCCCATCAAAGTGTC
Organism: Sardinella tawilis; assembly: GCA_030264315.1. Taxonomy (NCBI): domain Eukaryota; kingdom Metazoa; phylum Chordata; class Actinopteri; order Clupeiformes; family Clupeidae; genus Sardinella; species Sardinella tawilis. The sequence continues at coordinate 18,814,239 of JASCQY010000022.1, forward strand.
CTTGAGCAAGATACTGAACCCCAAACTGCTCTCTGTGAGCACTGAGCAGGGTGGTGGCTTGCATGCCAGCCTTTGCTGTCGGTGTGTGAGTGAGTGTGTGTGTGAGTGTGTGAGTGTGTGTATGCATGGGTGAATGTGAGGCATACATTGCAAAGTATTGCAAAGCAGTGCTTGTAGGAGTAGAGAATCGCAATGGAAATGCAGTCCATTTACCATTCCGCTGTAGGCTATTCAAACCAATGCAGTCCATTTACCCTTTCTCTGTAGGCTATTCGAACCATCGCAACAGAAAAGTTTAGGATGAGATGTTGTAACTTGAGAAAACTGAATGAAACTGAATATTTCATCATTTTACCTTTCCTTTTGTCTTCTTCCTCTACCCAAGGAGCTCATGTACATGTCTAATGTCTAATGTCATGTCTAATTAGCCTTGAACTGATGCTATTTCTGTACACAATGCACACAATAGCATAACATTGTAACAACATGCAGCCAGCAAGAGCAAACTCACCATTGCAGCTTGAGGCCCAGGCCCAGTCCCATTCTCTGCAGAGGGCATGCCAGCATCCTGCTCCGCTCCTGGGGAAGAACACACAACACAACACAACACAACACAACACAGGTGAGGCAGGAACACTTTCCACTGAGACTAAGGCAGGCGACAACACATTACTGACACAAAGACTGAGGCAGGAGATTAATGTCTGCATGAACATGCAGTACATGAATATCCTATTTGAATTGACATCTAGAAATTGAGAACTTACTGTAGGCTAATAGTAAAATATCTGATTTGTATCCAACGTCCAACTTTCCATCATTATTGTCCCAAAAGGGGAATTGATTGTGCAGCAAGACATACAGTACAACACAGACAACAAAACAGGACAGAGCATAAAGTGCAGTGTGCACATAGGCATACAGTCCAAATATCTGTACCTGATAAAAAGCAGAATTCAATTCTAATTGTATTTCACACAGCTTATAAGAAATACCTCCATTCAGTCATCCATAAATCGTACTCATGATTAGAAAAGTATTATTACTGCCATTGTTGGAAAGCCTGGCCAATACTCAGCTTCATCATTCATTACAATTTGAGGTCCAGTTTCCAGATAACATTCAGGTGCGATAACATACCTTATCAACAATGTTTACTTTACTACTTGAGGTTACTAAACTATCTCATTAGAGTTTTAACTATATCATCAGCGGCTGACTCCACTTTTCTGGCATCAATTAGTCATTTGTTCCTTTGAGCATGAATGAGATTTTTTTTTTGAATGGGAATGTAAGTGCCCATATAAATGTATTGGGAATCATGTCATAAATGTATAACTCAAGGACAACCTGTAACTTTGCAAACTCAACTCAGTGAGCATGGACATCCATGTACTTAAAAATGATGTATGCTGACAGAGGTCCTGCGTGTTAAATTTAATACTCTGTCTGCAATGTGGACCTCATTTCTAAACAGTTCTTCTCCTCAGACACACTGGAGAAGGGTTCACTAATGTGTTTACCGTGCAGAATTAATTATTGTTCTCTCCGCTTGCTCTCAGATGAAGAAGGCACTATTGTGTGTGTGTGTGTGTGTGTGTGTGTGTGTGTGGGGGGGGGAAATTTTTGCAAAGCCAATGTTGTTGCCATAGCTCCAGTGACCAGACTACTGTATAATGTCTTCAGCCTGCAGCACCCACACGCTTAGGGAACTCTGATGAAGACTTCTGCTATTTACTGTATGTGGAGTTATAATGGATAATCTATTTATGGATAATCTATCTATATGTTTAGATATTCTATACTGTGTAGGACGACAACACCCTCTGCTCAGGCAGATTTTTGGCATGATGATGTACAGTACCACAGATTTCCATTAAACAGGACTCTGACTGCACACACACACACACACACACACACACACACACACACACACACACACACACACACACAGAGGACTCTAACTCTGTTATGATTTTGAAAAGGCTTATAATGAGGCCAACATGACATTTGCTCATAACTAATGTCCCTGAGGCGTCCTAATTGCAGGATTCATTATGATAGCAATCAGCATCCAGACAAACAATTACACACAGCGTGAAATACAGCTTTGTTAAACTGCACTCCCAGGAGGTGTATGTGTGTGTGTGTGAGAGAGAGACAGTGTGTGTGTGTGTGTGTGTGTGTGTGTGTGTGTGTGTGTGTGTGTGTGTGTGTGTGTGTGTGTG
>JASCQY010000022.1:18819633-18830101 GCA_030264315.1 Sardinella tawilis
TGTGTGTGTGTGTGTGTGTGTGTGTGTGTGTGTGTGTGTGTGTGTGTGTGTGTGTTTGTGTGTGTGTGTTTGTGTGTTGGGGGGTATGGGGGCAGTCATGCTAATAAAGCACCCCTTAAATTTGATTTTGAGACAGAAATAGCAAGAAAGAGAGTGTGACACAGAAAGAGAGAGAGAGAGTGGCACACAGACAACACAGAGAGAGAGAGAGAAACAGACAGAGAGAGAGAGTGACAGACAAAAAGCTAAACAGAGAGAAAAAGAGAGAGAGAGAGAGAGAGAGAGAGAGAGAGAGAGAGAGAGAGAGTATGCAGCTATGTGGTAGGCTAAATCAAAAACAGTCGATAAGAGTCTCAAACAGACTCCAGGGGGGTATTCAAAGAAGGTGGGTAAGTGATAAAACTGACTAAGTTAACCCATAGAAAGCGGTAAACCTGCTAATAGAGTAGCCTGCTGGCAAATTTAGCTAAGAGAATGAGGACTACAGGCTCTCCTATTAGCTGGTTTACCACTACCTCTGGCTTAACTTAACCTGGTTTACCACAGAACCACCTTCTTAAATACCCCCTAGATCATGTAGATGAGATGCTGTGTTTGAAGGCTACAGTCAAATCTCCTCTCAGGACTTTGGACTGGACTGGAGGGCTAAATTAGCTTTAGTCAGCATCCCCTCCCTCCTGTTTCCAGCAGCTTCTCACACTCTCATACTCTGTGTGTGTGTGGAGTTGGACCTCTGACAGACTACATGCCCACAGCCTCCTCCCCTGTCAATAGCAGCAGCCTCACTGCACTCTGGCAGGAGTTAGACACAGTTGAGCGCACTGTTTGTGTACAGGTAGATACCCACACAGAAAAACAGTCTGCAGTCGATCTGTAATTGTTCATATTTATAATTTATGATGACATAATAACCTACATTATTCATTGTTACAAATAGTTTGAATGTTTTTGTACTTTTGAGCTGAAGGCTACAGTTGTTTTCAACTGTTTTTGACTCAGAGGTTAAATGAGAAAGCTGGTGTGAATCAATCCATAGGCCTGTTGTTCGAGGTCACCAAGTACTGTCAATAGGAAAAAGAATGAGAAAATTTGATACATCATACACCAAATTAGTGAACCGGCAACTAACACTAAAGTGAATGGGGCACAGTAACTTACTTTCAGTTTAATTTCGCTATGCCCCATCCAGTTAACACTAGTAACTGTATGTAGCTATGCCCCATCCAGTTAACTGTAGTTTGTTATTCGGCCTATGTTGCATCAAATGTTTTAGCTGATTTTCCTATAGATAGATAGATAGATAGAGATACTTTATTAATCCCGAAGGAAAGTGTAGTGACCTTGAACAACAGGGCTATTGATTGATTCACACTGTATGTTTCCTTTAAAGTCTGCTGTCTCTTTCAAATGATTGCATTGCCTAGTAAAGAGACTGGTCGTCAAAATGGGAAATGATAGGTGAGGGCCCTACACAGTAAACACACAGAGAAGAAGCAGCATGTCATGAAGCATAGTCTCAGTAGGAATTAGAGGACACAGTGTTCAAGCAGACGGGTAGTGCAGGGTGTTGTTACGCTCTGATCTGGTTTATAATGACAACTGTGTAGGCTATTTGTATGCAAATGACTATGTAGCCTACTACAGTATGTGGGTGTAGATTTGACTCTGTGAGATAAATGATCCAGTTTGAGTTGTCCAGTTTGCAGTAGGCTATACGGTACGCTAACTGATTAGGGCATATCTGTTTAATTTTCATATGACCTAATCTGTTAGCAGTAGCGGCCAGTTCGCGAATTCGGTCTACGTTTTACCTACTGCTGTCGTTCTGATATCTATCAACAGCACTTGCCGGCCTCAGACAACAGGGCTTCGGTTTGATTCACTCTGGATAACTCCTTTAATGACATGAAGTGTCCTTAATGTTCATGATGCATGTCTTGTCATGTTTATGACAGGCTCATTATCACTATTAGGTACAGTCTACACCTTCAAGTGAAGCATGATATGCTGTAGGCTATATGTCTTCATAGTGTGGTATCCTCTCACAAACAGACCTCATGACCCCCTAGATGTGAATGGCCTGCGTGTGTGTTTTTGGGGAAATGGGCACTGCGTCAGAGACAGATTACCCCACTCCTCTGGTAATGTCCCTCTGCTGTCAGGCTGATTGTTGACAAGACACATTTCGTGCACACAGACACATTCAGTTGCCATGGCAACTTTCTGCCCATCCTTTAGTTGGTCCCATCCCCACGAAAAAATAGAGCAAAAAACAAAAACATATTTTAGAATCAATTCATTATCAAATAAAAAAGATTTCATTCATGTGTATCAGTAGCAACATCTTATTAGGGTGCCTGTCATATCCTGGGAATGAAAAAATCTGCAAGTTGTATTAATGAAAAAGTAGGCCTATGCAAGTGCTGGATCATACCCATCTGCAGTTTTTTGATTGCCATGTGATATTTTTCAGACCATTACAGTCTCATAGTCCTCTGTCTCAGCAATTCTGTGTCAGTAATAATTCTAATTCTATGAAAGTCTTGTCCTTTGGACAAAGTCATAAAATGTTATTTAGTGTTATGGTTTGCCTAATTCCCTGAAAGAAAAAAAAATACAAAGAAAGGAAAGATGTACTATACTGAATTACCCAATGACCTCACAATGTAGGTTTATAGCCTACATGAACCTGCCATTGTATGTACATGTAGGATAATGTAATACTATGCAATACTGTCCTGAATTTATGAAAAAATTGGGCATAGTGCAATTCTGTTTTAATGTGAATATTTTCTGCCTTTTATGAGCTGGTGTAAATGCAATTGCATGTGATTCTCCTATAGATATTAGGGGACACTTCCAGAGCCCAGAGAAGCTACAGCATATTTATTCTTCTGCTGCTGATAGCCAATGAAGTGTCTCCATGCTAGCATCCCTCACAAATAACCACTGAGCTCCTACTGTGACATCATAGTCTACTAGTTATACTGTACACTCCCTTTTCCATCAGGGAATCTTAAAGGAGCTCAGTGTGAATCAATCCATAGCCTTGTTGTTAGAGGTCACTGAATGCTGCCTGTAGCAAAAAGAACGAAAACAATTGATGCAACATAGGGCGAGTTATAGACCAATATTGTTAACTGAATGGGGCATAGTGAAATGAAACTGAAAGTAAGACACTATGCCCCATTCACTTAGTGTTAGTTGCCCGGTTCATTATTCGGTCTATGTTGTATTACCTTTTTTTGTTCTTTTTCCTATGAACAGCATTCAGTGACCTTGCACAACAGACCTATGGATTGATTCACACTGAACTTCTCCTTTAAAGGGTTCTCAAGCACTAAGCTCTGTTGTTTCACATTGCCGAGTGCTTTCGGTTGGTATGAGGGCGACAAAATTTGGTGTGTAGACCAAATAGTGAAATACAGTAGCAGCCAATTCTAACTAATGAGGGCAAGGAGGTTGTGTTTTCGTATGGCTTCATCTGTTAGCGCTATAGCTGCTTGTTTGACAGCCTCAAAGAACACTCCAGAGTTTTGCTATAATAACTAACCTTAGTTATCAGTCAATCTTAATCCTACATCAGACCCTCTATTGAGGTCTCTGTCAGTAGTCTTATTATGGACTATAGTGTTGCTATATGAATGGTCTATGGATGCTATAGCCCTCCTTGATGGTTGCTGAAACTGATACTGAGCCCCTGAGTTCACCTTCACTGTAATGTATGCGTCATGGGAATGTGCATTAAGTTCATGAGACACACAGAGTTAAACCTTTAGTTGAGCATGACTTCACAGAGAGGGATCCCATTGGTTACACAGGTTGAGCTCATCTGAGAATGTGAGAGACCAGACCAGGGATATTTCTCATGCAGGAGGAGTCTTCAGCAGGCGTGAGCAGCATGAGGGTTAGCAGTCTGGAGTGCTAACAGGAAGTAGACGAGTGCTAACAGGAAGTGGACGAGGCTAGAGGATGCAGGTGAGTTCAGTGAGCGTGTTAGATATCAATAACATGAGGTTAGTGTGGGTGCTAGGATGTAGACCGCAGACAGAGAGGCAACCGCCCAGATACCTGCTGCCGACACTGGCATGGATCGGGACTGCACCTGGCCCTCACTCAGGCCAGATCTGGGCCAGATCCGAGCCTCGGTCGGTGGCAGGTGCTAGGCTGAAGGAGAGCAGTAGTAGTGTTCAAGTGTGATCTGATGCCAGAAGAGTGAGTTAGAGAAAGAACCATAGCAGAGACACAAGAGGTAGGCACTGTGGGAAATGTAGTTTATTTTACTAGGTATACCATACAAAGGGAAAGCCACTGTTACAGCGAGGCGAGCGGCCGCCATCTTATACTGAACTGAGTTTGGGGTAGTTGTCAGGAGCAAGAGAGATAAAAGGCAGAAAAAAAGAAAGAAAAAGAAAGAAAGAAAGAAAGAAAGAAAGAAACAGGAAATGTACAGTGAGTGATTATTATAGTCTTAACAAAAAGAAAAAAAATTGTGTGTGAAACAACTAAAATTACACTTCAGTTTACAAAAATACACCAGACTTTAATTATAAAGCACAGCGGTTTTATGGCAAGTTAAATTCATCTCATTGAGCCTAAACAGGAGCTGCTTTTCATAGGCAGACCCTTATGGCAGCAGTGTGTGTGTGTGTGTGTGTGTGTGTGTGTGTGTATGTGTGTGTGTGTGTGTGTGCATGTGTATGTGTATGTGTGTGTGTGTGTGTATGCCAGAGAGAGACAGACAGAGTGAGAGAGGGTGTCTACTTGTGCAGAATGATTAAAACTATGCTGTCCAACATTTAAATCTGTCTGATTTTGAATGTTTTGACAGATATAAGCCTTCTGTACACTGAAACCCTCCTAATCAATTAAAATAACTGTAAAGAAAATAAACTGCTTTCTAAAGGAATCTGTGCATTCACTGACAATAGGCGAGTCACTTGTGGTTACAATAGATATTTTCCATCCAATTCTCTATACTCAGGCAAAGCTTTGTCAGTAACAGCAGCTGACAGCCTCAGTCAAATGGTTTGAATGCTGCACAGCAACAGTTTTCCAATACCTGCTATCATTTAAAAAAAGACTGTAAAATATGTACATTGGCTGCAGAATGATTGAAATGATCTTCCTGGTTGTTGTTTAAAAGTCACTGTAGGCTACTAAACTGTGCTGTTACTGATAAAATGTGTGGAAATCCAACACTCACACACCCACAAGAAAACTCGGCCCAGCCTAAGAAACACAGATTGTAAAGGCTATACCTCCCAGAGGTGTAGGTTATGCCTTAGTGCTTAGAATTGTGTGGTACTGATATAACCACTTATCATTTGTGGTGATTCATTTCCTGCAACAATTTAAAACAAAACAAAACAAAAAAATGAAAAACTAAATCTTTGGGTAGATATCTATCAATCCAACATGCCTACATAGTTACCTAAGTTCTACAAATGTGTCCAAACTGTCATCTATGACAAGGGAGAGTTTCTCCCATGCCACTTAAATCTGAAGTGTAGCACAGAAAAGATCCCATCATCTGAAGACAGATAAGCACAGAAGAGGTTTGGGGGCGGGGTTTGGGATGGGTTGGGGTGGGAGGGGGTGAGTGAGCAGCAGTGATGGCTTGTCAATCATTCCTGATTTGAGCTTGGATTGGTGCCCAAGCCAGGCGAATTATGACTCTAAATTGTTAGGAACTGGAAGAGTTGGAAGTGTGTTGTGAGATATGATGGATACAGCTTAGCAGATGATATTAGTAAATAAAAAACAAATCAAATGTCCTTAAAGAGTTCACACCAACAAGGTCCTATGGCATTTGTGTGCATTTGAATACAAATCATATGTATATATTCATATCACTATTGGAGATCTCTAATATTCTATAAATAAACGTGGAACTGACCACTCGTAGAGAGCATATGTACATTCTTTATCTACAGGCATACTAAGCGTATGACTATATATCGATCTATGTGTGATCCATCACCAGGCGATTGCGTCATGAAATTTCTGTAATCCATATAGGTTTTGTCCTAATAAACTGGAAATTGGCCTCACAGATACACACACACACACACACACACACACACACACACACACACACAAAAACAGACAAGTTGCTGAAAAGACGCAACCCTCTCATCTTGGGGACTGGACCGGCTGATGAAAGGTTTCTGTTAGACTTGACTCCTCAAAGGCCCAAGACTCCATCACTGCCTGTGGATGCAGATGAACCTAAGCCCTGAGGAAATCCCCCCATGCTACACTAATGAAAGAGTGGAGATCCCTGTCTGACACTGACTCTAGGGCAGGCAATGGCTATCCAATGTTGGCAAACTATGGGGATCGTTGATACAGTCAGTGCTTTTGTGGACTTAAGGTCAATTATGTCTTCTGGTTGCTAACTGCGGAGTTGTTGCCCGTAGAACAAAGGGAATTCTGAACTGGCAGTTCTAGCTTCAATTATGCATAGACAGACCAGACATCTGATTTATTGTGCTTTTTGTAACATAGTTCTTTTTCAAATAATCTTTCAAATGACTAATTCGGTCTTTTCCTACAACAAAGTGTTCCTCCGAAACAACAAAGGTCCCTTAATAGTTAACGATTTGTTAACTTCACATGTAAACAAGGACCAAGCTGTGCGAAAACTGTCTCTTTCCCAATGGTTCAATCTATATATAATTACAGTGGCCAGCCGCCAAGAGACGATGTACATCTTCACTTAATTCTTGAAATTCTTGTGTTTTTGTTACACACGAATGAATGTTCACTGACAGAAAACAATTCATCACTAAAAACACTAAAGGTGTGTAGCTAAACTGTGGTAAAATGTGTCTAAGTAACACCACAGACCAATTCGGATTTGCAAAATCAACTCAATTGAAATGAAATTGAAGGTCTATAGCAGGGATAGATCACTGCTGGTCCTCCCTTCTTAAACTACTAACTAACCAAGGCCTTCATGGCATTAGAATAAGAACATCAAACGACACCTGAAAGTCAAAGTCAGTATCTAAGCTGAGGGACTTCACTACCACTGGCACTAAGGAAGAGAAAAATAATCATGTCCCTTCAATGCCTTTGTGTGTTTGGTATTTTGTTGTTTTCTTGTTGTTGTTGTTGTTGTTGTTGTTGAAGACACAATTGAAACATTCACACACAACGCATTTGCGGATAAATTGACCCTACTGATACAAGGGAACAGAGGCACAAACATACAGGTGAAGGCGGATGTGTTTGTTTTCAAGAGAGTCTGCTTCTGGCACGGGGTGAATGGATGTACTGTACTGTACAATACCGTTGTGCCACTAGCTAGCATGAGTGTGATAGCCTTAGACAGTTAGCTAGCTTAGTTAGCTTAGCTAGCATGAGTGTGATAGCCTTAGACAACTCTTGCACTGGAAACAGAAAAGAAAAGACAAAACTCGGCTTGTGGAGAGAGATCAGCAATTTAAAGGCTTCCATAAGGCCACTAGACAAATGCCATATGTGTGGATTAGGGCTACATACAGTACAGTGTTTGACTGCATGAGTCCTTGGTTTCCATAAGATTTCATGTCAAGCAGGTTCCTTCCACAATGTTACCCACAACATTATCTCAGTCAAACCTTCATTCTTGATATATCCAGATATGCTACTCTACTTTATAAAGCTCTCTGGGTAGGTGTCCAATTGACTTCATTTTTGAAAGACCAGGATTAAGACTGACACATCTTTTATTTATTTACCTTTTAAAAAAAATAGTTAAATACTGATACATATTCAAATAATCTGTCTTATATGGTTCTTTGTTCTTCGTTCTTTGTTTTCTTTTTTCATTATGTCACAGTTCCTTGATGAAAATAAAATGCTGAAATGCTCTTCCTAATATGTACTCAATGTGTGGGATGCTACAGACAGGCGTCATTCATTCCCCTTCTCCAAACCTGCTTTGGCCTCTGGGAACTGCATTCTTCTCAGCTGTGGAACCAAAGTTTCTGTGGAGAGCAGGCCAGAGGGAAGAGAAGAGAGAGCGCGCATGCGCTTTCTCCTGCCAGACAGCTAGAGAGGCTGTTAGTGTGAGCATGAGCCTTTCGATCGGTGGGTTCTTAAAGGGGGGAGGAGCCGAGGTGGGTGTAGTACTCCCAGGAAGCAGTAGAGGAGGAAGAGGAAGAGGAAGTAGAAGAAGAAGAAAAAAAAAACAACAGGGAAAAAAAGCAAAGTGTTGTGGAAAGTGGTCACATGACACTACAGCACTGGCAGCGTTTTTTCTTTTCTATACCTGTTGTAGAGGCCGGGAGGTCCTTGGTGGCCGCGCTCTCCTCCTTGCCTTCCGAGGAGAGTTCCGTGCTGTCGGAGAGCGGGCGGCCTGACACCAGGTCGGCCGCGTTGCCATCCATGGTGGAGATGTCGGTGACAGTCTTCTCCCGCAGCGACTTCTCGTCGTCCTCGTCGATGAGCACGATCTCCGCCTTGATGGTGCCGTCGAATCCCAGTAGCTTCTTGGTCTCCTCCTCGTCCACCACGCTGTGGTACCCCATGAAGATCATGGTGACCGGCTTGTCTGAGGTGGCCTCTGGCACTTCGGTCAACTCGTCCTGGACACGTGGTTGAGCGACGGCGGCAGTCATCTTGCCCGACTCGGCGTTGGGCTCCTTGTGCGTCGTCGGCAGCGGCTCGTGCAGGCCTGGGGGAGGCACGTCGGGTTCGGCGGGCGTGACGACGACCCTGCTGGTGTCACCACGGTGATGGGACTGCCCAACATGCCGCATCAGCTCGTCCACGTCCGTGGGCGTCCAGGCGTGCACGCCGTTCTCCAGGGTGGTGGAGGCGCCCGAGCGCACCTCGTAGATCACCTTGCGTCCGTCGTCGTAGACCTTGACCCCGCGCTGGTGCTGATGCACGTCCTCAGGGCTGACCGCAGAGGCCGAGAGGATCCTAGTGCCCCCTGTCTTCCTGTCCTTCTCCACGCTGATCTCCATGGCGTACAACGCTTCACATGAGGGAGGGGGGGATACAGGATGTAGTTAGTGTTAGCCAAGTACAGTATGTACACACACACACACACACACACATTCCCTCACTCGCATATGGTGTTTCACTTATAAATTCTTCCATTCTAAATCCGGAATGTGGATGTGTACATGAGCCTTACACTAATAATCACTAATATCCAATCCATGGTTCAACTAGAAATACAGTATCATAAATAAAAAACAAATAAAAAAAACTTCTAAAATCACAACATTGAGGTGAAAGAGAAAAAACAAACAAACAAACAAAGAGTGTATCAATAGACTATACTGTATATGTACACAGTATAGGCCAAGGGGGGTATTCAGACCCACCGTGTTGTATTCAGTTGTTCAGAGGCGGCCATGTTGTGCTCGCTTTACTCACTTCTCTGCTTACTGAGTGGTGCTAGCATTAGCCGTAGCAGTTGAAGAACCTTACTAGCATGTTAACAGCCTGGAAATTGTGGGTTCAAATCCACTCTGCCACTATTGTGCCCTTGAGCAAGCCATTTAGCTTTAGCTTAGGTTTGCTCTAGGGGAGACTAGCCATGAATGAATTAATAATTGACAAATATAAGTGGCTTTGGGTAAAAGCGTCTGCTAAATGCGTAAATGTAAAATGAAAAATATACTGGGTTTTTGTTTTCACGTGTAATGACTGTTACAGTACATCTGTATGTTCCCTTCTGGATTCAGAGACAGAATATCAATTTAATAACTTAACAATAACAAACCACTTGTCGCCCAATGGCATAGGTGAGGAATGCTATGCGGAAGGCATCATGTGGCCCCTTGCCATGCATTGTGTTTTTAGGATGGGAACACAAACCATGTGTCCATGCAATCACCATAACAACCTCCTCTGGAATAGTAATTAAAGCGTTCCTCAGCAACCCACTTCAACTATTCAAAAGACATGCACGAAAACCCAGCTAACATTTCCATGATGAAATCTTTTATTTTAAAATAATCTACAGGACTTTTGCTCACCATGTGAGTGCAAACCACAGCCCAGCGTTACGACTCAGTGGCTGCTCAGACGTAAAGCTCAGCACTTCTGAAAGCATGTGTGATGTACATGAAACGCGTTTGGTGTCAAGCTAATTATTTCCAGTGGGCTCTATGGCTGAACTCAGCAGCAGCAGTTCGGACTCCAGAAGCGTCTGCTGCTGCTGCACTGATCTTAAAAGACTATTTAAACACATCGACGAGTGTCCGTGCGAGCTGTTTAGAAAACTGTCTTTGATCTCAGCTCAGGTGTACTGTAAATATGCTGTATGTTCAGCACGCCATGTTGACTGAAGTGGGGTTAGTAGGCTAAGTGGAATGAAAGCCTTGGTGAATGCTGGGCAGGCTCTGCTGAGGTCTCTGCTGCACTGTGATCTTGCTGGAGGTGGAGGTGGTGCTACTCCATGATCCCTAATCCTTGTTGGCATCTCTGGCTGTGACCCAAATCTAGTGCCACCCCCCCCCCC
>JASCQY010000022.1:18840843-18851293 GCA_030264315.1 Sardinella tawilis
GGAGCTTAAATAGATATCGCCAGACTCAGAGAAGGACTGGATGAACAGGAGAAAGGTATGGCTCAATGAATTAACTCTAGGGGAGATGAACATATTTCCACAAATGGTGGAGTGTTGCTTTAACTGAGAGCTCTTACCTTTTTTCTGGTTTTGCAACTGTGGGCAATTTGTCTTCATTGAAGGAGGAATTAAGTGCTCGATGTAATCTCTAGAAGGCAGAAGAGTAATTTAAGGAATTATAGATGAAAACGGAGCAGTGCAAAGGAGCATTATGGCTTCTCGTTCCGTCTGATCATTTACTTAGTGAGCCATTAAACCCGTAATAGATCATGCAGATGGCATTGTGGTCATCTGTGAAATCTAAATGTGAACACGCCCGTCCACAGCAGCCACCTCAGGAAGGCAGCATAGGCCATAGCGCATAGCATAGCATAGGCCATAGCGCATAGCACAGCATAGGCCATAGCGCATAGCATAGCATAGGCCATAGCACATAGCGCAGCATAGGCCATAGCACATAGCACAGCATAGGCCATAGCACATAGCGCAGCATAGGCCAGCATACTGTAGGCTGCTTGTGGTTGCATGCATTGTGACATGCAATCATAAAGTACTGTATATGTACTGTACTGTATACAGCTGCGTGATACATCTACTCCTGGTACCACTACTGCGTCCACTGGGAATACAGAAATAGTTCTTCCTTGCAGTGACAAAACACATTCCTTACACATTTTATGTATGTATACATCTGTGATACATCTGTGCTCAAACTTCTATTGGCCTACCACTACCGCTTCCAATGGAATACTAGTCCTTCCTCATAATGAAAATATATTACTGTATAATATATATATATACACACAGTATATATACTTATCCTATATGTTTTATACATATGATTTTTATTCATATCTTTATTATCCTATATGTTTTATATAGGGATACATGTGTGGTAAATCTGGGCTCCAACTGTTACTACCACTACTGCTTCTACTGGGAATTACAGTCCCTCCTCACAGTGAGTGACAAAATATTTTATTCTTTTATTCATATATTCAGAAAATATTTGATCTGCTTTGATTGAAGGGGTCAATCTAAAATACCATTTAGAGATGTTGATTAATGTGGGTGTACTTTTAAATAAATTCAATGAATGAACCAGTCCATGAGTGGCATTGAAAACCTCTTTTGTTCACAGTACCATCAGACAAATAATGTACATCCTCTCCACTGGCGTAGTCTGAGAATGGCCTCGAGTTACTGTATGCACTTTTATACTTTTATTAGAAATCACAAGTTCAGACATGCATGCAGTATACTGTATATTATACAGGCCTATGCGGGACAACATCCTCCAAACCTCCAGCCAGTAAACCTTATTGGGGCTTTATTTTGATCTATTCTTGTATGGTTGTGTTACCATTACTATTACAACTAGGTTATATAATCATGGCATGATCTTTATTTTTGTGAAAAGTTTTAATGTGTAGCCTATATAAATGCAAACCATATAGTAGTAGCAGCAGCAGTAGTAGTAGTAGTAGTAGTAGTAGTAGTGGTAGTAGCAGCAGTAGTAGTAGTAGTAGTAGTAGTAGTAGTAGTAATAGCAGTAGTAGCAGTAGCAGCAGTAGTAGTAGTAGCAGTAATAGTAGTAGTAGTAGTAGTAGTAGTAGTAATGGTAGTAGTAGTAATAGTAGTAGTAATGGTAGTAGCAGCAGTAGTAGTAGTAGTAGTAGTAGTAGTAGTAGTAGTAGTAGTAGTAGCAGTAGTAGCAGTAGCAGCAGTAGTAGTACTAGTACAGTACTCGTAGTCGTAGCAAAAGCAGCTGAAGTAGTAGTACTAGTAGTAGCAGCAGTAGCAGTAGTAGCACTAGTACTCGTAGTAGTAGCAGCAGCAGTAGTAGTGGTTGTTGTTGTTGTTGTAGTACAAAGAGTGTTCTGAACATGTTATGAGGGACAGACCTGGCTGGTGTGGAGCCAGTATTTGTACTGTGGTTTAGTTCTGATTTTGGGGATGACCCAGCGGTGGACGATGTGTTCAGCCAGGGTGGTGAGAAGAGACAGAGCCACTCCTCCACACAGCATCACAAATAACCCTGAGAAGTGCTTGATGCCCATCTGTAATGTCTAGGGGGCAGGAAGGAGGGAGGAAAGGAGGGAAGAAAGAAAAAAAGAAAGCGAGAAAGAAAGAAAGAAAGAAAGAAAGAAAGAAAGAAAGAAAGAAGAAAAGTTAAAAGGCAAAGATGAAATGCAGAAAGGCAAAGAGGAAAATACAGTCGTCACATATAAAGAGAGAAATAATGTAAGAACAAAATGATGAAAGAAAGTAATAGACAGAAAGTGCACAAGAGGGAAGCGGTAAACAACAGAAGGCTTTTAAGATTCTGAGTCCGCACTCATTTTCAACCTACAGTGACTTCATTAACACACAGGTTACTTCAGCTAGGCTACTCTCGGTTGGGCAATCATCTACACATGCATACACAATGATGCCAAACATATTCAAGCATCTCATCAACATTTCATCAACTATTCCTTGAAATTAGCATCTGTTAAGGCCACTGCTGCAAAACAGGGAAAAGTCAAATGAGTTTACCTCAGTGACGGCAAAGCTGCGCTTTCCACACGGGACCACTTTGTACCACTTGTCATGGAGCATGTCCATGAAGCCGTCCGACTTGTACTGACTGACCAGCTCCGAGATGTTCGACGTGAGGGGAGAGTTTTGCTTGAGGCCGATACCGTATCCTGTGTACAACAGCATTCATCAGCTCACAAGGGATCATAAGATACTAAGGTTGATGAAACACTTCAAAAATATTGACTATTGTTACAAAAACAGCCAGAGGCAATGTTGAACCTCATCAGCTGTTTGTCTTTTCTGCTGAGTCCAGCCCCAACTGTATTCCTGTCTGTACATTTTGATACATCTTAACTATGGCCGTCTCTACACTTTTTTTTACAGTTTCAACATTTTTGCTCCAAATTCCACCCTCAGCTTTAGCAAAGTTTAGCTGGTTTACAAATATCAATGCCACTGGGTCCAGTACAACCAGCACTAAGAGGCCTATTTAGTCCACATATCACTAAACAGAGATACTAGACGAATGAAGACTTTGCTCAGAAGTTCAACACAGAGTGAAACAAGCAGAAATTAAGTTGGATATTCCTGAGAAGTTCTACATAAACGACTTTGCTTCAAAGTTATCTGCACACTTCAACTTGTCCCCAATGGAATATTCCTTAGAGTTCCTCTTCGAATCCTCAGATGAAGAATCCTTTGAAGAACCCCCCCCCCCCCCCCCCAAAGATGGCTGATCAGCTACAGATAAGTTTTCAGTTACAGTCAACACCTTGGCCTTGCATAAAATACAGTATTTGGCCAAATATTACCTGTCTATACCAGAACATTAGCACAGAAAGTGGAGCTCAGAACTCTGAGGCATAAAACTGGACAGAATATGAGGGAGACTCTTGGGGGGTCTGGTCTAGGATTATCAACTGCCAACATCTCCCTCACTGTCACACCTCTCATCTTCTAATGATCATGGCTTATTTCCCAACTATTAACCAAGGTTCCCACATTGATTTTGCTAAATGCCTTCAGCTATCGGAGGGCTACAGATGGCAATGCATTTTTTCATCAAATGTTTTTTATGTCTGGTTCTGGTTATTAGAGCATAATGTGTTTATTTCTTCTTCCTATTCTTCTCTAAATATTTGCAGGAAACAATGTCCAGTCTTGCGTACTCTGGTCTAAACACAAAGCAGCCAATATTCTGGAAATTGTGGTAGTTTACCTTCAATGGCGAATGGTTTCCCCACTGTGAGCAGCTTACATTCAGCATCAATGGACACTTCATAATCCAGAAGGGCTTTGTCCATAATGAATGCATCAAGCTTCTGCGGATCTTCTCTGGAATGAGAACAGGAGTGCATTTGTTTAGACAGAGTCCAATACTGCTCAAAGTTTATACAGAGTGGCTATAATATGCAGAAAGTTTCACACTGATGTTTTATTATCATCGGTGCAAAAGCTGTGCAGCTGAAATAAGGAATGCACCTCAGGATGTAATTTCCTTTTGGCAACATTATTATATTTCCATTGTCTTGTTCAGGAACCATAAGAAAAGAGGACTTGCATTTTGGCAGCACTGATATTCATTGACATCTAGGTTAATTAGTTACTTACTTTTGAGACATAACCCGAAGTTACAAGCTTTTGCAGGTATAACAAAAATAAAATAAAATAAAAACTTTAAAATTACACATTTTCATGCGCCTGTCATAAACATGCTATGAAATGTGTCATACAAACAAAGATCCTCAAATGATGCACTCAGAGAGTGCAGCACCTCTCCAACCTACTGACTGAGACTTTAGACAGCCAGCTTCTCACAGTCTGGTGTGTGTTTGCATCTTCTCACAAATGAAATGTGTAATGAACATTAATGACACCTTGTAATGTTCATGACTGTTGTGAACTGAAATGTTATTCAGTTTATGCCATGTAAAGCTGAAACTGAATGCAGACATTACAAAAGCCAAACTTTTATGTAATGTTGACCTCAGGTAAAGTGTAGCCCTTGTGTTGCTAGGTAAAGTGTAGCACTTGTGTTGCTAGGTTGCTAGGCACCAATGCTGGGCTGTACAGTAAACACAAAACAACAAACACAATGGAGTCACAAAAGCAGAGAGAGAGAGAGAGAGAGAGAGAGAGAGAGAGAGAGAGAGAGAGAGAGAGAGACCGTGTAGAGGGCCAGAAAGAGAGAAAGAAAATGTCTTGGCTACATTTGCTTTGTGGAATCTAATTTACACAGAATTGAATTAGTTCTTAAATTGATTGGTAGATTCTTCGAGGACTGACAGGTCAAAAGAGCGGGAGCTTGCCTTGCCCTGGTCTGGAGTAACAGACTCAGGCAACAGTCCAAGGGGTATTCCAGGCAGGTGGTTAAATGAGAAACCTGGGTAAACTAAGGTAGAAGAAGCAGCAATCCACCTAATAGAGTAGCCTGCTTTCTGTGTTTAGCTATGCAAGCCTTCACCCTACAGGCGGAGATTTATTTCGAATATAGCAACAAGATTGTACATTCTCACCAATTCATATGGGTTAATCTTCAGACCAAAGCATACAAACCAGCAATGATCATTTTTGTGGAGTTATGTTGACTATAAGGTAATAATAAAAATGTTGCACAGTGTACATTTAAGACAGAGGTTCTCAAAGTGCGGCCAATGGTGACATTTCTGGCACCTGCGATAACATCTGATGACATTTTTAAAATCTGTAAAATGCCAATTTTCTCAAGATTTTCACAAATTTGGCCAGATTTAGCCTCAGTTGTAAATTAAAATGTGTTTATTGCAATAATATAAATTTTGGATATGCAATCTGGTCATTAAAATTATTACAAATTAAATTTATTTTTAAGGTTTTTTTCCCCCACCCCCCACCCCTTTGCTGGCCCTCAGTTCAATGTCGGGTCGCTAAATTGGCCCTCACCCATGAAAACTTTGAGAACCTCTGCTTTAAGAGAATGAGGACTCCAGGGTCTTCTAGTATCAGCTTTACCACACTACCTCTGACTTAACTAACCCTGGTTTTGCCACTTAACCACCTTCCTGGAATACCTCCAGGCTTTTGACTTAATCCTAATTCAACCAACAACAGAAGATTGAAATTGTTGTCAGTCAGGACAGACCGATCCAGTGACCTTGTTTGCATCGATACACTGCTCGTTCATAGGTGGACCAGCTCTCTCATTTCCAACTATGTCCATTCATCATGGCTAAGAGTAATAGGCTTGAAGTGTGATTATGGGAGCCTGTAGTAGAAATGTGTAAAGGTAGGGCAAAGCAAAGGACATATCTGCGCTTAAAAACACAATCCATCACCACAGGCCTGCACTGGCACGCCTGTCTCTCCTAATGGCTATGACTCACTTGAGCTGGTCGATCCCGTCGGGAGTCGCGGGGGTGTTGTAGCGCCTCATGTATTCGTGCATCTCCGGGAAGCTCTTCTTCACGTAGTCTTCCGCGCTGCTCTCTCGGACTGTCCCGAAACGGAATCCCTGCGACGGATGATGAAGCTGGAGACAAAATCAAATAATTATTACTTACATCAAAGCAGTCAATAGAGCACATTGCTGTTGCTTGATTATAATGCTTGACTGGGCTTCTCTTATCCTTTGTTCTAAAACGCAGTAAACACTTGAAAATACAATAATAGTCTGCTTTTAGCGTGTGTGTGAGGACGAGGAAGAGGACTGCCAGTCTTCAAATACAGAATTCTTGTTCAGTTTTCCATAATTAAATAGATAGATAGATAGATAGATAGATAGACAGATAGATAGACAGACATTGTATACATACAGTACATTTTACACATACATACATACATACATACATACATACTGTACATACATACATACACACATAAGCACACATTCATAATATTAACATACAGGTTTTTTCATCAGGTGTATTGTGCATCACTCATTTCCTATGTGTACCTTTGTGTTACCATACCTGCACATGCATGTTACTTCCTGTACAGTTACTGCACCTACTGTATACAGTATCACCATGTGTGTTAGGGTGAGTTAAGGTTGTGCCCCCCAGAACTTGTGTGATACTACTGCTGCTACCATATCTTACAGTAGCTGAGATCAAATCAATGACCATGTCTGGAAACTATCCTTATCCGTTGACAGGTGAGTACTGCATTATTTTCAACTTGTAAGATTACCTTTCATTGTGCAGACTGTTTATTTAGAAAAACAGCATAAATAAATAAAGTTGAAATAAGTCTAAACTCTGGTGACATGAGTAGGATTTTCAGATTACAAGAAAGCTTCTTTATCTGAACTAATTCTTCTGAGCAAAGTTGATTTGAATTTTGTGTTTATACAACTGAATCAAGAGTGTGTGTTTGTTGTTTACCTTGGGGTCATGTATTCCTGAGAGCTGCTCGTAGGTTTTCTCCCCAACCATGACGGCGGCCAGGTTGGCTGTGTATGTGGACAGGCAGAAGAGACAGAAAATGGCCCACAGGTTCATCAGGAAGCGGCCCGTCCAGCACTTTGGGGGCTTGATGGCGGCCGTGCGGCCGAACAGGATGGCGTAGCACACGTTGAGCGCCGAAGAGAAGGAGAAGACGCGGTCGCGGTTGCGTCCCTTGGGCGTCATGCCAAACGGGCTCTTCCATTCGTACAGCGTGAGGAAGACGGCGGTGACGTGGAGGGAGACGAAGATGCCGAGCCACATGCTCCAGTGTAGCGGCCACATGAAGGCGCCGATGGGCGCCGCTGTGTCCCGCGTCCGCACCAGGATGCCCAGGCTGGTGGAGAAGAAGGGGCTGGTGAAGTCGATCACCTGGCTCCGTGCCGAGTTGATGCTAAAGGAGGTGACCGCCAGGTGCGCTGCTCCGCTCATCAGATCTCCGACCAGACCCGTCCAGCGGCCGTTCTTGTACGCGCCGTACTTGCCGTCGCCGACAATGTAGAGGTCGAAGTCGAAGCCCATGTCCTCGGCCAGCTTCTCCAGCAGGTCGATGCAGTAGCCGTAGCAGCACTTTTTGTACTCCAAGGGCACGGTGTCGTTGGCCCCCTGGAGCACCTTGAAGAGGCGCTCCAGCAGCGCCGTGTCGTTGGTCAGAGGGTCCAGGCAGAGCTGGCCGGCGGGGCACTGGCCGTCCTCATCCACCTCGCGGGTGAAGACGAATGGGTGCTCCACCAGGGTGACCACGCGCATGTGGAGGCGTGAGGAGTGGCGCCAGTCTCCGCCCTGGTGCGGCCGCCGCTTGTTGGGCCACACGCCGTAGTCCATCATGACGCGGCCGTGCTTCCAACTACCCAGCCGTGTCCACATGGGGTTGCCCACGGGGTCGTGCTGGAGGTTCCAGATGAAGTGATGACTCTCGGAGGAAATCACCATCTCCTCACCCACGCCAATATAGCCACTCAGGCCATCAAACGAGGTGTTTGCCAGGAACCTGCAGCACAGGTTACAGGGTTAGGATTGGAGCGGGACTTAAAAGTGATAAGATGACTCTCAACCACAGCTCACAGTTCAAGATCACCGAGTCCTGGGCCATAGGATCAAGAATGAGAGAATTTCATAGACTAAATAGCCACCTGAATGGTATAATACACATAACTTATGTTTCATATCTTAGTACCAATCAGTGAGTGTAATTTGCCAGTTAACTATTGTTCCAAATTCTCTCATTCTTATACCTATGGCACTTTGTGAGCTCGAACCACAGAGGTCTGGTTGGAGGGACTCTAGACTATAGTTTAAGTCAGCAACTGATCTATCTAGTTAAATAAGACAGACAATTGAATATTACTGTTACATCACTATTAATATTAATGCCTTTACTAAAACATTAATTTAGGCAATTAAATATGACATCAAATATATTCAGAAACCAGCACCACAGCGCTCAGAGGCTGGGTTCTACTTCACGAGCCTCCGTTTTAATGAACATTTTTTACCATTTGAATTAAAAAATAGATATATTACTGAAAGCACTTAAAATGTGCATAATAATTTAATGTTACAACAGGTTGGTGAATTAAAAGTGTCAAATACCCAGTTCACTGCTTCTATGGATACCAAAGTCAATTACTGTAGCCTACAGTTAAGGAAAAATCAGTGTGAATCATTTCATACCCCAGGATTGAATCACACCGGATTTCTCCTTTCATGAAAAAGAATGAGAAGAATGCGGTGTAGCTCCATAGTTTGACAATATAAAAAACATTGTGGCAACGTTTCAAGCCACCAGGGTCTTACTCATGCAAGGTCCTTCCCATTTCATGCACCTTTGTCCTGCACCTGGTCTCAGACAGGAAGGACGTGCAAATAATTGCCACTCTTTTATCCTCACCAAAGCCTCGTATTCATTCATGCCTTTATGCACCTAGCTTTGTGCACTGAGGACAGGGGTTGGGCTGAGGACAGTAATACCGTAGGAAATCTTAATGCTTTGGTATACTTAGACATTTTGGACAATTTTATTACAACTTGTCAACCCTTTTGGGACCTCTCAGGAAAGCCCTTTTCCGGTAGCCTACCCAGTGGGACCATAATCCAGCACAAAAGGCAAGGTCCATAAAGACATTATTGGGTATGAACTAAATTTACTGGCCCAGAGAGAGAGAGAGAGAGGGAGAGAGAGAGAGAGAGAGAGAGAGAGAGAGAGAGAGAGGTAGAGCAGGTTTCTTTATGCCATCAAACTCTTTTGGTTTGAAATAAATGGGACATTGCAAGCCAAGACTTCTTGTCCAAAATCAGTGCCTGACCTCAAAGGTTCCCTTAAATGAATGAATGGACAAAAAATTACAGAAGCACAAAACACTTGTCAAGAATCCTTTTAAAATGAGACAAAGCTGCGGTTGGTGCAAAAGGGGACCAATATTCCAGTATTAGCAGAGAGGGCTGAAGAGTTGGCAAAGTTCCCTGTTCTATTGGTGCATAAGGGGACCGATATTATAGTATCAGCAGAGAGGGCTGAAGAGTTGGCCAAGTTCCCTGTCCTATTGGTGCATAAGGGGACCGATATTATAGTATCAGCAGAGAGGGCTGAAGAGTTGGCCAAGTTCCCTGTCCTATTGGTGCATAAGGGGACCGATATTATAGTATCAAGCAGAGAGGGCTGAAGAGTTGGCCAAGTTCCCTGTCCTATTGGTGCATAAGGGGACCGATATAATAGTATCAAGCAGAGAGGGCTGAAGAGTTGGCCAAGTTCCCTGTCCTATTGGTGCATAAGGGGACCGATATGATAGTATCAGCAGAGAGGGCTGAAGAGTTGGCCAAGTTCCCTGTTCTATCGGTGCATAAGGGGACCGATATGATAGTATCAGCAGAGAGGGCTGAAGAGTTGGCAAAGTTCCCTGTCCTATTGGTGCATAAGGGGACCGATATGATAGTATCAGCAGAGAGGGCTGAAGAGTTGGCCAAGTTCCCTGTCCTATTGGTGCATAAGGGGACCGATATAATAGTATCAGCAGAGAGGGCTGAAGCTGAGCAGGAGATGGCCTTGTCCGTTTACTTCCATGTCCCATTTTTCATAAGGGGGTGGGGCTTATGTTGTGACACTCCCATTTTTGCAGACCATAACTATTCCTGTTGTTCCTAGTAACAAATTATGTTGCTTTATCTTGGTCAGTATTTAATGAATAAGGAGAACTGAAGTTTTTTACTGTAGTTCTAGGCATCCCATAATGTCTCTATAGTCCACATAGTAATATTATAGTCTATATATAGTATGACTGCATATGCTGAGGTGTAAGCAGATATGAATCATGCTGTGTCGTTATGTGATGTGTAGCCTATGGTAACTTCACAGGCTGCAAACTTGCAAACAATCACTGTTTCTCAAAGTCAAGGAAGCATCCTTCCAAGCCACTTTTTCGAGGATTCCACGTCATCACACCTCGCCA
>JASCQY010000022.1:18869932-18882135 GCA_030264315.1 Sardinella tawilis
CACACACACACACACACACACTCCTCCTCCTCCTTGAACAGGGCTTGTAAGGCACTGGCAGTCTCTGAGCTGCGCCGGCTGCAGCATCCCCACTATATGTGTCCTACTTTTCATGGAGCATCATGAATAATATGGGGAGACTCATGAAAGAATCATCGGCGGCCCATGAATTATTGATCCTACAGAGACATGGAAGTGTAGGTTACAAAGTGTGTTTACCCACCGCAAGTTAATCACCCTGCTTTATTAATCAACGCACTGCCTAAACGCCAGCCTATTGAACTGCTCAGATCAGCTATTACTGTCTGTTTCTGGGAGTGGATGCCTTTTAATATAATGCGCTGGTGTGAAAGGTTGTTAATTAAATGCTAATGGGCATTTAGCCTATGCTATATATGTGGCTGAATATTTATGCTATAGTTTGGTAGCTATGTTACCACGTGCCTCTGTGCTGGTCTAAAAATGCAGAAGTGGGAAATCGCTCGAAGGATCGGCGAGGAGAGGAGAGGAGCGAAGCAGAGTGGGGGAATGAAATAAAACAAAGAATGTGGATCTGGCTTCGGTCCACGGGATTCTTCTGGAGTGCTGCTGCTGTTGTGAGATAATTATAGATCTGAGGGATGTAAATCCAAAGGATTCTCTCACAGATAACGAGCGAGAAATTACTGCTGAGCTGGTCTCTCGCTTCTGATTTTCAGCCCTGCCCAAGACATCTTCATAAACACGAAGCCAGCATGCAGACGGCATAGTGTACACCTTAATTATTTGAAGCCAACAGCAACTCCCTCTATTTCAAACGCTTGTTTTTTTTCCTGACTTGCCATTGCTAATTAAGAGTCTCTTAATCTGATCTCATTAA
This sequence comes from Sardinella tawilis, assembly GCA_030264315.1. Classification (NCBI taxonomy): domain Eukaryota; kingdom Metazoa; phylum Chordata; class Actinopteri; order Clupeiformes; family Clupeidae; genus Sardinella; species Sardinella tawilis. Next base: position 18,870,792 of record JASCQY010000022.1, read on the forward strand.
ATGTGCGTTTAGTTTGGTGCTTCACATTGAATGTCTTTATGTAGTTGGGATTTTATCGAGTTGTCTTGCTTGAGCTGGGGCACAATATTGAAAACACATTTGCCTGAACAGGCTGTTTGGACCATGACGAGATTACATACTTATGCACCTCTCATTTTGTGTCTCTCTGGTGCAGTTCTGATTACAAGAGTTCAAGTTTCAAGTTCACCACCACTGTGATTCACAGGCATTCAGGGATTGACCTGAATGTACAGAATACAGTGTTGTTGATGATGTTGCTGATGCTGATGTGATATGAACAAAGGTATCAGTCACACCGGTGCTATTTTACTGCCGTTTACGGTCAAGTTGATGTATTTTTACTGACCAGTGACCACCATGGTGTTGCTGAGGTTGCAAGGAGCTGCTCCCTAAGGTGAAAGCAAGGAGGAAGTGTCGTGATGCAGCTCTGTTGTCTTACAGTAAAGGAGCATGTTTCAACCTACAGTCCAGTTGTTATCGGGCTTTAGTTCCTTCCTTGGTGTGTCTGCCCCAATAGTTATGGTATTAGCCATTTTGCTCGCTCAGTTGTGAACTGAGTTTCTCCACTTTTGTATGGAATCGAAGTGTGTAAAGCACTTTTAACAACAAGCCTCTCCGTTTAAAAACATGTCAGATTTCTTCTTCACAGTAAGTGAAGCCTGTTCCAAAATCATTTTCATGCCACACTCTATTACAAGGAGAATTCCTGCATGGTTTCTTCAGTAGGGGGTGAGAGGAATACAGTAATTTTTGTATTGGGCAGATACTGTGATGTGATTTGCTGAGAGGCAGGCACTGAAGTGTCTGAAAGGCCCCGGACTTCAGAGCATTAAAGAGCAGTGAAGGGCCACAAAGAGTTTAGTTTATTTGAAGAGATTAGAAAACAAAACGCAGCATATGTCTGGAGATGACTCCTTCGCCACATCCATGCTATATTTTTATATCCCTGTTGAAGACCCACCTCTTCTCGCTTGCCTATGTGTGGGGCTTTCATAGCTCTTTTACATGTAAGTGCCTGTCCATAGTGGGTTTATTTTTTTAACTCCTATACTGCAATTGCCATAGGTCTTTTATTTTGTTAATTACGCTGAAGCACTTTATTGTGAAGCGCTTTGGTGTGGCTCAGCCGTCTGTTAGAGCACTACACGTATATACATAAAATTGACTTGACATATAAATGTAGATGTACTTCAGCTCTAGAATCCTAATGCTGCATTTAAAAAAAAAAAAAAAAAAAAAAAAAAAAGATAATTTATTAATGAGCTAAAATGCTGGTCAGTTAAACATTTGGAGGAAATTTATGGTTACCAAGGCTCATCTTCTACTGAATGAATTTCAAATGAATACATACTGTATTCATAGCCCTACACCAGCTATTACCATTTCAAGCTCACAATTATAATTTCCCCACCCCAGGAATCTCATTGCCACCCTGCACATGCAGCTACCACTGCAATTCACCAGACCCAGAGACTGTATATTCAGTTTTTTTGCCCATTTGCTGCTCTCAAACAGAGCATGAGGTGCCACCTAATTGGTCCAGGCCATTATTTCATATATCCCATAGTACCCCAGGACAGGACGATACACGATGGAACCCCAGAAGTTCCGCCTCCAAAGGCTGACAGCCTATTGGACAGAACCCTCTGAAGTTTCAGACACCATTTAGACTTCCCAATATGCCATTCACGCAACCAGTCCTGTCTGTGGAGACTGAACACTTCTTAGGGTGACTCATTGTGTTCTGAGGTGCCAAGCCACTCTTTCCCCTATTCAGAAAGAGCTCTTTGAAATAATCAACACATTAAACCACATCAAAATAATATTAAAAAAACAAACATTAAAACATTGTTGATATGTGACGATTAAGCTAGCAGACACAAACTGTCCTGACAGAAACAAAAGGTGATGATGATGCAGGTTCTGTGGTCAGCTGCACCACAGCATAGCCTACCTGAGCATCTGGGAATCATCAGCTGTAAGATGAGAATCAAATATAAGGCAATACAAAGACAGTCTGTCCCCGACATCTTCCATTACAACCAAAATTATGTACAGGCTATTCAAACTTCTAGCCTTGAAATGTTGAAAGTTTCCCTGAGTCAAAGTCACTCTGTCAAACCCATTGCCCCTCTGCCACCCCCCCCCCCCCCCCCCCCCACACACACACACACACAAAGTCAGCTTTTTTCCGGAAAAGTCCGTCTGCCCTCAATGGGGCTTTGAGCCTCCTGGTGGAAGCCCTGCTCTCCACGGCATCAGCTCAGCGCCGGTCCTGCCCTCCTCTCTGTGCCCTCGGAGAACACTCCACTTCTCCTCTCTTCTCTTCACCTGTCAGAATTAATATAATCCAATGGCTTCATTAAATGATAAAGGGTGAACTTTTTAAAGACTTTCAAGTTCCTTTTCACTTTGCAGCGGAGTTCTCACTGAATCCACTGACATTCAGAAGGCACTACATGTCGGGAGCTTTGGCACTGCTCCAAATGAACTGACTCAATAAGTAACGCAATAGTTCAGTGAACTGCTAGACATTTGCTGGACTACTCTACAAGGCCTCCTCTGCATATGCTCATTAAAGGAGAAATCCAGTGTGAATCAATCAATACTCCTGTTGCTTCACATTGACAAGTACTGTCGGTAGATATGACAATGAGAGGATTTTGTACAAAGTCGAGCACATGGTGGCTAACGCTCGTGTCCTGTGCAGCCTACAGGTATTGTTAGCTAATGTTTTGCAAATTCTGTCTGTTGCACCAAATTCTCTTGTTCTCATGCCTACTGACAGCTGATTGATTCAAGCCAGATTTCTCAATTTAAAAGGACAATACATGCAACATATGGTAGAAGGCCAATTGAGACAATGCAACTTGAAATGTTTTAACCCTCAACATCAATACATTTTAAGTGAATTTTAAACAAAAAGACACAGAGGAGGTACAACCTAGCAAAGGGTTTTTGTATTATTATACTGTTACACTGAGAAAGTAGCAGAACAGGAACGTCAAGACTGGATTCATGAATGGATTGTGAAGATAGAATAGTTAAGGATGAATGGTGAAGAATTGTGGGGAGAACTGTGTAGTCGTCTCCATCTCGCTCAGCTTGTTTCAAAAGACAAAAGCCCAAAGCATCTTCAGCTGACAGTGTATGTGTGTGTGTGTGTGTTTGTGTGTGTGCGTGTGCGTGTGTATGTGTGTGTGATATAGGCATGTATGGAATCTTGAATCCCTGAGTGTAAGCTGTGCCTTAGGACACTGTTTGTCAGGGTAGAGCTCTAACACCCACACAAGTCCATATACACATTTACACCCCTACACACACACTCTTTCTCTCTCTCACACACACACACACACACACACACACATACACACGTGTGCATGCACATGCATGTGCACACAATGATTTTAAGCAGTACTTACTCAAACAATCCTTCTACCTCTCTCTCTCACACACACACACACACACACACACACACACACACAAACACACGCACACACGCACACATACACATGCATGTGCACACAATGATTTTTATATACAGTACACATTTAAAACAATCCTTCTACCTCTCTCTCTCTCTAACACACACACACACACACACACACACACACACAGAAACACACAGAAACACACACACTCATATACATCCAGTACGTGTGTCATGCATACAGTACACACTTACTCTGAGCTTCTATTCTCTCCACACACCGACAGACACTAACAATCTGTGTGTGTGTGTGTGTGTGTGTGTGTGTGTGTGTGTCTTTCATGTGTTTTTTATGCAGCTAAGAGCGTGTTTTGTGCGCGGGTCAGCACTCCTACAGGCTTGGCCTCAGTACACAGACACTGATTGCTGACAGACACTTCTGTTCTTCTCTCACTCTCTTCTTTCTCTCTTCTCCCCTTCCTGTCTCTCTCTTTCTCTCCTTTCTCCTCCCTCTGTCTTTCCCTCCCCGTCCTCTCCCCTTGCTCTCTCTCTCTCTCTCTCTCTCTCTCTCTCTCTCTCTCTCTCTCTCTCACTCCTCTTCCAAAGCATTTGATTGACAGTCGACGCCAGAAGGACACTATTGTGTCAGCAGATGTAGATGGTGTCTTGACATGGAACAAACTGGACGTGGCAATCACGCCGGCGCCCCGCTGCTTCCGACTGCCAGCCCAAACAACGGGCGCACTGCGGAGCCTTCAGAGCCATCTCTGCCCTGCTGAAAAGGAACCCGCCTGTCAGAAACACAGTGCCCATCTCATACCCCTCACCCCCATCTCCCCACCCCCACCCTCCGCCTCCACTGGCTCAATTAGTTCCACTTGGATGTGCTAGTTATGGGAAATGGACACTCAAGTACGGACACTGATCTGGTCTAATGATATAGGTGGCCTCTGGCCTCTGTTTCCTGTTTGAGCAGGTAGCCAGTCAGGAGGGTCTCTGATACAGTAGGAGTGCTTCCAAGATGGACGCTGGCACAGAAGTGGTGTTGTACTGTATGTAGTTATGCTTAGGGCTTAGGGCAGAGTCCAAAACAAACATGTTGGAAACCCATCCGTCAAAATCCATCACATCATTATTATATAAGGGGCATGAAAGGATAGAGAGCCTCTCTCTCTCTCTCTCTCTCTCTCTCTCTCTCTCTCTCTCTCTTGTTTTCTCTCATTCACTCCACCCATTCTCTCTTTCTATTTATGTTTTCCCTCTCTCCTTAAATCTCCATTTTGTCTGGACTGACGCTAGCCCTTTCACTCGTCCCCGCTGGCAGCCCCTCATTGCTATGCTACTTGACTAGCAGCATGAATAGAATTATCAGTACAGTGGGCATACACAAACAAACACAGTGATACACTCTCAACAGAATAAGAACAGAACAGAAAAGCAAACCCCCTGACAAGAAGTGCTTCTTACCACCGTGTTATGGCACGCAACATTACAGTAAAATTGATAAAGGAAAGACCGACCAACATGGGAAAACCCTGTGAAAGAAAAAAGAAAAAAAAATGTGATTTTTATCTGCGAATAATGTAACATGTGTATAATTTATAATCTCAGAGAACAATTTTATACGATGAAAGAGAGAGAGACCGAGAGAGAGAGAGAGAGGGAGAGAGAGAGAGGTTTGATAGACAGCTGAGTATTAGCTTTGTAAGAATCTGTTAAGTGAGTGTTGTTAAGTGGCCACTGGTAGTTTGTGAACTCTTCATACAGGGCATTAAAATACATCATAATTATTAAGTGTTATCAGCTTGATCACCAAGAGCTGCAATAAATGTCACCTTTAATGGCAGTGCTATGTACTGACGTTGAATATTAATGTGCTGGCGTGACTCATACTTCTTCTAAGAGCTGGAGTCAGCTCATGGTCCAGATATGGCAGCATTCTGCTTCTGCCTTCGGGACTCGCCGGTGTTGCAGCTCGAGCGCGTGAGAAGCACCAATTATATTTACATATTCTTTAGGAATTGTAATCCATATTCTATTAGGATTTGGGAGCGAGGGAATCAATACCTCAGAGCTGTCTCCCGGCTATTTTCACACTGCCGCCTACACAGACAAGCCCATATTACACTACACTTTCCAAAAAATGACTGTCATTTTTTTTTTCCAAGAAAAGGAAGTCAGTGGCGAGGAGAGGGATGAAAATTCAGGCCGCACCAGCTGCTTTCTGGAGACGAAAACTGCAACAGCAATGGCAGTGATCCCTCCATTTTCCAACAGTATAAATATTTGTGTGCACTTCAGTAGAGTGCAGTGCTTTCTCCCATGTAGTGGTGTCACAGAAGATCCCTCAGTAGAAACAAAGACCTCCCTCTTCTCTCTCTCTCTCTCTCTCTCTCGCTCCCTCTGTCCATCTCCTTCTCTATCTCCAGCTCTCTCTCTTTGGCCGGGAAGCTTTTTATACCTTCTATTCAGCTGACAACTGATGTTTAAAGTTTCATACGCTCTGCAGCAATCACCCCAGCCTGAATATTTCATGTTGTTGTACTTCTATGGAATGGCGGCCGGGTGCTGAAAAGGCGTAAAGAGACGCGGAGCAGAAGAAACACACCAGCCTCACGCGGGCTCTTTCGCCTCAGACACATGTAGAGAGATGAGTCTCCAAGCACAGCAGCCAAGCCTTCCATTAGAAAATACACTTCCCACAAGGCACCTGGCTCTGGGCTAGAGCTGCTTTGATTGGCTCTGGTCTTAGTGTGTCTCAACACTGGGGCAGATGCTTTGATAGGAAGGTGTGTAGCGCATACGGCATACAGAATCACAATAACATCGAACAGTATCTGAAGCACTATCAGCAGAGAGGGTACAAGCGGAGCGAGAGGAACCAACGTCCGTTCAATTCTGTGTTCTACAGTATTTTTGCAAGGGGGAGGGGGCAAAATCCCCCTTTATGCAGACCAAAATCGAGCCTCATTGGCTAATACAGAAAATCGGATAAAAGTTTATATTGTGAAGTGCCGATTTATGCAGACCGGAGCAATTCACGTTCACTCCCATTGTAATGTATTATGTTGCTCTATCTTGGTCAATATTCCATCATCTTTGATATCAGGGTGTTACTTCACAGTTACAAAAATGTTTGTTGTTAAGAGCTGATTGTGGAACTACTGTATTGGCAAATCCTCTGTTACAGTATGTTGACATGTATGAGTTATTTACTCATGTATGAGTTATTTACTCAATTCATTACATACCAATAACACCAAGAACCTGCATAGCCTTAAAGAGAACAGTATTTACATTAAACGATGTCTTGTTCATTTTATCTATTAGAAAAGAGATTTGCATTCTGAAAGCACATGGTTGTCATAGTTTTCTTTATTGAAGGTTGCTGTAAGGCATCAAATAGCTGCTGGAAGACTCAGGATGAGTAATCAGTCACATGACTTCACGTCCAACAGCAAACTTAGCATAGCACTTAGCACTTAGCAACGTAGCATGCAGCTCGACCTGTAGTATCAGCTCATGAACATGTATTTATGCCTTTAGCTGAGACCTTTTTCCAAAGTGACTTATTCCTTAACTGCTTCCGGGTCAGTGTCCCCCACAGAGCTACTTGGGGTTAAGCACCTTGCTCACAGGCATAATGGTGGCAGCCAGGAATTGATCCCCATCTTTTCTGGCTGGGTGCTGGCCTGGCTCATTATAGTCTCTACTCTTCTACCTCCCTGTTGCCCTGCCCTGCCCTGCCCTGCCCTGTCCTGTCCTGCCTGCCCATGAATGTGATCAACAAGAGAGGTTAAGGTGCTTTACCAGAGTGTTTGTTGCATGGCCTGGCGTGGCTTGACAATGGCCAACTGTGCATGGACTTAATTCAGTTTTTGAGTTCTCCTTCCAGGCCATGTGGGCAAAGAGGCTCGACCGACCAGGAAATAGGTCTCCAACTGAACAAAGCCAGGGCGGAACAATGTGTAGGGGATGGCAGTACGTGATTGTGGTCACATTCTCCGTCTCCGTGGCTACTGCGGACAATGGCAGCCCAATTGTTGCGTAATTGTCAGTGATTTTTATCGTCGTGGTGGTGCGGCACAGGCATTCTCCTCCAGTCTAAACCATTGAATCAATACACACGCATGTGTTTGCCATGGGTGGGTGGAGTGCAAGATCTTTCAAGGTTACAAGAAACGCAGATAAAGATCATGTCAAGCCAGCAGAAGCGCAGACTAAGTCTGGATTCCCTAATACTCAGCATATCCCAATTATTCACAGCCTTATCTTTTCATGTTAAGTCTCATCGGCCATTATCTAAGCAGAATATCAATGCCATTGACTCTTTGGAAACCTAAAAGTATGCAATGTAGAATTTTAATTAATCTGCATTGTTTGTGCCAAAGCTGTAGCTGCAGCACTGTTTTCCTTTTTGTGTTCTGGGAGAAGAGAAGGATTTAGTGGAGAGCCACTTCTGTCTTTCAGAGCTCAGCTCTGAAACATTAGCAAACACTAGCATCACTAGCATCACCAGTGCTATTATTAACAATATAAGATCACGATGTGGATGATGAACTCAATCAAGCTAAGTATGAACCATGGATGTTCATATCCTAACCCTAACCCCTCTTGCTTCTACTGTAAAGTACAGTGCCTGGGTTGTTTAGGAACATAAAGTATTATTTGAGTGTATTTTGTTGGACTTTTTAAGGACATGTTAGGATATGACAGAACATAGTGTAGGTTGATCCCATGAACAGTTTTATTCATTCATTCTGTGATGTATCTTATATATTTGTGTAGAGCTACCAAGTTGAGTCAAATGAAATAAGATTTTGAGTTGTGTTGAGGGCAGCCTACTTGATTGCAGGCTGTTGAGCATGCGAGCTGTTGCGCATGCTTCCTAGGGTAACTTCCTTGGGCAGAATAGGACATGGAGAGAACGGAGAGACCACTCTTGATATGACACTTTGAGTATGAATACTATACATTTATTTCATGATCATTTACTTTTACTCAAAGCTACAATACCAGAGCCTAGTCCACACTTCCATCATTTCCAGACAATTAACCAAGATTAATTCATTGATTTTGCAAATTATCTTCAGCTATGATGTTAATGCATGCGGAGGGTCATGCATGGGATGAAACAATCTTTCCTGACTTTGCTTTCTCATCAAATCATGATTCTGATTCATTATAAGTAATGTTTAATAAACTGTGATTAATACTGTATATGTGCAGTCAATGCAGTTTTGTTCCTTTTTTGACTGAACTATTGGGTTGTCCTTGTATTTTATACTGTACATAGTGTGGCTTATACTCATAAACATACTGCAGGAATAAAATGCTTATAGCTAGTTAGTTAGTAAGCTAGTTATTAATTATTAATTACTATTATATCATTATCATATCAGCGCAGCATGGCTCTGAGTTGTATTATGTACTGTCATTTGAAAATAAGGAAATAACATGAGGGAGAATCAGCTACAAACGTGCCGGTCCCATTGAAAAGCACTGGGAGTCTGAGGGTAGGCTCCTGGAAGGCTGGAGAGCTGTTGCCTTCAGCAGGCAGCGCTGGCCTGTGTTGTGAGGGGGGGTTTATTGTGCGGAAAGATGTGCAAGTCGATAACCTGGACATGACAGACAGGTCTCGCTGAGCGTGAAATGTCTGAAGCCAAAGTTTGTTTTCATTGCATGCTTCTCCAACAGAAAGCCAGTGCTGTGCCAACAATCCTTCCGTGTCTTCACATTTCCTGCCCTCGTCCCCCACAGCAGAAGTGACAGCCCCCACCCCCCTCCCACCCCGCCCGAGGGGGATCTGGGAAGGGGAGGACAATCGCACCTCATGAAAAAAACATGCCCCATCGTCCAATGGCGTTTGGCCGTGGTCACGAGGGACGTGGCGCAATGTTTAATTTCGTCAACGGCGGGGCCATTTTAGCCTGAGGTGACTCTGGGGCGGCCATGTTTGCGTGCGAACCTTCACTTAGGCACGGAGCAAACCCCCGCTGCTCACACAAGTGTAAACTTACAGCGGCGAGCAGAGCGGCGACGTGCCTCGCTTGAGAGGGCACAACGTGCGAGCCAGTCAGCGGCCGCGGACGAGGCCGAGGCGGCCTAATGTTTTATTGAAACGTCTCCTTGGAGAGGCCTCTGAAAATGCACCCGACGCCTTCGGAAAGCTGTCTGTTTTGGCTGCCGAAAATGGCTCCCAATCACAGGGAGATAAAAACATCAAAATAAGCTAATACATACCCGGCCTGAGTTGCCTGCCGCAGAGGACACAGTGCAAGGCTGGCAAGCACTCCTCCTCTCCGCACACACACACACACACACACACACACACACACATGCTAACACAGACCTATACTGAGCCACAGGCAGGCTGCAGCACATGTAGGCACATTCCCCCATGCAGCCAGCCAATGCAGTTGTATCGACCCACTGTTTCTCCCACAGCCTGCCATAATTAAAATCATTAATACATGATGCAACATCTTAAATTATTACACTGCTACTTGGAGAGATTTTTTTTTCCCTGCCCCAAATGATTACTATTTCAAAAGCTTTATGTAACAGGGAAAAAAACATGAATTCTCTTTCTATTTATGTGAACAGAAGGAAAACAAAACAAAACAAAAGGACAGAATAGAATAGAATGTCACGCAGATGGAGAACAGATAAAGAAGCTGGCTGATGAAATAGCTGTTCATGCTCACTTCAAGCCTTTAACGTCCCTGGGCCAGATCCGAGCCAGACCTGGGCCAGAACAGCCGAGTGTGGCGAGAGACAGACGTCATCCTCGCTCCGAGGTCAGTGGGTTCAGTGAGTGAGTCCCTGGCACAGCTGTAAATCTGTGTGTGCCAGGATTACGTTTGTATTACATCTGCAAAGCAGATTTCTATTTGGTGAGACTAAGCAATATATTATTATGGCTTTGTCTACTGTAGGCTACATGTGATTGGGATGCTCTTGTAGTCAATGTGGCTGCTGCATAAACCATGCAGGAAATGTCATGCAGACTTCTGTCTCCCTAAGCGTGAGCGAATAGCATCCGGTAGCGAGAAACAGCATCTGTTTTTGGAGCGTTTATGACCCCACAGAGGAGGCAATGTTTTGCTTTTAAACCTGACAGTCATCCCTGTGTGTCTGTGCAAACATCCAGCAAACTCACTCCGTTCTGAGAACACGAAGAGCGCAGGCAGCAAAGGATACCTCATGCACGGTGTACTTATCTCTCCGTCTCACTCGTGAATCTCCAGCCATAGCAGATCTGGGCAGATAAATGGCTTCCTTCTCTGAGACAAAGCAAGGAAGATGTCTTCCAAGGAGGAGCTTTAACAAGGACACGTACTGTACAAACCCGCAGCAGAGCAATCTAAATTCAAATATTACATTCAATATATCTCCTCCTCAGCATATCTCCAATTTCAGGCCTGCCCAATAAGCAGTGGGTCAGTAGAAAGCCTGTGTGAAAACAGACACATTTACAGCGATGCAGTATTCTATATATAAACTTTCACCTAATGTGGTGTGCAAATATAATTCATAATTCAACACATCGTTATTGTGTTTGGGGTCCCTGTGTTACTTGAATGAGAGGTTGCTGTAGTCAGTTATATGTTACTGTCCGCTGGACTAATACGAATCACACTGAAGGTCCAGGGCCTGCACATTCAATTCTGTGTCTGAATCGTAGCCTGGGAGTCAATCACGTCCACAGGGGATTGTAAACAATCATCATTCACATTTATAGTCACATCCATTCACAGCACAAGGCATGGGGTCGGGTCCAAATGTACCCGTAAAGGATGCCGAACACACTGCCTGTGTGTGTGTGTGTGTGTGTGTGTGTGTGTGTGTGTGTGTGTGTGTTGGTGTGTGTGTGTGTGTGTGTGTGTGTGT
>JASCQY010000024.1:15581-26485 GCA_030264315.1 Sardinella tawilis
AAATATATACATTTGGAATCATAATGCATGGAAAGTCTTACATTTAACAATAAGTTTTTGAATGGGCTACTGTGTTGAATAAATGTACTGTTGACATTATAGCCATAGTTGCTACTTTGGGCAGACACAATGGTCAATGAAGATCACCTTGAAGCTCATACAGAAAACACTACGTCTCTGCATACGCTCTCTGTCTGTGGTCTAATTTGCACCTTACCTGAATATTAAAATGGTCACAATGGAAGTAATTCATCTCTCAAATTGATTTCAATTTGTTAAGTTGGTCTCTGGTTAAAATCTGTGTTAATGAAGGTCTGTGCAAGGGTAAGCCAGTGAGTCTGTGTATGCATGAAAATAAATATATAAAACATGTTTTTGTCACCATGCCAATGTGAAGAAGGACATTAAAGGTGAATGTGAATCACAGTCCTGGACATTATGGCAACACTGGAGAAATCGATGAAGGCCGAGACAGAGAGTAGGACTCGTTACTCCTGAGACGACACAACAGTGTAAACAAATCAGTTGAGAGTATTATTTCTAAACAAGGACTGGGTCCAGATGCCTCAACCAAGCCTGGAAATATATTCTGCCAGTGGTTTTGGCCTTAAGCCACTGTATTGCCTTGGGTCCAGACTCTTGCATCATCTTAATACAGTCAAAATTGAAAAATACAATAACCCTTTTTGTTTTGAGTCTTTTATCTCATAATAGTACTATCACAGACAAACCCACCCCCTCGGCTCTCTGGATTTTAACAGAGTGCAGAGTTGGCCTTTGAAAGACCACATCACAAAAATACATCTGGATTATCCTTTGTCTCTTGCTGTGCTCACAACAGAGAGTGTCACTCTCATCTCAGATAACTCGCCTGAATAAACCAACTTGAAGATCATATTTCAACATAATCCCATTGACGTTCAAATGTGTGGAAGAAACTAAATGCAATACATTTTTTAATTGATTGACTTCTCTGTCACTATCCCTTCCCTGCATTTCAGTTGGACTCCTCAGACTGGAAGAAATGCAGTCACTTAATAATGACATTCCTCATTCTATGAGCCTCGATGGCTTCGCTGCAGGCGTGACTGACCTTCTGCGGCTGCTATTTTCTGTAAAACGTCACTGCTGGAACTGAGAAGCACATTCAGGCCGCTCTTTTGGCGTGCGTTCTGCACTTCAGGTGTGCGCTATTACGTCTCCATGGAGACATATCTGCTGGGACCCTGTTTGCATGCTGCGTGGATTCTCAGAATTAGATCAAATTTGTCAAGGGAGGAAGCACTTAGGACTCATAGAGCCCTGATGAGCATTAATGGACAGGTGTCTATTAAAAGCCTTGACTCAACACCTGTTTAACAACCTGTCTGATATACCATGAGTCACGTTCATTGGAAACATTTGCGCTCTTTTGTTTTTGGCATGATGGTTGGACTCACTCTCAGTTACCCTGTGCCTAGTCCTTTATTGTCATCACTGCGTAGGTGTACAGTGGCATAAAATAATACACTAATACACTCTATAATTAGTTGATAAAATTAGTTGATAAAATCAGTTAATGCGTAAATGTAAATGTAAGACATGAATTTGACAATACTGTCTGAAAAACACTTAGTCTCCATAGTGTTCTGTAAGAGCAAATGAAGACTCTTTACATTCTTACGCAAATATTCACCCCAACATATGCTTCTAATGTCTACAATCCAATTGGCTTTGAATGCACTGAACACCTTTAGTAGATCAATCCCTCAACAGCATAAACAAAGATGTGTATTTTTCCCTTCTTCTTTCCCACTGCTTGGCAAAGTGTGTGGAGTTTGTTTACAAAAAGCTTGGGTGGGTTTGGTAAAATTGCTTTCCCATGTTGCCTGTCATTGATTTATTCCAGTGGCTGCTTTTCTTGATTTGCTCCTGAGTCATGTGACTGACACCAGGCCACCCTGGAAGCTAACAAACCTAAACCTGAGATGGCACTTAGGTGAAGAGAGTGCTTTGCTTCCTCAGCCAGACAATAAACACATAAGCCATTCTCATTAAGTTGAAGTGTTCATTCTAATCTGCCTCATAATACTTTTTTTTTTTTTTGGAGAATAACTTCAACAAATTCTTGTCCATTTCATTTAGACAGATCTGTGGGGTGGTAGCTCAATTTGTGAAGTGGTACCTCAAATCACTTCTGTTTCCATAAAATCTGTTTCTTTTCTTAGGCTTCCCAATATTCAACACAATGGCAGATACAAAATACAAATGAATATGTTGCATGTTCAGCCCAGCATACCTTTCATTCACCATCAGTAATATTCAATGCAGTCTATCCCTCAAGACAAAAGAGCTAGCAACATTTGTGTGAGAAGGCATAAAACGTGAAAATGAAACCATTAGAATGTTCACCCATCAACAGAAGTGCCAACAGGCATGAAGGACACACGCAGTGACAGCACTTCGATATGCCACCTGCATCATTACCGATGCACAGCGCAATGCATAGACTTCTAATAGGCACTAATTGCATGTTACTTTCAATCGGAAAATGGTTCTAAAATTGTCTGCGTGCGTCACTATATCATACTGAACTCTATACAAAAAATAGCGTTCCAAAGGGTTTTGTACTTCTAACAATCTGTATTCCTGTCACAAATCTTCTATCTCCTGGATTGTTTTGGTATAGAAGCTAAAGATGTAATTTAACTTGTGTTTAGTCCATTTAGCTAACCAATATTTCTACCTTATAGCCTAAATTTGGAGAATATTACGCATAAGCGCGCGCGCACAAGAGACACACACATAAACACACACGCAGGCATATGCACGCACACTCACAGGTGTTCTGTCAGTGTGAGCAGGACTTCTCCGTTGTCTTTCTGCAGCTGTTCGGAGCGATCAACTGAGGAGAGTGCTTTAACCTTGGCTACCTAAGCGCGGCAAGCACAAGCGAAAGGATAGCTGTTGCGCACTGCTGTCCAGAGTGTTGCCACGAAGTTAACTGCAAAGATATCTGGAACAACTTTACCTCAAATCATATGAGATAGAGATTATTTTGCATAATCCCACCTTCAAACCCTCTTCGGTCAGCAAAGGCTGTCTTTTTTTTCACCACCGGCTCATTGGAAAAGTGAAAGAAGACTTTGAGGATTCTATGCGTTTGTCACGTTTCCGAGGAGAGAGGCTGCGTTATAGCAAGAATATTTGTCATATTTTCTCGGATAGTCCGTCCACTTTGACACTTTGGATAGAATTTTGCTCATTGAACCCCACATTAATTGTTTGCAATTTTTCGTAATGTCAGTACTTTATCTGCAAGGTTATTGCGGAATATTTTTGCGGCTGATTTGTTTTGAGGAAAGGAGATTTTGTGATACCTTTTTGGTCGCATTCTTAACATAATGAACATGGGCACAGTGGGACGACATTCAACTACTCCATGGACTCTGGAAAACTCGTCGATAAATGTGTTTGTGAACGCATCTCCACCCGTCCCTTACGCAGAACAATCTGAATCATTCAATGATGTTTTCGTAACGTCTTTGATAGGGACGGTGCTCACCGGTATGTTCCTGATCGGGGTTGTTGGGAATGTATACACCTTGGTCATTATGAATATATCTGTCCGCGTAACAGGATCTATGTATGTCTACATTGTCAACCTGGCTCTAGCGGATCTTCTGTATCTTTTTACAATTCCTTTTGTAGTTTGCACATATTTCGCAAAGGACTGGTACTTTGGAGACATTGGATGCCGGATTATATTCAGTTTGGACTTTCTCACTATGCATGCCAGCATCTTCATTCTGACTATCATGAGTACGGAGAGGTACCTGGCAGTCGTCAACCCTTTGGACACGTTTGGGAGATCCAGAAGTTACAGGCGGATGGTCACTTGCGTGGTGTGGATCGTGTCGTTTCTGTTGGCACTGCCAACTATGATCATGATAGACCTTCAAAGTAGGCTCGACAAGAAAGGTCATATGAAACGAATGTGTCATCCAACCTGGCAGATCGGTCCCTACAAAGTCTACCTGACAGTTTTGTTTAACACCTGCATCCTGGCTCCTGGATTAATTATTGGCTTTTTGTACCTTAAACTAGCAAGAACTTACTGGGTTTCACAGACTACTGTTGTCACAGCTGAAGGTGTGACAAGTTGCCCCAAGCAGAAGGTACTTTACATGATCTTCAGTATTGTTCTAACTTACTGGGCATGCTTTTTACCATTTTGGTTGTGGCAGTTACTGAGTATATACTACTTTGGAAATGAAGGCCTCTCTCACAGAACAATGGTGTATGTGAACTTCATTGTGACCTGTTTGGCTTACAGCAACAGTTGCATCAATCCATTTCTGTACACACTATTAACAAAAAATTATCAGGAGTATCTGAGAGATCGGCAAAAGCGAGGTGTGGGATTCAGAAGGAAGTTAAGGCATTCATCGCAGAGGTCAGTTTCCTCAGCGAGTCATCAGTTTACCAATACTATGACCCTCACTCCTCAAAATGGTGAACCAGATGCACTAAGCAAACTCTGATATAAATACCTTAAAGCCAGTGTAATCTATTCCTTGTTTCAATATTTACCTATATTTTATGGTTGCCTAAAATATAAAATTGTGACATAGCTGCTGAATAAAAAACAAAAACTTTTCTTCAACAGAATGAAGGTCTATGTGTATGATGCATTAGTTCATAGTGGTTGAACATAAATGAGAATAAATGATGAAAAAGTCTAGGATATTGGAGCACAAGATCAAATTCATCCAATTGACAGGAGATATATGTGCACATTGGAAGATTTGGACAGATGGTTTTTGCAGGAATGCATTTCAACCTCTGCCTTGACAAGCTCTGACGGTATTTTCTCCTGGCAAAAGAAAGAGGAATATATATCTGACGTGGTATTTATTTATCTATTGTGGTCTTGTACTCAGAGGTCTGCTCTGAAGAGTATGTGTTTTGCTGTAGAAATAAAAAGCAGTTGAAGTATTGTCTATTTATGGCACAAGCTAAAGCCGTTTTGGAGACCAACACACAGGCCATCTCATCTTGCTGTGAACTTGTATATTGTTTATCTGATTATACATTCAAGGAAAGATATTCAGATTATCGATCGGCTTTGTGTCATAATTACCTGCTGTATTTGAGAAGTAGCCTAGTTTGTGATCCATTTCTCATCGCTTCACCATGGTATTGTAGAGTTACACATTTAACTGTTAAATGTCAGACTTTTATAAAGAAAGAAGAACATAAAAGGGGGTGAAAAGAATCTAGATGAGTCAATACATAAAATGTGATTACCTCTGTAAAGTTTTTGTGTATTGTTGACAAAACAAAACATCAGTGTTTTTTTTACCATGCTTTTTGTGCAGTATTTACAAAAAGAAATGTAAGGATTCTGTACTTATTTGCATGCATTTTGTGTCATTTAGTTGTTTTGATCTTCCTCTCAACACAACAGAAAAAAACAAAGTGTACAAATCTCTTAATAAATGTTTACACTATTGCAGTATGGTAGCATGTGGTGTTTGCTGTTCTTTAAATCCTGACCGGTGATTGAAAAACAATAGTGTTTTTACACTGACTTTTCACCGTGCTCCGGCAACGCACTGACATCACACATTGTGCTTAGCGTGCGGTACAGGAAATCACTGTGGCTTAAGACATTATTTTCCGTGTTTTGACCTTGATAGGTAATGTCAATAGTGAAACCTTCTTATCTCAGCCACAGCAAGGAGGGATTAGGTAACCCTGTTTTGAGTGGGAGTCTGACTGTTTCTCCTTAGCCTCGGCCTGAAATTCTAAGAAGACTCACTGCTCTTAGCTGGTGACCTGGCCATTTCAGTGGCAGCTGTTTATACAGATGGTGCAATATCCTTACAAGTCGAAGAGTAGACACGAAAAAAGGGGGGAAAATCAGTGGCCTCCATTTAACTTGAGTCTGAAGAGCACTAAACACACAGTGCTTTAATGTTGCCATGAGCCTAGTAAAATGCAGCGTACAAATCATTTGTGTGACCAAAAATGCATGGCGTGAAAGGTCTGTGTGAAAAGGTTAAGCTGAAGCGCCTCCAAATGTGTGGTTTCACAGAGAGTGAAATCTTTTATTGATGATCAAAATCTCTTAAAAGCACCTCTGGTCCCCGACACTGCTGGAGGTGAACTGCCATGCAATGAGCCATGAAGGCACTTTCTGAGGTAATTGCAGCCCACTGCATTCTTCAGTTCACGGCTTCCACAGACAGCCTCGGTCTCTTCAGCACGCACTCTTGCTCAATTAAATCTTGCGTTTTGGGAAATGTGTACATAATCAGTATAGCATTTCCCAACCGTGGGCCCCCGGCCAAATTCGGGAAGCCACAATAAGCGAGGCACCAATTTAAACATGGTCAGGTTGTGGGGAGAGCCAGACCTTCATATGCAGACAATGTGTCAGATGTGGCAATCATCACAGGTCAAATTGCGTGTTCGTTTTGGCAGAACATTCCATGGCAACTGGCCCACATCTCTTTCTCTCCCTCCTTTCCATCTCTGTCTGTCTCTCTCTCTCTCTCTCTCTGTCTCTCTCACACTTACCCTTTCTCCTCACTTTCACTCCCTCTCAATCATTCACATCCTCTCACCCTCTCAATCACTCACAACCACATTGTCTCATGTGAAGATGTCCATATGAGTTCCCTGGCTGCCAGCATGGAGCACATGGCAGTTACATTAACTGACTCTCCTCCCAGGGGACTAAGACCAGCCAGAAGTTGCCTTGTGTCCTCCTCTCAGCCATAAGTGACTCTGAGTGCATTTGTGGATTGCGGATGCGCACCCGCCTCGCTCACACACACACACACACACACACACACACACACACACACACACAGTCTGGTAACACTCTGGTGGATTATGAAAGGTGTCGCATTCTGTGTTTGTGTTAGTTTAGCCAAACGTAATGGCATCTTTTGAAAACATTTGGTCACCTGGAATGAGACAGCAGATGTGTGGAAATCTGAGAGTGCGACTCATTGATGACAAATAATCACAGTAGGACTCAGAAGGACAATATAAATTTTTATTGAGGCGAGGATCCGACCTAATCCATAACACCACATGAAATTTCAGTGCACTGGTTTCCCTAAACTGTCATCAAATGAACCAGATGGTGAATTATTGACCTACTTTCTGAAAAGAAGGGGTCTGCGGTATTTTAAATGAGATTTCCACAGTGACACGGTAATATCCAGCAATCTTTCAATCTCCTTAATGAGTCTCAGACAAAGAAATAAATAGGTATTTAAGACTGGCAAATAGAAATGCCAACTCAATGGGCTTCCAGTAAAAATGTTTAGGAAAACTTTCTTTTCAAGAATCAGGAAACGATAATCTTTAACAGGGCTTAAGTAGCGGCCTTAAAATGGCAAAATAATGATTTTATCGTCTGAAATCTGAAACACTTTGAAGAAAGTACATTTTTCCGTTGCAGATATAGCAACCGGTTTAACCGAGGTATTGATGCAGCCGAAGAATATCTGCTGTTTGTTTTTAGTTTTGTTTGGTTTTTGAGGGGAAATGACCAGATGTGTAATGGAGATGTTTTTATCGGAATGGGTATGCGAACAACAGCCCCTGCGGGGGGGGCGCCTGAATGTCTTGCCATCCCTGCCACTGGAGAGAATCAAATAAAGATTCACTCAAGTGTGCTGCCTCATGCTACTTGGCTTCTTATGAGGCTGACTTCACTCTTTTTGAATTGTATGCCCCTCCACCCCTACCCCACAAAAAAAGAGCCTTCCAAGAAATGAGACTGACGTCTTCATGCTAAAGTATCAGAGTTAACAGCACATATCATCGCTTTGGTTAGTCACAGTGTCTGCTTTCAAGGAGTTCTGCACTGTGACACCCCAGCCGGGATGGACTCAGCTGAATTGGGTGTGCGGCTGTAAAATGTCAATGCATTTAAGAGAAGTTAACAAAAGTCACAAAACAGTAAATTTAAGATCACAGTGTCTGAATACAGTTTACTTGACGGCTGCAGTTTTCTTTCCTTTTACCTTTTCTACCTGTACTGTGCTTGTCACCTTGGAGTGTTAAATGAGCGCTGTACCTTTGTGTTAACTGATGTATTTTCAGACATAATGACAGCTATTAGTACTTGGCCAAAATGCTCATCTCATAATTTCAAGGGGAGATAATGACATAATTATATGAGGCAAATGTAGCCTATTTTTTTTTCCTGTGTTATATTGCAGATATGTCTAAAAAAAATACAAATAAATGAGATGGATTTATTCTGACCAAAAAAGGATTTCAAATATAATAGGTAAAACCAGACTGTTAATCAAAAACTGATGTGTCTTTTGTACAGTGTGTACGGATGGGGAGACTTTAAAATTCTTCTTCAGCGGTGTCCAAGGCCTCAAGACAAAACAGATATTCCCTGGACACACAGCAGGCACCATTCATTTTCCTCGATGTTTCGACCAGGCTTCCCTCAAATACATGTGGTTTTCAATTCATGCTGACCTACTTAGGGTTAAGTCTACCATTTCAGGTGTCATGGTTGTGGTAAATTATATGAAAATCTTATGGGGATATTGGCAGAACTGCTAGGTATTTCGTTGTATCGCTGAACATTTTGGTTGTCTCCACAGGAAGGTATTGATGGAAGTTGTGTTGTCCTTGGCATTGATACACCGCAAATGTAGAGGGCAATTACTTTGCCCTAACCGAGACATTCTCTTTGTAGATGCAATAATGACATTTCACAGTTGCCACTGCTGGCAAGTTTTCCAGCCAGTGTTGAAACCTAATGCGAGAAACTGATCTATTTAACATTTGCATTGAATCATGCAATATTTAACTCAAAATGGCAGAGAAGGATTGGGTGTGTTTTGCCTCGAAGAAAAATGATAGTCTGCTTTAACAGCATACAGGCATAAAGCAGTAGAACAATTTAATCATTCTAAGTACATAGATTGTGGATAATGGCGATTTTCTGTCATCGCAATACTGAAGCCAGCTGAATTGAATTCAAATATTATAGTCCTGTCTAGGACCTGCACACTCCATCACTTGATGCCTGGCACGGTCTAAGACTCCGCTTACTACCCTCCATGTGACTTTTGTTCCTGACACACAAGATTAATAAAATTTCTAATAAAGGAAACAACTCCTTGTTTAAAACACAGTCACTCATTGCTCTACGCAAATTCTGATTATGATTGTTGGATGAGAAGTGTATACTATAGCCTAATGTCTCATGCGCCAAAAAACTGAGAATCTGCGAACCTTGCATTAAAAACCTATGCCAAACCTCTAAAAATATCTCACACATCATAGACTGTGGCAATAGAGACAAGAGGATAGATCAGGCCCACTAGACTATTGGAGTTTGACCCATCAGGCTGAGCTGTTGTCCTGGAGATAGGATAGTCTGAGGAAAACAGTCAATTTTATGGTAACAAAGCAAGATAGTGGTGATCAATGTGTTTCACAATAACATTTCCATTCTTCGAGTAATCAATTTCCAATTTGACAGTGCTACTGTACATGTGAAAGAAAGACTATAGCCTATAGTGTTGTTATACAAACGTACATGCAAAAAGACTAATGCAAGTGCAAGAGCACAGGACCAAAATCTATGATAAGCAGAATTGTTACAGGCCCATCACACAAACACAGCACTGAATGCTCTAGTCTAGTTGAGCAGAGGTAGAAATAGTGACATCTACAGTCGACAGCTACTGCTTGTATCTTGAAACTACATACCCCAAGTCCACCGTGCGTGTGATGTAAGACGCACGGCTTGTTTTGGCTGTTTGTTTCGATATCCGGCGACTGGTAGAACAAGAAATGTTGGAGTAGCTAGCTGGCTAGCTAACAGCTGGATATTGTCTTTCGGAGGTAAAAAGATTATACAATACATTATTTTAATACGTGATGACTCTTACCTCTAGAAATTATGCATGTTTCAGTCAGAATTAGGGCTTGTTGAAAGTTCCTTTGAGCGAGTATGGGACCTCTTGTAGTCTTCATAAAGCTATCGATTAACGTTAGCTAATGTTATGTGTCTGCACTCCCATCAGAAAGCTAACTCAGCTAACGTATCGTAAAGGTTCACTAGCTGGCTAGCTACCTGCTTAGCTCGCATGTAATTAGGCATTTTTCAAATGTCCTATTAGGCTGATATCCAGCTGATACAAGAGAGGCACAAGGGTTGGACGCAGATGAGAAGAGACACCTTATCACTGAATGCTACCTGACATTAACATAAGACAGTAAACGTTAGATAACAAGAGGATGCACATGCACATCCTCTCAAACTAACTAGGTTTATGTTCGCGCAGGCAGCAAACTCCATGGATATGTCACTGAATGATGACAGTTTTAATAACCAGTCAGTAATAGTTCGAGCATGTGTGATATAGTTGTATTGTTATGTTATGTGATACACAGTCGTAAATTAACGTTAATGAACGTTATAACGTTAGTTAGCTTTAGCTTATGATTATCGTTGTTGTTTGTTACAAGAAGAGCGCGTGTTTCTCCAGTTTTGATGCTGGCTAGCGATGTTCTTGGCTGCTTTTCGCCTGGACCAGTCAGATTGTAATGGCAGCTACTTAGGGTTAGACATAAATAAACTTTCTGACAGCCCTGAAAGTGTAGGCTGGAGTGTACATTACAGTATAGTATGATAGAATCTATTTGAATTAACTTTTCTTCATCAGATAATGCAAGTCGTTTGGCTACCACGAAGTGTTGGCACATAAACGCCAAATTTTGTTGACCTAACCACCCTAGCCACCCCCTCGGTCTTGTATGTAACATGAGGTTAAATATGCCCTTTTTCAGTGTTGCACACGAGATCAAAGGTATATGAAACTCTTTGTCATGTGTCATCTGAAGTGCTGATACAGTATAACTGAACT
>JASCQY010000024.1:42492-47492 GCA_030264315.1 Sardinella tawilis
CCTCCCTCCGCCCTCTCTCTCTCTCTCTCTCTCTCTCTCTCTCTCTCTCTTTGCTCCTTCCCTAGCCCACCCCCCCCATCCTCCACTCCTTCCTTCTGGTGGGCATGAATGAGAGTTATATAACTGACACACTTTTTCCGCCTCGCAGCCCCTTGTAACCCCACCCCCTGGGCAGTGTCTCTCCCGTGATTGGCCGGACCCAGTTCCTTCAGATTTGAAATGTGGTACAGTTCATGTTTGACCCAGTTTCTCTCCCCTACCCTCCCTTCCCCCCATCCCCTCCCATTGCCTCTCCCCTCCGCTCTGTATTTTCTGAAGTATGCACATTTCAAAGAATGCCATTTTTATGCAGGCCAATCGAGCATGCAAGCATGGTTCTCATTTAGGTCAATGACTTTCACATGTGGCTGCCCCGGCCAACTTTTTCTCCCCCTTTTCTCTCTCCTCTTTTCTTTCTTTTTTTTTTTTTGAAATATAATTACTCTATGACTTTTCTCTGGCGTCGCCTCTTTGTTGTGCTTTCTGCAGACTCTCCCGTTTCCATGTTTTTTGCGTGATCCTGCTCCATTTTTTTTTTTTTTAAATGCACACAAGCGGCACTCTGCAGTGTCTCTCTGCGCATTCGAGCACCATTGTGCACCATTCCCAGTTGGGGCCTCTCTGTAGTGTTTTAAGGGGGCATTTTGTCCTAACATGCTTTGCATGCCTTTTCCCTAAACTCAGACATTTTTTTTTTCTTTTAGCCGTGTTTGTATAAGCAGTACAGTTCTGCCAAGGCACGTTCTCTTCGCTATCGCTGCGATGCAAATGCCCAAGGCATGCTACCTGTGCCAAGGTGTGTCTGAGTTAATCTAACCGTCACCGAAAAAACCTCGAGGAAAGTGTTTATACTGTGTCTGTGTGCTGCTATGGGTGAGGAATTCTTGTCGGGTTTTCACACCGTGCAGTGGACCTGTTCAGACAGGCCCCAGATGTTCTTTGGGGCTGCGTAGGCTGTGTGTTCTTGTATGCGATGACATTTTTGTGTGTGTGTGTGTGTTTGTGTGTGTGTGTGTTACCATAGGCCCAGCTTTTTAAAAGAAGTGCTGGTTAATGTATCGAAAGTTTAATGTCACCTCTCAGCCCAATATTGTTTAAATATTGGTTGTGTGTGTGCATATGTTGTTTGTTGTGGTTGTGTGTGTGTGTGTGTGTGTATGTGTGTATATATGTGTGTGTGTGTGTTTGGTTCAGATAGTGTGTGTGGTTGCAGCTACTCTCTTCCCTCCTGGATGCCTTGATACTGGAGACTCTACCAGTTCAGGCACACATAAAACCACACACACTGTACACATATTGTACACCCCTGCTTGTGCGTGCACACATTTGTATGCCTTTGCGTGTTTGCGCTAGCCTGCCCTCTAGGTCTGTCTGTCCCCCGTTTGTCCTTCTGTCTGTCCGCCCGCCCGCCTGCATGCCCGTCCGTCTGTCTGTCCACCCACCCAGCCACCACCACCTCCTCCCCTCATCTCCCCAGAGGCTGATTCAGGCTCCGCATTCCTCCAGTGCTGAGCAGAGCACAGCAGAGCAGAGTTCAGGCAGCACCCCAGAGAGGCACAACCCAAACCAGCCCCAACCCAACCCAACCCAACCCAACCCAACCCAACCCTACCCTAACCCAGCCTGGTGCAGTACAGCATAGCGCAGCAGAGCACAGCACAGCGCAGCGGCGCTGATGGCGCAGCCCAGCCGAGCAGCCTCCCAATCAGACACGGCGCTCCCTTCTCATTCTCCCTTATAAGGCCTGTTGCAGCTTCCCGCGCCCGGTCTCAGACTGCCTCTCTGGGCTCCGTCTGTGGCTGGGGTGGAAGGAGGGGGAGTGGAGAGGAGGGGAGAGGAGTGGAGAGGAGCAGGGTGGAGGGCCTCCACACATCGCCACATGTTTTACACGCAGCTGTTAAACACGGCCAGTGGGGGCAGGCAGAGTTTGCTGGGTTCGTTTTTTCCCCTTCTCGTGTGCAGCGTGAGAATTTGATTTAAAAACAAGGGACTAAAAAAAATGATGCTTAGATTTGCATGGGTGTTGAAACGTGTTAAGTGTTAAGTGAGGATAGTTGCTGTGCTGCTGTAGTGTTTCGTATTGTTGGAGTTAGAGATGGAGGGAGAGAGAGAGGGGCCCATCTGTTTTGCTGACAATGGATGTTAGACGGAAATAACGTGTGAAGACATGGTTTCTGTCTCTTTGTCTCTTTCTCTCTCTCTTTTTCTCTCACTCTTCTCCAAACAACTAATCTCTCTCTCATGCCTACCACAACGCTTTGCAACCTTCACAAGTTGCCAAATATGGGCTGACTACCTTGGAAATGGTGAATGACACACACACACACACACACAGATGCAGTGAGCTATTTCCTCCGTGGTCGGTGCGGTTCCTGCCCCCCTGGCATTTTGAGAGAGAGAGGGAGAGAGAGCTGTCTCGTTAAAACCAGTCGTCTGGGTTGTTGGGGAGGTGTGTGCTTGGGTGCCAGCTGCGACACACTTCCTTTAGAGAGGCCGAGGCAAACCGAGTGATTCACGGCTCCCCTGTACCATCCATCTCTCACTCACTCACACACACACACACACACACACACATACACATACACACTCACTTGCTCACTCACTCACTCACTCACTCACTCACTCACTCACTTGCTCACTCTCTTCCTCTAAAAAGCTCTCGGAAAATTACCGGCCACTAGAACTTTCCACTTGCTCAGCCTGACACTGCTTTCTTACAAGCGGAACTTTTAGTTCTGAAATGTAGTTTGCCCTTTCACCCCCACAGTGCCCTAAAGTAAGCTTGTTTGTGAGCAAAGTTGTTGGATCTAGGGAAGGTTTTTGAAATGAAAGTATCGTTTTTGAAACAAAAACCGTTTTCATGGGGCTCGTAGTCATTGCAACGTGAAAGGCGACGTCTGGGCCTCTATGTCCCAAGTAAACATGGCACTGGCCCAAAGCACCGTAGTAACGATGTAATTGCTTTCAGGAAGCCGGAATGTCCCTTGGAAAGGTGACGCTGTGAGCACAGAGGCTGTACACACAGTCAGGAGAGCGTAGGTTACCCAGGAAGACTGGGAAACATTGGGCAAGAGGCAGCCCTGTGCTTGGATCAAGCCCTTCACTCCACTCTTCCAGGGAAATGTCCAGGATGCCCTACCAGAGCTGTATTTTTAGCTTCCCTTGAAAGTGAATATGTGGCTATGTGGTGTTTTTTTTTTTTTTTTTTTTAAAGTTTTGTCCACACAGATGTTTGTCCTTCTAATCATGTTCAGCTAGCTAAAAGATTTTTGGCGTGTTTGTTTCCCTTTGTCCTTGGTAGTGGTGCTGGTGACTTCCTATCACCCCTCACAAGCATACCAACCCCAGGCTCATTTCCTTTAAATCTGCTTCTCTCTGCAATCCTAGCGAACATCATGTGTCTAATCTGAGACTTCAGTGTCATAGAAAATGCTGTGTTTGTTGCTCGCATGCCTTACATTGGAGAGAAAGTTGATCGGTTCGGTTGCCGTGCGCTGCTGTTGTGCCTAATGAGGAAGTACCTCAGCGCGTCCACGAGTCTTGGCTCTGTTTCTCCTTTTGGCAAAAAAGGGCTGATGGATGCCCAATCACGAGCGAGTCCACACGCCCATTTTCGGTATGAGCGAAAGAATGAAGCTTTTGTTCCCCCTCAGACATGGAGCACCATTTACAGTGTCAATAATACTGCAGTATGTTTGATCCTCCCTGTTCCTTATCGTTGTGTGAGGCGTGAGAGTGTGAGTGAGTGAGTGAGTGGGTGGGTGTGTGCACTGGTGCTCTGCCCTCTTGCAGGTCTTCACAGGCCCACTAGGGGGCGATAGTCGACCATCCTGCCACTGCGTCGCTCGCCCCGATCCACCGCCCGCCCTCCCTGCCCTGCCCCTCCCGTCTGCCTGGAGAGCCTACTGCTGAGGCCATTGTCTCGTCCTGCGAGCGCGCCGCATTCATTCCGGAGTGTTTTACAAGTGATTACGATCGCAAATGATGCTGTTTATCAGCTTAAAGTCTGCCATTTTGGCTCCACATCCCTCCAGTTTTCTGGCCGTCTGGGCAGAATTAGTGCACTTAGCGTGAAGCTTATCCTGGCCGGCGGTGCCGCACATCACTTGCCGGCTTATTGAGGAGAGGGGCGAGTGAGAGGGATGCCTCTGAAGTTACAGGTTCATTTCCTGGACAGCGGCGACCCCCCTAAGGGGCTGTTGGTGTGTGTTAATCGTCCGAAGAGGGCTTTCTGACTTCATGCTGCCCCATCAGCACACCGCTTGTCATATGTCAGCCTCATAAATATTCATTCCCACTGATTAAATATTAACGCTAGCAGTTTTTTAGCGGGGGCCTGTTACCAGGCAACTCCCTTCTCTGGGATTGCAGAGCCTCTTGACTGTGGACAAAGTGTTTGTGTGTGTGTGTGTGTGTGTGTGTGTGTGTGAGTGTGTGGATTGTTGCCTAGGTTTCCCAGTAAAAGTCTGGGCACATATATGTATGATTGTGTGTGTGTTTGACATCTCCCTGGTTCCTCAGTAAAAAGGGGTCGACGTGTGTGTCAGAGTGTGTGCATGTCAGTGGTCTCCTGGGTTTCTGTGGAAAGTGGGTCAAACTGTGCATGTGTCTGTGTGTGTGTGTGTGTGTCTCTGTGTGTGTGTGAGAGCGCACGAGATCATCTCCAGGGTGTTTGAGTAAGCAGGTTAAGGCTGGGGGCCTGAGTGCACTAAGAGTGGCATGACGTTGCAGCTGCTCCCCTGCCCAAAGCTGCAAAGCTCAAAGTCTCCCTCTCTGCTCCTGCTAAACATGTAGCCTAGCCTAGCCTAGCCTAGCCTAGCTGCTAGTCAACTCCCTCCAGCACTGCCTCCTCATCTCACTCTCTTGCTATTCTGGAGGTGTGGAGGGTTTTTGTGGATATATTTGGATGTGGGTTTAACTCGCCCTCCTCCAGTGTCTTGCTGGGTTAGCAGAGCTAATGG
>JASCQY010000024.1:49992-54106 GCA_030264315.1 Sardinella tawilis
AAGTAGAGCATTGAACATTGTTGTCTTTCAAATGGACTAATGGATTTTTTTATGTCGTCTCCTATGTACTGTCTGAATTTTGTCTACATTATATCTGTGTTAGTCTTTCGCCATGATCTTGTCATCTAATGGTCAAAACATCATCAACTGAACATCACCTCTAATGGTAATATCCATGTGTGCGCGTGTGTGTGTGCGCGTGTGTGTGTGTGCGTGTGTGTGTGCGCGTGTGTGTGTGCGCGTGTGTGTGTGTGTGTGTGTGTTGTGAATTGGCAGCGAGGAGAAGATGACGGCGGCGCGCATCCGCAAGTGCCACAAGTGCACAACGGGCCTGGTGAAGGCGGAGGGCTGCAACCGCATGTCGTGCCGCTGCGGCGCCTTCATGTGCTACCTCTGCCGCCAGCCCATCAACGGCTACAACCACTTCTGCCAGCACGCCCGCTCGCCCGGCGCCCCCTGCAGGCACTGCAAGAAGTGCTCCCTCTGGTCCGACCCCACGGTGAGCCGGCGCCCAGGCCGCGGCCACACAAGCACTAGCGCTAGCGTGCTAACGCTCACACACACATAGGCAAAGTAGCTCCAATAAGGATATGGGATGTGCACACACGCTTCTGTGCAAAGATAAACAGACTTGAGAAGAGAGAGCAACTGCTATTGGGCCCTCACCCACAGAGCACACATTGATTTGATTGTTTTGTTTTGTTTTGTTTTTCTTTCAAGCATACAGTTGAGCTTAATCCTGTAAACTAACGTGCTCAAACTGGATGTACAAAGCACAAAGTAAAGGCTCACACAGACACAAAGTGCATTGACAGGAACCTTAGCCTATTTTTTAGTTGTTCAGTTTTATGTACACCTAAAGAATATCAAATGACTGTAAATGTTATTGTCGACAATTGCATACAGGCCAGTTCACTGCTGTGCACACATCTTATGGTCAAAACATCATCAACTGAACATCACCTCTATTGGTAATATCCATGTGTGTGTGCACACACACTCACACAAACACCCTTGTGCACTTTTATTTGTGCAAAACCCATTGATGCTATACTCATCAGCCATTTGAATTATATGTGCTGGCCATGAAAACATTTTTTCTGCAATGGTTTGCCCATCATGTATGAATGCAGCTTTATTCAGCTGCTAGCTGTACTGTAGGTGTTGCAAAGGTGTAAATGACACATACAAAAATGTTTGCATGATGTGTGATCTTGGCTTGTTGCGTTGCATTTTTCATGCTAAAGCAGCTTTCACGAGTACAACGGATGCGCTCTGCGTCTAGTTTAGATTTATGTTATAATTATAGACTTGTGAAGGCCTTAACCCACCTCGCTTTTTAAAAAGGAAATGGCTCGTTCTGTGTCTATTTGTGAGGATGACTTTACCATCACTTTAGACTACTGTTCTACCTGATACTGGTTTTACTATTTATAGGCACAATCACTTTTAGCATGAGCTTTTTTTTAAAGTTCTTTTAAGTTTGTTTCAGTCTCCTCCTCTAACACCCCTCATCCCTCAGTGCCGTTCTGTTTGTCTTCCAAGCCATAACTGGTGACTTGCAGTGATGTCGCATCTGTATAAAAACCCAGCTGAATGTGTTTTGGTCATATTTAACAGCGACATCTTGACAACAGAGCAGCTGAGAGAGCAGGCTGGACAATATTGTTTGTAAAACTGATTTAAAAAGACACAAACACTGAACTTCTAACAGGTAGTGCACATCTATGGTTCTGTTATCAGAAATCTCAAATGGGGAGCTTGGAAATTCAAACGTAGTTCAGACAAGCTAAAAAAAATGTAATAAGACTGGAAAAACAACTCATCAAGCGTTTTGCCAAACAAGCACAAAATGAATGTAACACACCAGCAGTAGTTGCATTAATGAGGGCCAGCATAGCCGTTACTCAGCTAGATAAGTCTGTGTCCTCCTCCTCCTCCCCTGTTTGTCCTGACTCTCTGCTTACCCAGCAGGCGCAGAGCAGAGTAGAGTTAGAGTAAGAGTAGAGTAGAGGAGAGCAAGGCTTAGCCCAGCCAGTTATGGCTCAGGACGTCTCTGCTTTCCCACCTGAGCTCCTCCTCGCTCTCGAAGACCTACTTGGGTTATGCCACACGTACGTAACGTTACATAACCCACTGATAGACAATACCGAGCTGCCCTTCTTGGTTTTCCTAGGAAGTGATCTGGCTGTTGTTGGCCATAATTAGTTGTACACCTGTTGGCGGTGCCAGTGGCCAGAATGTGTTCCCATTAATTGCTTTTGTACCTGGCCCTAAAGTCGCTATGGAGTTTTTGGGTACTTTAGCCATTAAGATGATTTTAACCGTCCCCCATAATCCTGTGGTGTCACAGCAGCCAATCGAGTTTTCCCAGTGGTGTTATTGGTAGCTAGACAAGTCTAATTTGGCACTTTCTAAGTGTCATATTACAGAACGTGTTTTGTCAGAGACACCTGTGAGAATATGTCATGGAAGCTTATCAATATCCCAAGAGGAATATCTGATGCTATTTACCTGAGCCTCTATGAGAAGCTCAGACTGATTTAAGATTAAGTTCCTTGCAGGTAGATCAGAGAAGGATTTTGTACAGGCATTCTCACGCACTGTCTGCAGCATACAGTATTCATCGATTGAGTTGTACCTTCGGCCTCTCAGCAATTTGCTTTCTTAATCAGCGATTAAGACTTCCTGACTGGACAACGAACTTCCTGACTGGACAAGTTCGGGGAAAAAAAACTGTTTCTCAGTGTAGATCTCAAGCTATAAGCTTTTAGCATAGCCTAATTGCTTTGGAAGGTTCTACTTTGTATGCTGTGTATGGTAGCAGATAGTGTCACATTCCTGCTTTGTGCTTTGGCTAAGGTCGTTGCTCTCGCCTTCAAACATATCAGTGGATTAAATCTCATTAGGCTGAATGTTACTGGGCAGGTTGTTATTGTGTCACCCACTGAGGGGATGAGTCATCTGAAGCGAACACTAGGCCGTGTTCAGGCCCAGTGACATAATCTCTGCTAGCCTTAGTGCTATGCACTCTTAGGCTGAATCCCAGTGTCCCCTCAATGACTCAACTGGCAAGAACTAGCTTCGTGATTGGGAGATTCATGCCATTTAAATTATTGAAAGTTCCAGACTAGGGTTAGGGAGGACGTTTTGGATTTAGTCTTTTGTTTCTGCTTCAACACGCTCACGTGGCCTCTGTCCTCATGTCAACAATGACGAGCTAACACTGGCAGATTTGTAAGCTGAGGTGTTGATCAAGGCGGCTTTCGCGCACAACACCACGGTCAGTGTTGGCTCTGCGTCGGCTTGGCGTTTGTGAGGCGCTGTTGTGGAGTGGTTAATTTTGCTCGGCTGGCCGTGTTCATTAGGGTCCTGGCCGGGGTCTGTGTCCCACGGGTGGAGGAGAGAAGCAATTATCATCACACCAGCCGCACGGGCTAATCACCTGGCACTTAGCATAGTCTCTTCCGGTCTCTTCCAGAGGACAAGGGGAGTAATATGACCACAAGAGGAAAGGGGGCGGTTGCTATTTGTGTTTATCTGGTAGAGTGTCCTTCAGAAGAGCAACCACTCAAAAACTCCACAACTATTTATTGTTTGTATTTAGTGTTAGAACTGTGTACAGTGTTGTTGTGTTACCGTAGCTGTTTGGTGTTTGTGGGTGTGTATGTTACTGTATTTGAGGTGCCATTGCTTGCTTGTGCCCAAGACAAGTTTCTCTTAATAGAGGCGGTAAAGATCAATCCAACTTAACTCCCGTTCTCTGTTATGCTCCTGCCGAATAGGTCTTTACTAGGGAGGAATGTAGGTGTAATTTAGCTTTTTTTTTGGTTTCGCAGTGTATCATTTCTTCTGCTCCTAACCCGCCACTTTGTGTTCTTTCTGTTTTCGTTTGTCTTCGTAGGAGGATGACGAGCGCATCATTCAGGAGATCCAGAAGGCAGGCGAGGCCGAGCTCAACAAAAACTCAGGTCAGAGACTCCTCACAATGCAAAGGGTGACGTGAGACAAGCACATGATGTCCAAATAGGGAGCTGCTCTTTGTAGGTTGTGCTGTAGGTTGCAAGAAGCGTGCAAAGTCTGTTTTAGCAGTTGCCATTTTTTTATATATATA
>JASCQY010000024.1:54206-76700 GCA_030264315.1 Sardinella tawilis
CATTCGCCCCGGAATGAACTATTTAACCATCAAAGTGACTACGACGCTGATATATTAACCTAAAAATGTTGTATAGTTTCTCTTTGTCATGTTTTTGACTGCTGTCATTAAGTGTTAATTGGTGTTTGTGATGTCTGCATTTCAAAAACTGAACGACGCTTAATGACAACAGTCATAAAGGTGGTGTCATTAATGTTTATGATGCGTATCATGTCATGTTTATAACAGGCTGGTGTCACCCTTATGTACAGTACAGTAGACCCTTTAAATGAAGCGCTATCAAGTTTATTTCTTCACTCTCCCCACTCTCACCTGCTGATCGTCTTCCTGTCTGTCTCTCTTCTTCAGACACTGCAGGGAAGCGCGTGGGTCCCCCTCCAGAACCCATCGCTGCCAAGCGGCCGCGGCCAGCCCCAGTCCCGGCCCCCAACCCCAACGCCATCCCTCCCCCGCCGGTGCAGCCCCCGCTGCTGGTACGCCAGATGATCCTGGGCCCGGGGGGTCCCCAGCGCGGCGTCATCTTCCACCCGCCCATCCCGGCCCCGTACGTGCCCCCCATCCCCAACCTACCGCCACACATCCCCCGCAACATGCACCTCAACTTCAACCTGCCTATGCACTATGGACCCCATCAGCGTTTCTTTAGGCCTCTGTGAAACACTTCCTCTGCCGGTGCCGTTGTCACCGTCAGGGGCTCCTCTCACTGCTGCCACCCAGAAGCCCCTTTGCTTTTTCTAAATGTTAAAAGCCCCCTTCGTTTGTTTTTTGTTGTTTTTTTTTCCCAAATGCTTTTCATGGAGGGACTGAGAAGCCTGTTAGCAGAGGCTGGGAGATACATTTAAAAAAAAAAAGAAAAAAAAAAAAAGAGCCGAGTGCCTGTTGGGCCGTTTTTTTGTTACATCGAGTATATTTTTGGATCAAGCACAAACTGTTGAACCATTAGAAAATGAATGAAAAAAAAACTGTTGACAAAAAAATCAATAAAATCTTTCAGTCAATCTGATTTTGCTTAAATCATTGGGAATTGAAAAGCTTACCACAAATTTAGGATTGGCAGTAGGATTGTTATAATTTGTTTGTCTGGCGTGGTTCTAAACTGTCTGAAAAGTGTGTCCTGCCGGATGTGGTGGGGACTGCATCGCCTCGGAGGTTTATTTCCAGGACGCTGCTCAAATCAGAGGAAAGAAAGTGGATTCTGTTTGTGTCTGGAGCAGAATAAGTGCCCCGAGATAGAGACACCAGACACAGTGATGTGCTGTCTGCTTTTCACCAAGAAAGAAAAATATCCCATATTTAGCCCAGATCAGTCACTACCTCAGACATCCTAGGTTAAGCTGTGCATTGTCATTCTTTTTCACTATTCAAAAAAGCTTTTTGCAATGTTTTTATATCCCCACCCACCCACCCACCCATCCAAGGGGTTGTTTTGCGATTGTTGTGGTGACATTTTAGTGGTCTGGTTTGAATGCTGCGTCTGTTTATCATCGCTCCGAGAGCCATAAACAGCAGAGACAGCGCCACAGAGCAAAATGGCTGACTCATGGCATTCTTTTCACAAGGGCGCAAGTGAACAGCGCTTGGAGAGGGGTTTGGGGACGGAATTTCGCTGAAGAGCAGAAAAGCATCTTTAAGTGGTAGCTTCTCAAGTACCTACCGGATGACACTTGTGTTAATCCATCACCAGGCCAGAGGAGGTCTAAAATAAAAAAAAAAATTATAAATGACGCACAAAGCACTGAACGCACTGTAAACACGTAGAATTGGTGCACACTGCACAGTTATGCTGCTGATGTTAAACAGGAAAGGTCTGCATGTACAGATCAACAAATAGCCACACGGCTGTTTGCTTTAGCTAGTCTATTGTTGAGATCTACATACAGATGCACATACACAATATTATGGTCCCTATTTACTGTGATTAGGTTGTTTATTTATGGGGTTGCAACGAGGCACCCTTTGCATTGCATAATAATGCAAAACTCAACAAAGTGCATCATGCATATTAGTGCATCACAGTATGCCATGGTTCAAAAAATATAAAGGTCTATTGCAAAATTCCTCTCGGCCTAAATTACACTTTTTTTTGAGGAAACTTAACTGTGCTTTGTGGCTTGGCAGCTTCAGGTGTTCAGAAGTTGAAAAAGAAAGAATGCAACATTGTTTAGACAGTCTTGTTTTTCCTTTTTTGTTTATGCAGGGACTTTTTAATAAATTTAATATTTATTTTTGCCTATTGCGCAAAGAGGAAATAAATAACAGTTTTTAGAGTTGCTAGTTGGAGTTCAGTCTCACATTGTGGAATAGATTTCATGATGTGTTTAACAAATCGCCCCCCCCCCAACCCAACTAAAAAAAAAACAAAAAAACAGTTTAGGTCTGGGAAGTCCCCTGATCTCCCACTAAGCGGCACCCCTGCTGTGTCCCCCGGATGCCCACTCACTCCTGTGCTCAGGAATCAAAGGCAAGAGGCACTGCAGGTGTGTGTGTGTGTGGGTGTGAGTGACGTGGCCGATCTCACTGCTCTGAAACATGATGACTCTGTGGTGCCCCAGACTCCCGCTGCCGTCAGCTGACCTTGTGTGGCGCACAGTCGGGTGGCTTACAGGCTATAGGTGGCGCGGTTCAATATCCGAGGCTTTAAAATGCAGCTGATCAGCAAACGATCAATGGGCAGGCCATGCCTGAGGTGCACTTAGGCGTGGTTGTGAGTAGGGTCCGTTTCGAAGAGCCAGGAAGCTTTGCGGAGTACCCCTATAAACACGCCATAGCCGCTCTTTTATTCATTTGGGATTGGGAGGGAGGGCTGGGGGGGGGGGGTTTGCGGGGTTGCGTGAGTTTTTTTGGAAACCACCCCGAATCCCCCCCTCCCAAATATGCCACCACCCCCACCTCCATGCCCACGTCTGGGCCAGCCTGGTGCATTTTGCATGGCTGTTTGCCCCCCTATGCCTGTGTGCACCCCGCCGGGCCTCGACTTTCACACACGGCCCCAAGAGAAAGGACACCCGCTGTTTACCCAGCCCATCCTTCCTCCTCCTCCTCCTCCTCCCATCACTGCAGACCCAGGCCTCTGGCCACCCTCCACTCCCCTTCCCCTTCCCCTGGCACCAGGCCCCTCTGCTGGGCTTTTGTCCATCGCCAGCTTGGGCTATGCTGGGTCTCTGTTTACCATGGTGAAGGCATTTTGGAGTGAATTTGGCTCTTGACCTAACAGCGTTGGCTGGTCTCGTTAATGTGAGGACAGCTGTCTCCAGTTGGTGCCAGCAAGGATCGTTTTTTTTTTTCTTTTTCTTTTCTTTTTTCGCCCCTTTCTCCTTGTTTTGTACTTGTGTTGTAGTTTCATTATTACCACCCCGTAAGAGCTTAAGAGTGTTGTTCTCACTGTGTAACATGAGGCTAATGCGTGCCTCTCTTGGAGGACATCATGTTCCCCCTCATTCTTTCCATTTCACTACTACAGAAGAATGCTTTCCCTATGGAAGACAGGGAATGCAAGGCTAGACAGTGCAGGTGTGAGCGTGTGGAGGACAACGTTGATGGGGGGGGGGGGGGGCTACTGAAACATGGAGAAGTGCTGTTAGTATTAACCTAATGGTATATGTATGGACGCTAGCGGTGTGCGTTATATAATTATTATAATAATAATCATCACTAAAACAGATGCCTTGGAAAAAGAGGATGTCTCAAGTTCTCCTCTGTTTTAAGGTTCAAACTTCCCTGACAGATATGTGGAGATTATTGTAGTTAAGACCAATCGTAACTGCTCCTTCATGTACCAGGACAGTAACTTGGAAGGTATGACCCTTTATACCCCCCCCCAAAAAAAGAAATTTGCCCATGTTTCCTCGACTGTAGTATGAAATAGACCTTTCCTTGACTCTCAAGTGATATCCCTATGTCACACTTCTAAACTGTATTTGCATAGCAAGGCTTAGCAGATGGAACCAGTAAGTCAGTGAGGTGGGGATAAGGCTATGACCCTGGCAGCCTGCTCTCAAGTCTGGTCCTTTGTAACCGGATCTAGCCCACATGTCCAGGAGCCTAAATCCACCCCAGGCAACCCCCTCACACAGATCACTGATGAAAGGATGTTTTGATCACACCAGTTAAAAACCCTGCAAAAATTATGGCCTGTCTTGTGAAGTGCGCACACACTTTATCTCACTTCCACCCACACACACACACACACACAAAGGCAAACACACTTAAAGTTATAATGAGTAGAGTTGTATCTCCAACCAGCCCTGAACTGTTTTAGCACAGATTTAAGGACTGGAGACAAGGCAGATGCTGTATTTACAGTTTTCGATCCAACTCGTCTGTTTCTTCGGTCCTGCCTGTCTCAGGGTTCCATTGTGCATCGGCAAGTCTCACCGTCAGCATGGGAAGAGAGGACTCGAAGTTCGATGGAAAAGAAAAGAAGGTAGCTCATATCACCGACCAACACTGCCCTCCTCCTCCTCTTGTGCAAATGCATTCTTTCATCGGCTGTGGGTCTGATTCCTCACAATGGCTTTTGGCAAGACTGCACTGTGCTGTGGTATCGTAGGGGTTAGTGACTGACATTCCATCCTCGTCCTGTGGGATTTCAAGTCAAGTCATATAATCTTAACAAAAACACTCCAGTGGCTCATTGCTAAACAACCCATTGTTTGTTTGCTCTTCTAGAACTGGAAAGGTCCATGAGGTGTCTTGTTTGCCGACCGAGGCATTTCTTGTCATCCATATTTTCATAAGAGAGGATAATCAAGCAATGAGCTGTCCTCAACTCAGCAAAAGGCATTTTTTGATTATACTGTATCGTGTGAGGTAAATGTGCCATTATCTTGCAGACATAAATGGCTAATAGGGCAAAAAAGTGTCATTTACATTCCAGTTGAAACAATAGCGTGAACCATGCAAGCATAGGAAAGGCCAAAGTTTTTTTTTTCTCTTTTCTTTTTTTTTTTGTTTTACTTGGGCTGCAGTGTCACAGGTAGTTCAGTGTGCCATGTCAGGATATAACAATAGAGCGACTCTGGAATTCAGCTTTAGTAGGGCCATTGTCTGAGGGCGAAGAGGGATATAAGCACCTCTTATCTAAACATCCTGGGCTACTGAGGAAACTACTGTAGCAGGCCTGATTTAACTACGAACATCCAGCCCTGCATTTCCTGTATCACACAAGCATTGAATTTGCAATTCATATTATGCTGAAAAGCACATTTCACTAATGCCTCTGAAACCTACTTTCACACGGGAACAAATTTTCTTGACATTTTAAGTGCACAACTTCAACATCCTAATAATGAAATCGTTCTAGTGGAACACATCCAAATTATATTTTATCCTTTATCACTTGTGTTGGCAAATCTTTTCATTGCTTCCCGACAGGGATGCCATGTTAACTCTGATTTCAGACAAGGGTAGAGTAGACGTTCCCTCACCTTAAAGTGCTGAGTGCTATACGCTCACCTTAAAGTGCTATAGTTGACAAGACACTACAAGCCAGCTTTGATGTACATTCATTAATGAAATGTTAAGGGTATTCAAGACATTCAGCAGGTTTTGTATGGTGTATGTCTGCCAATGTACAGGACCAGATGAATTACTTTGGGCACTGTTACCTCAGCCTGATGCCAAGTACTTGTCTACCACGCCCTTACCCAGACACTTCAGAGAGGCAGTTGGGTGGAGACGCTTGTCTATACACTTAAGCTGTACTGTGTTTCCCCAAAAGCAAAAAATAAAAGTAAATAAAATAAGGCATACATATGAATAGATTCAGTCTAATTGTCAGCCTTGCCTAAGGTCACACAAATACAGTCCAATTTGGGATGCATAGTTTCTGCTATCACATGACCCGTTGGTTTAATCACACCTACCCCCCATGAGGTGGCTGAATCATGCTCCTCTCTCTTCTCTTGTCTCTCGTCTCCTGAGCTGTTAAGCCTGGCAGCACTCATAAGGTGATGGAGACTTAATGGCCGCCCCCAGGGTGACCCACCCCACTTGGAGCGAGTCATAAGAGTGTCATCATCTCCGCTCGTTTCGCCCTGGGGGTGAGAGCAGCCGGTCAGCCGCGACTGGACGGGATGTGTGTGCCGCTTCCTGTCCGGTCTTTCTCTCTTTCTCTCTCGGGGAGGTCAAAGGTGACAGCATGTGACAGCTGGAGATTCTACCCGTGACCAACTGGATCTATGGAGAGAGCAGGCACTTTATTAATTTTGTGAGATCATTTAAAAGGCAGTTGTTGAAATTAGGCCCCTGCGCTTGCCAGGCTCCCTTATGTACACAGTGGAGGATGTTTTGCCTAGATAGAGATATGTGTGTCTCTGTTTGTGGACATACAGGGGGGTCTTTGTTACTCCCACTGACCATAGCAATTTATAGCATGTTGTGAATGCCACATTTATGGCGAAATCAATGGCCCTTTGATTTTTGGCCACACGCCTCAATGTTATCATGCAGTTATTCATAACTCCCTGCTATTTTACTGTAGTTATGTAGCACTCAGTGCAGTATCATGACCTTTGGCATGCCTGTTTTGTCACCGTTTTACATTATAATGTAATCTGTGTCAAAATCTTAGCCCTGAACACCCTTTATTTGAACATTTGTGTGACTCATTCACTGGTAAAGTAAGATTGGCTAATTTTAGTGTACTGAGGAAATGTTGGGTCCTTGTGGGGATTTATTTTTTTCTTTTCCTGACGTGTTTTACTCTTCATTTGGGTAAACCTCATATGGTTGAATGCTTTGTGAAAAGTAGGCAAATTGCTCTCCCTTTGGCTGTAGAGGTGAACGCATTCAGACAAACAAACTTCTGCCATAGATAAGCCATTGAAGCTTTTTTTTTTTTTTACAATGTCAGGAAAAAAAAAATTGCCTACTACAGTTGATGAATGTGCAAGGACTTCAGTCACTGCCTTTTTGAGACCAGCTACCATTACCTAAATCCTGTTATCTGTGTTGTTTTTGTCTCCCAAATCTTGCCGTCTGCATGAGCTGCCAGCTCTTGATCCCCCAGGAGTCACCCCTCACTCTTCGCAGAGCCGGTTGTCATGCCAACGGCAATCCAAGATTCCAACAATGCAGGGCCCTAATGGCTACAGTTGTTGGAGTTTTCAGGTTGTAGGCTACTTTTTTTTTACTTGCTGCATAATCTTGCTCTGGAAGTTCCTGATGGATCATTTATTTCATTTCCTTCTGTGGTTATGGGCTTGTATGTTTTTTTGTCTGTCACAATTTTTTAAGGGGGATGCCTCATTAACAAATTCCATCACAACAAAAAATACTCAAGATTTTAGACCACCAAATATGTCGTCACCCAGCTGGTATGTGAGGAAAGAACCTGAAAATCCTCATGCAATATATTCATGCGTAACGCCTCACAGGAACATGCTGTCAGCCAGTGATGGATGCATCTGCTGGTGCAAACTGCAGGCCTCTGGGACCATCCACAATTAACCCAGCTGACATCTTTTCCCCTGGCCTGTTTTTGGAGAGCAGCGCAAAGTGGATTAGGGAGCCGTTCTGGTGGCCTTATTGCATTAGCATACTCACATGGGGAGGAAGCGAGAGAGAGAGAGAGAGAGAGAGAGAGAGGTGGAGGGAAGGCAGAGACTGACAAGGAGCCCGCGTCGTGGGGGGGGTGGGGGGCGTTTGGGTTGGTGGGGGGGGGGGGGGGTATGGGGAGTGGGTGGTGTGGATAAGTTCATCCCATTCTCCTCACAGCTGCCGTCTTGGCCTTCATCGTCACGCTAGGCCTGGGCCAGCTAGCTCCTATGGGTCAGCTTCAGTGTAACCCAAACTTTCTGTGGGGAAGATACCTCCTGCTGTATGAGCTATGCGTGTCACACACACACATGCACACACACACACACACATACACACACACACACACACACACACACACACACAGAGTTGAGACTCTGGAATGAATGAGAACACACTGTAATAGCTTGTGAAATGCACTGGCAAAGTTGCTGTACTCAACTTACAGTTTTGATTTTCAAAAGGTTGTAACAAATGGTTTATTCAACAACAACAAAAAAAAACATTACTGCTTAATTTAGCTATGACCATGGCGTAGTCCATGACTTGACTCACATGTGGGTGGGTCAGCCCCATCATGCAAATGGCTGCGGTAACAGCAACATCCAAGCCACGAGACAAAGGGCTCATTCATGCGCTGGGCACTCAGACCCGCCAGCAAGTCAGAAAGGGCCAGAGGACGAGGAGGAGTGAGCAATTGCTACCCAAGAAGAAGAAGAAGAGGAGGGAAAGCATTTTGGAGGCCACATCATGTGGGGAACAGATCAAGTTCCAAAGTAAACGCTGAACAGTTGAGTCATGGCTCCGAGAGTTCAGGCTCCACTTGCTCCTCAAATCATGGGCAGCAGGGAAAAAGCTCAGGGATCTGAAGACATAGACAACAGAGGCTGAATGTGTGATCTATCTTTGGAATCCTATACAGGATAATGATTTAGCGTGGTTGTGTGTAGGGGATTAAGGATTATGCTATTAAATGATATTAAGGAAATGTAACAAAGAACTTTAATTCTATTAAACATAAAGATTAAATGCATCCATCTTTCGCCTTTAAATTGGAGTTGCTTAATTATTTCATCACACTTTCAATGTCCTCTCCATTGAACACAAAATAATATTATATGAAAGATGTGAATTGGTTAATGTCAAAGCAATCAACCAAAGACCCAAGAACCTCACCAGTCTGATTCATATTCAAATGTTTACTTTATTTTTCATACTGAATCTCAGCTGTATCCATGGCACAAGGAAAAAAAAAATGACCACAATATCAAAATAATAGAAAAAAATAAGGAAATACTTTTACAAAGTAGAGATGTGGAATGTTTAATGACCATACTGTATACATAGGCACAGTCATCATCATCTTCATACCCTTTTTCCAAACAACAACAATAATAAAACAGAAATCTCGCATCCTCACTGATTTCCTCCCATCATTCAATTTGCAGGCTAATAAATCGATCTTGTGCTCAGATAAAGCTGCAAGCAGGCAATAATCACATTTAGATTACACCTGCATCCTCCGTAATGGTATCGTGATGGCATTTGTATAAAAGAGAAAAAAGCACCAGTTGTCAACGACTTGGAATCTTGTGGAATCTTGAGGGGGGTGCTTCCTACTTTTGCGGTGGCGGCACCCATGAGGTTAGTTTTGCTGATTAGTGAAAACTAAGGCAGTGCTGGGCCCATGTTTGTCATGCAGTACACTAACGTACCCTCACCAGCTGTGAGAGTGGGAAAACATGAAACCTCCTTTTGTTTCCAGTTGTGAACGCTCGACTTCATAAGCTAAGACGGAACAATCGGCGTTCTCTCCCTGCAGTGGATGGTAGTGGTATGTGGTCACGCAAGTTGAGATGATTAATCAGTTGCCTTTCTTATTGTCCTGTTTTTCTTTCTTTCTTTTCTCTTACTATTTACAATTCGGATAACAGCGAGTAAAGATTATGCAGTTGAAATCATGATAATGTCTGTGCCTTTGAGAAAACAGGAAAAAAAAGTGAATTATTTCAAGTGAATGAAGTGCACATTCCAGGTAGACTCATGCCATTTTTTTTTCCAAAAGAAAATGTGTGCAGTGGAAAACATACAACGCCACTCCTTCTTGACTGGTATGCGTCTCGAAGGATGGTGGGGTTCTTTTTGATTGACCATAAATATTGTGTTGAACCTGCAACAACATAACTTCGGAACGATAACGTGAGACCCACAACTACACAGCACATAATGGTAGGGTGACTTCCACTTAGTTTGTTGCAGGGTTGTTTGGAAACATTTATGTCTTCTCCTTTTTCTCCTTAAGATCTCAGTTATTGAGATGATTTTGAGAGATTCTCCAGTTTATGTTTTTTTTCCCCCTCTGAATCAACAATAGCTATAATGGCACAAACAATAACATCCAGTTCATTCTTAATTAGATATTAGCACATTTCCATCTCCCAGTCAGAGAACAAAGTTTTAAGCTGGTCAGCATGTTGACCATTTTTCATACATCATATATTCCAGTGGTTTTTTGGGAGGTTACTTCATTATCTAGATTCATTAATGGCAAAGACAGAAAAAGAATCACATTTTCTACAAACATTCAGACAGTTACCACTGGATTAGGCCAGCAACGTTCTGGGCGCGTGTGAACCGATCTGGACCAAGGGGGGAAGGGACCAAGGGTTGGCACTGGGAAGGGGAAGAGAGAAGGCATCTTTTTTTGTGACTACTGTGCTCTATATATTTATATACAGACACTACTTTAAACTATAGGCCTCCCGGTGAGACGAGGTTATGGAACAGAATTGTGGGTAACGTATTCTCCCTTTTGTTGAATATCAGCTTTCAGCATACACTGTACATATGGCGGAAAGTGTCCGTCCTCAGCCTTCAGGAGGACTTCACACTATTTTTACTCTGAGCCATCACCCCCCCCCAAGCTACAACAGAACCCAGGATCAGAACCTGGTGTCTCCAGTTCCTTTAAAATGTATTGGGAAATGCATGTTAAAGATAAAGACGAGATGAGAGGGGACACCCTCAAAGTTAAGCAGCAGTTTGAACACTGTGCCCCCCCCCGACCCTCCACCCTCAAAGCCCCAACCCACCCAATTTAGATGTTGAACACTGAGAAAGTGAACAACTGGCACATCAGGGAGACGAGCGGTGGGATTATTTTTGGCTTTTGATAAAAGCAGACTGACTAATGGACAGCTCTGTGAGAATTGCATGGACTTCAGACAGACACAATCTGAATTTGGCAGAGCGGACACATCCCGGGGACGCTGGAATACTTGTGGGCCTCCATCTTGAAATGAAACCAGTCCTTTTAAGACACCTCACTGAGAGCCGTGCCGGGTCAGGCCTCAGTATAATTTTTTTCAACAAACCAACCCTCTTTTTTTGTGCACGTTCTTTGAGAGAAAAATAAATGTTTGTTTGTTTTTAAATGCAAAAAACAGAAGGGAAATTATACAAAAAAAAAAATACGAAAGCCACAGTGGTAAATTTAAGTGCTTCTAGTATTCCCACATGGTGGAACTGTCCAAGTCGTCGGAGTTGGCCTTCAGGACGCCGGCGTGATCACCCCGCAGGTACTTGCCCTCAGCCATGGCCTTGATGGCCACCTTGTTGTAATCGCAGAACTCTAACAGGAAATCAACGGGGGTGTCACTGCTGCTGACCACTGAGGACTCACTCCCCACCATCCAGTATTTTCCAGTGGAATCTAGTGAGAAAAAACAGACAGACATCTTGGTTACTACCTACATTTAGCCAATAGCTGTCATAAATATACATAAAATATGGGAAGAAAAGCCTGACTTTGGCTTTCATTGTGCCCTATTTTGCCATTGATTACAAGAGAACCAGCCAACAGTCCA
The DNA here is from genome assembly GCA_030264315.1 of Sardinella tawilis. Taxonomy (NCBI): domain Eukaryota; kingdom Metazoa; phylum Chordata; class Actinopteri; order Clupeiformes; family Clupeidae; genus Sardinella; species Sardinella tawilis. The sequence continues at coordinate 65,609 of JASCQY010000024.1, forward strand.
CCACAAGGGGAACCAAACAGAATGTTTAGTCTGTTGAGTAATCCTAGTCTAAACTACTGGCGCAAAATGGTGGCCTTTAAAGGTGCACTGTGAGATCCTGAATGATGTCACTACTGTTGACTGTTATCGTTCCACGTAAACAAGCAAAACGCTACTCTCAAATTCACGCTACTAAAACAACTTCTCTCCCTGTGTTGCCTCCAGAGACCAGACTTTTTATTACAATGTATTCAGAGGGCAGGCAGCAAGCTGATCAAGGGGAGATGCCTAAATTTAAGAAAATGAAATTGCGCTAAAAACCATGCAAGATATCATAGTGCACCTTTGAGGCAGGTCCCCATCACTACCAGAGATAACCAGGATAAGCCAATACAAACCTTGCAGGCTGTAGGCGCCATCCCGAAACTCAAGTCCAAACACATCATAGGAGGAGCGGTTGGAGTCCAGGGTCCCGGTCACCTTCCTGCAGCCGATGAAACCATGCTCTCCACGCAGGACAATGATTGGCCTGTTGATCAGCTTCATGAGGAACTCCTCAGTCTGTCCTGGGGAGGGAAATGTTGGACATGTTTAGCACTGGCCAAAGAGGACCGGATACCAATCTGCACAAAGCACCATAACCTAATGAGTTCTACTAATCTGCCCAGCAGTGCAGATGCTTCCATCTCAGTCGTGAACGATCTTATCTAGACACAGAAACCAAGTTAAACTTAAATCTCTGATAATTAATTGTAGCCAAGACCATTTCTCTCACCTGCAGAGTCAATAGTAGCTGCCAATTGCCCATTCTTCTTGGCGGCAACATATTTTCCATTGGCAGCACGGAGAGTAATTCTCTTCTCACGCCATTCGATGTCGAAATAGCAATTTGCAGTCCTGCAGACAAAATAGCAATGAGAAGTTTGCCAAGAGTCACAAAACATGGACAATTTGTACTGACAGAGCTAAATGAATAGTAGTCTTAGCAGTACTCTTAGCAGTGGTCTTAATTCCCTGATAAAACAATCAGTGTCTCAACTAGCTAATAATAACAATGTTTGGATCCCAATGCCCCTTCCTAACCCCCTAAGCCCTGAACCCTCAAAGTGTGGACAGTTCCTGACTCCTGACTAAGGAGTAGATAAGGATAGTTTAGTTCCTGACTCACTTGGTGGAGGCGGTGCACTGAAGGCCGCCGTTGGCAGTGAGGGTCCAGTACTTCCCAGTGCAGGTCCTGAAAGCACACTTCTTGGTGTCCTTGCTGATCTCCATCTGGAAGGTCTCCTGGTCGCCCTCCTCGTCCTGGTTGGCAGACAGATCCATGCCTGGCAGAGGACAGAGAGAGAGAGTGGGGACAGTGTAAGCTTCATCATCATCATCATCATCATCATCATCATCCATATTATGTGGCTCAAATCCTGCTTATTTAACAAAAGCTGGGGAAAAAAAGGAATGTAGTCTTTGATCTGCCTTAGCGACTCTAATTGAGCAAAATAAGTCTTTAAGCAAGACAAAGTGAGATGGCGAGAGACTGAGGATTAGAGCGGCTTTGACCTCCGGACTCAACCGGCCTCGCAGGCTGGGCACAGGTCGCGTTAAGTGCCAGTGGCGCTCCCTCGTTTGCCAGTGGTGCACACACACACACACACACACATACACACACCCTGCCAACGCCACGGGGAAGTAATCTCCTCAGGAATGGTGGGCCATCGCACACACAAGCCAGGATGCTCAATAGGACATCTCACTGAAAACATTTTGGCCCGAGGGGGGGTGATGAAGCCACATCCGTTTCAGCTCAAGTTGACAACAAAACGAATTCATGGCCAGCTAAAGGCCGAAGCCGAGGGGCCAGTTGTTTACTATGAAATCAAGTTAGCGCTCCATTATGGGGTGGGTGGCAGCAGTTATGGCAGATAATGCAGGCATAGAGGGAACCGAACTGCAAATGAATCACCCATTCATGTCCATATACTGCCTACTGAACAACAGTATATTTAGAGGATGATGTCAGGCGGATGACACAAAGAATCTTTTCATTTTTTTCCCCCCTCACAGTAAATGGATGTAAAATATCCTAATGTTATCCCTTCCCTCAATAACAAGATTGCCAAGAGCTGGGAAACCCTGGCACGATGCACTCTAAACTATTAACTTAAAAAAAAGCATGGAAACTAAAATGGGTCTAAAGAAGTCACTGACAGACAAATGCAGTAAAATGACAGGAGCCTTTTCACTTCTTTTTTTTTGTCTACTTTTTTTTATAATCCACAATCTCAGTTGCTTCTTTTTAATCTGCACCACCACTGTGATTGCTTTCATGTACGTGATTTTCCAAGCTCCTGAAACCTCGAGCCCAATGCGCAATGGTTCAGAATTACCGTGCCGGAGCCAGGCCTCGGTAGAGCGGATTGAGTTTCCACAGAAATATGCGGGGATGAATGAGCAAGGAAAATAAATGGCCAAGATGAGAAACACATGCTCCCCAAACGGTCAATCTGCAGGGGAGAATGACTAAGAGGGTTTAGAGCCAGCTTTAAATCAATCCTGGATGCAAGAAGGGAAAGAGGACAAGGGAGAGAGAGAGAGAGAGAGAGAGAGAGAGAGAGGGCTCAGAGGACAAGAGGGAAAAAAAGTGATCACTTCTCAGTCCATGGCATCTTTTACCCAGTGCTTTTAGCTCTTTTTTTGTTTAAAGCCACCAGTAGCAACATGGCCTAACCAGGAAACACCACCCCCCCCCCCCCCACACACACACACACACATCATGAATTCTCACCCTCCCCCCACTTCAGTTCCTGGGGGCATTTTTGCAGACACCAACATGTTAACCCTCATTATTGCAACTAGGCTAGCGCTGCACGTCATGCTGAATATCACGGTTTTAACGGTGCTGTTGCAAAGTGCAATGATAAAGAGCAAGCCTGGTGATAAGCAGTGGGAGGTAGGCTAGGCTTTCATTATGCTGTTGCACCTCCATCCCTGCACCACTTGAATGCAAATTCAACTGGCATGCAAATAAAATGAAAGTTTAAAAAGTGACAACACGAATAAGCAATTCTAATCTCGTTGGGGGGGAATCAGTGGGGGTCAGGAATATGTTCTCAACGGGGGTTTCCAGGGCCAAAGGAAACATAAAAGGGCGATGGCTATCTGCTTTAAAAACCCTTGCTGAGCTCGGAGGAATAGCCAAAAAAACTTGACTGGCAACTGGCAAGAAGGAGCCCCCCCCCCCCTCAAACTGGGCCGGGGGGGGGTGCTGATAAGGGGGCAGCCATCAGCATAAAGAACTCAAATCCTAATCCTCCAGCCAGACTGATAAATTGGGTGAGGGAAGCCACTGGAGACACTGGTCTTGAGCACACTGAATGAGAGCTTGCAGAATCCAGGGGTTTTCCCCCTCTCCATGTGGTGTGTGAGACAGAGAACGAGAGCATGTGTGTGAGAGAGTGAGTGTGTGCTTGTGTCTGTGTCTGCATGCGCGTGTGTGCGTGTGTGTGTTTGAGTGTGTGTGAGAGAGAGAGAGAGAGAGAGAGAGAGAGTGTAAGTGTGTGTCTGTGTCTGTATGTGTGTGTGTGATGGTCTGTAAGCCTGCCCTGCCTGCCAGCATGTGTTCCTGCTTCTCTGCTTGCTAGCCTGCCTGCCTGCCTGCCTGCCTCCCTCCGTGCTTCCCTCGCCGCTTCCCTGCCTCCTCTGGCCGGCGAGACCCCTATTGTTCGGCTCTGGAGCTGCGGAGGCTGCTGAGCGAAGCAGCTGGGGTGCCGAGCGGAGAGGAGGAGGAGGAGGAGGCGAGGACAGATCACTCTGCCTTTGTTCTCCTTCGACCACGCCACCCTCCGCAGGCGCATGCATGCAACAACCCCCCCCCCCTCTCTTTCTCCCCTAGCCTCCCCCCAGCCTCCCTTTTCTTCTATTCTCTTCCTCCCTCTCTCTTTTATCACTCCCAGCACAATCTCAGGCCATTCACTCGACCCTACAAAATGCTCAACAAGAATCCAGGCACATGCTTCAAAGACTGAGGGGGCGAGTTAGGAAAAAAAAACAAAAATCTCCCATTCAGCAAAGCCGCTGAATTCAATTTGTTGTTGAGTGTTTCAGAGGTGGAAAAAAACCCACATTGTATTGCTCTAGATTTGTCCTAATGTGATTGCATACAACTGGTGATTAGTCCATATTTGGACAAAACATCGTGTGGGGCTGATCACAAAACCGAAAAGGGGAGGGGCAGAGATTATCTTGTGAAATACTGATTATATCATCCCATCCAGATGCCCCCCAATCCCCCCACCCCCCCCCACCACCAAAATATAAACACAATGCTTATGGCATATGTCTCACTCTCAACCAATACACTGGATATAGGCCTACAGCAGATAAAGCTGAAGGCACAAGGCTTGTTCAAAATGGCAAACATGAACACAAGTGAGGGGCCTAATGAAAAAACAAAGGCTGCTACACACACACACACACACACACACGACTGAATCTTCTTCTTTTTTACCCTCTTTCCATTCAAACCTGCAGAGAGAGAGAGAGAGAGAGGGAGAGAGAGACAGACCACGTGTCATGGCCAACACCAGGGCTTCTGGCACCCTTCCAGCACACTGGCACAGAAAAGCCCTGCACATCCCCTGCATGTCAGCCAGGGATGAGATTTCAGCATCTTTGTCTGCAGCGCTGCAGTGTGCCGCAAAGAGAGGAACAAAAAAAAAAGAAGAAGAAAAAAGAAAAAGAAAAGAAAAGCAAACACACACAAGCACTGCTCTGGTATTGGCTCTTTGAAATGGACTCTTGTTCTGGTAAAAAACATCCCATACACCAGGAGGAGGTCAAATGTCTGCAGTGATGTGTGCCAGGTCACCTTAGGGGGCTTTTTTTTTGCCTTTAAAAAAAGATTGATGGCGTTCATCACAGGGCAAGGCAGCACAGACACATTTTGCTGCTTAAAGGGATGGTTTTGTCTCAGATCTAATAGAACTCAGAGCTACATTCTTGCACACATTATTTTGTCTGACCCATTCTCTTGGGGCTTTACAGTAATGGGCTGATTCACTTATAATTCAATTACAGCATGCCGGCAACTTCACAATGGGGGCAACAGTAGCCGGCAAGTGGCCTAGAAATCAAATTCACAGTTATGTGTTGCAGCACGTCTTGTAGGTCAGACGTAAAAATCAATGTTATCGCATTTTCAGGTGATCTATACCGAATAAGGTTATGCTCAGGGACAGATGAGAGCCATTTCATTGAATTGTTACACTGCAATTCAAAATGGAGACTAGCCCCCCCCCCCCCAATACTCTCTCTGCTTCAAAATGGTTCTCCTCCACATCTGTGAAATGATGGGGTGCACATTCTTGAATGGCTTAAAGGATGCCTTGGAGTGGTGTGGAGTCCTGTTTTATGCCTGACAATAATTACAAATGCAGGAGAGCCGCCCATGGCCACACAGGAACCACAGACAGAAAAGGATGGGTGTATGCATTTGGGTCTGACCTGCATGTGGCATACATTTCCTTTATGTGACATAAGGAAATAATACAATATATCTTCTTTTATTAAAGGTTATTCGTGGTTCACTACTTTTGTGAACCACTGGCATTAGGAGTCTTTTGTTTTACACCCACATCAGCAAATCAATTATAACTGCAGCGGTGATTTGCTAGTCTTGCCGGCAAGCACTGAATTTATGGCCACACTTTGATAATGCGCCTGTAAACTACTTACCTTGTCTAGTAGATACGTTCCTGTCATTGCCTGCGGTAAGGACCACTTGAGGATGGCTCTGCTCCAAGACAAAAAGCTCGTCTTTTCCGACCTTGGAGCTCTTGCCGGACTTCATGGTTCCACTGGGACCAGAGGGAGCGAGGTATTTCCCTCCACAGTCCCTGAATGCCACCTTTCCAGACCTGAACTCCAACGTGTATCCAGTTGTCTTGTCAGGCTTTAGCGACAGACTGCCATCGTTCTTCAGGAACCGGTTGTCGGATGTCTGCAGGTGGTACCTCTGGTCCTGGAAGACCAAGGTGATCAGAGAATCGACGCCCCAAGGAACATCTCTGTCAATGGCAATCTCGTCTTGCTTGGAGCTCAGGTGAGCGTACCTCTTCCTCGTCAAGCTGAAGATGTTGACCTGGGGGTGCATAGCAATGTGGACACTCCATTTTTCTGCAATGGAGATGGTTTGGGCAAAGCAGGTAATTCTGTCCTCGGTGCCTCCCAGATAACGCTTGTGAGGTTCAGACTGCAGGGACCAGCGCCCATCATCATGTGCAGTGATAACAAACCCACAATCAGCGGTCGGGGTCTCACTGTCACCTGTGACGTTGCCATCTTTGTCTGCTGCAATGTACCGTCCGAGGTGGCTTTTCAGAAAGAAAACGTTGGAGTCATCACCGTTCTGCTCCAGTGTCCAAATCTGCTTCTTCTTCATGCTGGTCGCTGAGGCATTGATCTTAAAGCCGAACGTCTCGGCTGTGAGATACTTGTTCCCACAATTGATGAGCCCAAACTGAATTTTGAGCATGTCGCTGGTTCCGTTTGCCGTCATGGTGATTTGTTTTGGTGGAAGAGAGGATGCTCGTTAGGCTTCGTTGGAGTGAAAAGGGGGGGGTGTTTCTGTTCTCGCACTGTGGATGGAATAATGCCCGAGTGGTCTCTTTGTTTGGGGGAGCGTGCGCGCCCTGTTCTGAAGCCTCTCTCAGCGCGAGCTTGAAGCCACAGCTGCTGCTTTTATACAGATGAATGATGTCAGGCAGTCTGCCCCGCCCCCGTGTAGAAGTGAATCTCAAAAACCTCAACCATCATAGCTCTATATGTAAATGCCAATTAATTTCAAAAGTCATGACCGCCCTAAACGCCGTTCAATATGTCACCAATGCAAAGCATCAGCCATATTGCGCTCGGTATTGATTTTATGCGTAATAAACCAAGATCAATTTTGGTGTGTGATAGGAATTAGGGCGTTCAGACAGAAGTTGTAATTACTGTAATCCACTCTGATCCACTATTTTCATAACACACATTTTCAGTCGCTGAACATTGATGCTTAAGTGCTTTTTGACTTGTAGATGAGCCCCACTTTCCTCGCCACTGGAGAGGGTGAGGAAACAGGACTGAGTGTGTTTGTCCTCACAAAGATCTATTCATAGTTTGAACATGCAGATCAGAAGTTCAGGAAGGCAGAGTCAAATAAACAGTGACTCAGGCCAAATAATATTGGCATGACAAAGACACAAACATCCCTTGAAACCTGAGTTTGATACCTTGCTTGCTTAAGCCCTCTTTTATTGAGGCTCTTGGTATTTTTAGGTGTGGAATTCTTACAGTACACATTCTGAAAGGTAATACGACCCATGAAGTAAACGCTTGCAGTTGAGAGTGTATTGCATTGTAAGTGAAAATTACAGTTAATTGCCATCGTCTATGGGGACAAATGGTCATCTTTGTTTACTAAAATGCTAAAAACCTAATCTACTTATGTGTTATTTCACATGGACAATTATCATGTAAACAAGACAATGGGGGCAGACTAATTGAAGAATCCTATCAATGTGACCCTTATCTGTCCTTTTCTCCTCAAGAGGACCCCCCATGGGGCTTGGCATCTATGCAGGGGAATAGTTCTGGTGTCAGTGTTAACAGAGAGATAGTGTTCTGGGGATTAAGGACAACAAGCCTGGCACCAGGTCATTCCAGGGGAGCCCCCGCTTGTTCCTGAATGCCAATGTGCATAGTAGACCTACTGTAGAGCTTAGCCTACAGTGCAAGCTCTGATGTGTTGGAGGCTCTGATGTGTTGGAACACTTGGCAAGAGTCGGAGAGTTATACTCTGAAAATGTACACTGTACAATACAGAGGCCTAATTGCAGGTCACTTAGTGTCATATTCAGATCTGGGAGACAGCTTTTGCAAGGGCGGTGGCGTGTGAAAAAGTGTGTGTGTGCGTGCTGTTTGTGTGTGTATGCGTGTGTGTCTATGTGCAAGTGTGTCTAGGAGAGTGTGCGTTTGTGCGTGTTTATGCCTGCGTGTTTGTGGTGTGTGCAAGAGAGGCAGTCTTCAGTTTCCCAGTCCATTATAACTCAGCTTGCCTTGTCTGCACACATCTCCCATTCCAGATGGTTAGCTCTTTTGTTGGAAATGAAAGTGCATTTGTATTGCAGTGGATATGAGATACACTCTCACACCAAAGCCATGCACCTTTTTAATCACCTGCAGTGAATGCAGACAACAGTACCATAATTTGTTGAGGTAGAGATTGTGAGTACACTGACTCGCTCTTCCCCAATTGAAGTATCATGCTGTATTTATTTTTCCCTCCCAGAGAAGACAGTCATTTCAGACCTAGTTCTATCCATCTGCATTTTCTGAGAGAAAGATAGATAGGGAGGGAGGGAAGAAGGGAGTAAGGCAGGGAGGGAGGGAGGGAGGGATGGAAAGAGAGAGAGAGGCTATCTTTGTTCACACCCTGCAAAGCTACAGCAGTTGCCATGGTGATGGCATTCTATCTCCTGTGCGGAAGGGGAAAAAAAAAATCACCGGCTTTGCTGCAGACATGAGCCGAACACATTCAGATGAAACCTTCTTTCATCTTGATCCCCCCCCCCCCAAAAAAAAAAAAAATAATTCCAAGATTTGCATTAGAGACAGTGATTCCTGGAGAGCATTTGCATGGCTGACATATTCAGTTTATTTAAAATATGGTAATTGTGGAATTTTAATGGTGTCTCCATGGAATTTCAACATTTTTGTGGAGGAGCCCTCTGGAATCATTTTCAGTAAGCTGGTATAAGGCATTTTTTCTTAGTTTATCTTTCAGTTTATCGAAATGTACTGTGATGGTGTTCTGTTCGCGGTTGTAGATACAGTATAAACAGGGCTTTTAGTTGACCTCCATGCGCTTTATAGATGCTGTGCCACACTGTGCAGAGGTGTGACAAATTTGTCACACACCAGATGGATAAAGGAAAGAGCATGCAAGTGCATGTGTGTGTGTGTGCGTGTGTGTGTGTGTGTGTGTGTGTGTGTGTGTGTGTGTGTGTGTGTGTCTTCACACTTCCAGTGACATTTAAATCCTCTCACAGTTAGCCATGGCTGTAGTGCAGATTAACCAATGAAAATCTTTTAATTTCTTTCCCTCACTCACACTTGCTCTCTCATTCTCTCTCTCTCTCTCTCTCTCTCTCTATCTCTATCTCTCACTCACACACACACACACACACACACACTATATAAGCCTGCCTATCTTTCTATTGATTGACTTATCTGTTTTTCTAGCTATCCATCTCTATCTCCCTCTCCTCCTCAGACACCATTCTGAGTGCGTGTGGACGTGTGGAGAAGGAGATGCAGTGTCATGCGTGTCGATGGGATGGCTGACTCGAGCTGCCGCAGCACTGCGTCAGGACAGCCAATCAGCAACCAGACGCCGTCTGAGCAGATGCAGCCGCCGCCAAATCCCACCCTACCCCCCAATCCCGCCTCAACTCACCCCACACACCTCGGCCCTTCAGCCAATCAGGCTTCAGCGATGTGGGCCGGGCAAGATCCAGAGAAGCAGAGGCGAGGCGGTGCCCCCCCACCACCACCACCACCACCACTCCAGCGCCTCCACAGCAGCAACAGCGGCAGCAGCAGCAGCAGTGAGAACAATCCCAGGGCTTGTCTTCATAGCAGAGCCATGACTAATGCTTGATAATGTCGGCAACTTGTTTACGACAGGGTCAGGACAACAACATCACAGTCCTCTTCAAAATAACTCCGAACCCCCTTAGCCATTCAAACCCATTATCTATCCAGTAAGAGTTACGAGCCTGAACTAATTGACTACATGCATGACAACGCAACTTCATGTGACAGTGATCGGTTCCAGGCCAAGGACCATTATGCCCTCCAACCCTCCCACTCACCCCCCTCCAAACAGCTGAGGTGGTACTGTCCATAAACACATGCCATGAAGCTATCCTCAGACAGCCTTTGGCCCGCATGATTCACATCCTGTCTCTTCTCTTCCCTGGGAGCTCCAACCCTTCCTGCATGTGTGTGTGTGTGTGTGTGTGTGTGTGTGTGTGTTAGTACGTGCATGGGAATAAATATGACAGCAGCTCATTCTACGACGCCCATCCTCAGCCCCCTGTGCCAGTTAACGTGAAACCCTCTTCGCGGCTGATGTTAATTGTCAGTAATAGACTCTAAACATTTACGTTTCACTGACCCCAGCCACTGTGTGTGTGTGTGTCAGCATACACTCTCCACTAAGAGAGTCAGAGAGAAGGGAAGAGAGAGAGATCATCAAGATTTAGTGTTTGTTTCTGCTTTGCTGGCATATTATTGAGTGGGGAGCTACTCCAAGCTTTTGATGTTGTTTGACTTCTTTGACCTACTAACCTAAACTCACCTAAGACCATTTGAGTATGACATATGTGCCAGACACACTTCCTCACATGCACTCCAGCCCTGAGAACGGATGAACCCACTGAACGCAAGAGTAATGGCCACATATGCACCCCTCCCCCCATCCCACCCCACCCCACCCCACCCCACCCCATCCATCCATATAAAATATTTACTAGTTCTATTTACGGTACCTGCCCGACTCCGTCATCAGTTCTCCTTGGCTAACTTCTAAAAAGTGGTCTCTCTCTCTTTCTCACCCTCTCTCTCTCTCTTTCTCTCTCTCTCCCTCTCTCTCTCTCTCTGTCTGTCTCTTCAAACTGCACTTTCTCCTCCCTGAGGTCTTCCCATCCGCAAACTTCGGATCTTTTCAGCTGACTGGTTGTCTGCTGCATGGCTGCATCCCCACAGAGCCGGGGCTGACAGCGCGGCGTGTCTGTTGGGGTGGGCCTACTGATTGACCTATATATCTCACTTCCTTTGTAGGTCATTCAGCTGTACTGACGCCCGCCTCTAGTGTAACACAATTAGCTGCATCAACAGCTACCAAAAGGTGACTAAGTATTCAGTGGGTGTTTTTTTTTGTTCTTTAAAGTTAATGATTGTTTCAAAATCCTCTGGTTTTCTGTTGGAAACTCCTGTCCTAAAGGGGCCTAGCTGGTAGTAGGTGGCAGGAGGGACGCATCCTTGGCATGAGACCAGCGACAGATTAGTCGTTAAA
>JASCQY010000024.1:88306-111100 GCA_030264315.1 Sardinella tawilis
TGTTTTTATGTTTGTGTGTGTATGGGGGGGTGTGTGGGTGTGTGTGTGTGGGTGTGTGTGGGAGGGGGTGGGGTGGGGGGTGGTTATGGGTGATGGATAGATATTATTGACATAATGTTCGGTAATCAGGTGTGAGACCTATCCTAAGTGTCCCATTACATGAATACAAATCCATCTCAAAGGCATCATCTACCATCATCTACTCTCTACTATGCTTCTGTCTGAGTGTTTTGGGCAGGGCATGGCATGGCTCTGGCCGCAATACCAATAACTCAGCCGTGCTCCCTTGTTACCCTTGAAGGCCTCCGAGTGACCTTGCATCAAGTGTGCACTTCATTTTGGCAGGAGGGCATGAGGGAATGAAGTGAGGCAGAGAGTGAGTGGTGGCAGCAGAGCGACTGAGAGAGAGAGAGACTGAGAGAGAGAAAGAGAGAGAGAGAGAGGGGGAGAGAGATGAGAAAGAGAGAGAGGGAGGGAGGGAGAGGGTGCTGTCGGGCAGGAGAGGAGGAGAGTGTGTGTGGAAATTGGGGCCTTGAGAGAATGGTCTGGAATACTAAGCATCTCCGAGTCAATGCTATTTACATCACTAGTTCTCTTCCATGAACTGAGCCTAACCTACACAGAGAGGGAAAAGGACGAAACGTGAGGCACATTGATACACAAGACGGCTCAAGGATCTTTCGAGTGCCTCGATGCCATGCTGCTATCCTGTGTGCACAAAACAGCCTGTGCTTCCTGGACTACATGTGGGTCGCTGAATTTTTTTTTTTTTTTCAGACTGTTTCCCTCTCTGGGATGAATTTGGCCGCTACAAAACAAAGCTGTCTCTAAATAAAATATGAAGCAATGTGACCTTCAGTATATGTGGTGTGATCAATATACTGTACTGAAGGCTTGTACACACAAAAATCAGAGAATGAATGAAGGACCTACAGTGGGACATTGGCGTATTTCAATTATTTGTTTATTTAGGGATCTTAAGAGTTTTGAGGCTATGCAAGGCAATATTATGCAATGCTGTGAGTGTGAGTTCGGCGAGTACATGCATTCTGACCTACATTTCTTACTGGTCTGGTTTGGGTGTGCCCGTGTTTGGGGATACTGCATTGTGACGTGTTCAAATTGTAATGGCTCACACACACACACACACGCACACACAGACACACACACACACACCAGAGGAAATCCATCATGAGCAGGAGGAACAGACAGAGCCCAACAGTTCCTGCAAAAAAACTCTCTGACTTTTAACCCTTTTTTATGCGATTCGAAAAAAGAAGGAAAAGTTCTCCTTGCTCACCGCTTGGGAAAAACACAGGAAGCTTGTCTTTGAGCAGAATGTGAGATGTGATAGTGAGAATGCAAATGACAACTCACATACATCTTCGGTCTAATTCCTTTTTGGTCTATGTGTCTGAGCTGCAGGTAAATGCTGGCTCAGCGTGGTGATAAATGTCCTTTTGTGGTGATACAACGTTCAGCTTATCAGTGCAGCTGTACTACAATATTGTATACGCTCGGATCCTCTATTCCTTTGAAGGCAAAGGTCAAATTAAAAAGGAAGTGAGCAGGTCTATCTTTAAGTGGGTGTATTGTAAAAACCCCCTAGTGCAGAGAATGGTCCATTAACCATCATAAACTTCAAGATGGACCTCTTTTCCCACAAACCGCAGTGACCTCCCCCAAAACAACTCTGATTATAGTGATCGAACAAATCAAGGGGCTCGGCCCAATTTAATACTGCTCAGTTTGCTGTGAGTCACTGCTACAGCACAAAGAGTGGACTCTTTGTGGAGAGAGACAATTGCCATTCCTGCCTGAGAATCACAAACATGCACAGACAAGAGCTTCATACCACAGTGTTCAAACAGAGGAGAAATGAACGTCTGAAGGCCCTGAAGACATCAGCTATTTGTTTTGTAAGGCATTTGTGGATTTTCTTTTTCTTTCGACATCGTCTGGCTACAGAAACTCCTGCAAGGCAGACATGCCAAACCCCAAAATGTGCCTGGCGTGATTCCATACAAGCATCCGGTGCAATTTGATCAAGGCTGATGGATTTCAATCAATCAATCAATCAATCAATCTCTACTATGGAAGTGCAGGGGTCTAAACTCCCACTGAAGTGATACCATGGTATGTTCAGTATAGTATGGACATCGCCCCATTTTGTGGAAATATAACTTTGCCTTTTCTGCTGTGTTAAAATGTACTTCCCTGCAGCATTTCCTTCTGCATGAAAGCCATTGTACTACATGCGGATGTGCCCAGCAGAGAGAAGGAATCTCTTTTTCTCAAGTGTACGTGAATGACACTGTATTGTTCACATGGCAACAATAACAAGCTTGAGGGGATACATAGCCACACTACACAGACATACACATACACACACACACACACACACACACACACACACAAACAGCATACGCTCCTGTATGAGCCACTATTCGTGTAACAATGACACTTCCTGTTGTAATGCTCCGGACAGGAAGTTCAGCCCAAGATGCGAAAGCAAGACCCGGCAACATAAGAGGCTGAAAAGAAAAATGTCCTCAAAACCCACAAGACATCATAAATGAGCTTTTGTGTGCGACTGACTGTGCCGCTGCAGTTCAGAGCTCAGTAAACATGCAGAGCGGTGTGGAGTAGCGCTAAGGCAAGAGACTAGTGAGAGAGAGAGAGAACACGCCTCCCTGATAGCGGCAGGCAGCAAGCAGCACCACACAGGCTGACTGCGCAGTGAATGGACTGCAGGCTTTTGATGACTAAGTTTGGCAATCACTACCTGCTCATTCACTCCATATATGGAGCCTGAGAGACAAGACGTGAAGAGGCGTTCCCAGCCTAAAGGCCTTGTGAGAGCAGCGATTGTTTTGCAGTCTAAACAGTGTAAGGAGGAGGCCGTGGGGTGGGGGGGCAGTTTGGGTGGCAAAGGAAGTTATGATGCAAGTATCATGTATGAGTATATTCAGGACATGTAATTGTTTGAGTGTGTAATTGTTTGAATAAGTGTGTGTGTGTGTGTGTGTGTGTGTGTGTGTGTGTATGCCCTACAGAGGGGGAGTGTACCGCCTGTCAGCTTGCTATGAGGGAGCTCAAAGGAATCTCATAGTTTGTCTACTCTAAGTTTTGAGAGAGTGGCTACGAATAAGTTAATAGACTGTGACAGGAAGGGTGAGGACAAAACTCACTGGCAGAGCTGATGACACAAGGCAGGACAGTGGCACGACCGAAGACAAACAGAATATCTACCATCCGTCACTGACACACAGAGAGGCACATGAGCCGAGCTCTAACCTAGCTGTCAAGGCTGACTATATAAGGCTAAGACTTTGTTGTCATCACAACCACTTCCCTCTTGTTGACAGCGTTCAGGATTTAAAGGGCTTTCAATGAAACTAAACTATAGCTGCAGATTAAAAACTGTGTGCAATTACCAGCCAAAGAAACAACAACGACCTTAGTCTCTGGGAAGTACCAGGACTTTTACACTAGTAGTCAGTCAGTCATACAACTCCTTGGGGAAAAAAAACAACAAACCAAAAGCAGGAAAGTTTATAGAAAACTGGCTAAGACGGGGAGGAATATGTCCACACAACAACAACAGTTTTCAGTTTAACCAATAGGCAGAAGTGAAAATCTTCTTTGCTACACACATTCCCCATGGTATCTCACCAATCACTACTTCATTCATTTGACCGTGGCAGTTTCAATCTGATTTCCTTGAGAAAGTCCCATGTGACAGGGCCCTTGAATTCTTGACATTGTTACCATGTGACACACTTAAAGATTTCCTTTTATGGTGGTTGCTGTTACATCGACCAAGAGGGCGAGGCCTCTAGTAACCAAAGTGCACAAACGGTTTAAAGCTAAGCCCTTAAGGAAAATAAATATGAAGAGAGACTGTAAAAAATAGCCAACAAAAACAAACAGTTATTTACTTAGGCAAGACTGCTGCATTTGCCCCATAGTTTATGTTTAAAAAGTTGTGTTTTCTGCAGTGAGTAGTTTTCACATATTGGCCAAAACTGATCATTTGTCATTGGTTAACCACAGACCAAGACATCGTCACTACAGCTTTAAAAGCACAACAGCAGAAACATTTCCAGCATGTACGACTTGTAAGTGTCACATCCACCAAGACTTCGTGCTCTTACGTAACATCTCCTGAGGTGCAAGCAAAGGTTACTCCATGATTCAAACATCCTGACACTCCCAAATAACAATCTATGGAAAACTCACAAACTGAACACACAAGATTGGAGCTTGTAGTGACTAAGTATTTAGTGACTAAAGAAGCTGACCCTACATTATTTTATCATACATTAACTTTGCTGATCTGAACTGATTGAACAAAACCAATGAACAATGCCATGTCCTAAATGAGACACGAGGTCATCATTTGGGAGGTACAGGAGTTGAAGTTAAGGTTAGTTTGTCCACATGGCTTGTTTTCCTTTGGTGTTTTCCTTTCTCACCCCAGTGATAAGAGGCAGGTTTACTGAGAAGCATGTTGCAGAGCAGTCAGCACTAGCATGCCACAGAGCTGTACATTCCTGGGTTGGCTTAGCTTGCTCTGGGGCTAAAATGCCTGAATGTGATTTCCTGTGTGGACTCGCTGAAGAAATAGGCATCCCTGAGATATTCAGTTCCTGTTGAAAATGCGTGGGTCATTCCCTTATTTGGCAACCAAAGTTGGCCTGTAGCTTGCAAGCACATATCTCAATGATTTGCTGAAAGATTGTGAATTTAAACGGCCAACCAGTTTTGGCTTCATACTGCAGCGATTTGTTACAAGTTGTAAGTATGGCAGAAGAGGAAAAAAAAGCAAAAAAAAAAAAAATGTCATAATATAAACCATAAAACCCTTTATTTTAGACTTGTTGAAATAAAGTGCCCACTCACACATAAAATATTATAGTGTCAATAACCAGTTCCATTCCCATGGACTACATAATCATGTTTTCAGCAAGAGATTTCCAAATATAGCCCGCAACCAAATATTGATACTGGAACTGCGCCTTAAAGGCTGAAGTAGTTCCCAACCCAGCTGACTCAAAAGGAGCGAGGGGGGGTTTTGCGTAAGAGGTGACACACCTTAGAGCTACCCCTTGTGCCTTTACTACAAAGATTACGCATTGTGATCCAACGTAATTACCTCTCATATAGAAACTAGTCAACACTGGCACTACAGGTTCCTTTGGATTGGTTAGTGAAGTGGGCAGCCATACAGGTTTCTAACAAAAGTGTGTTGCAGAAGTCTAAGTTACTTTCAGGGGCCTCAGGGAAACATACAAATGATTGCATGGCATCAACCTAAGGTTGGGACTAACAATGGGATTATGCTTTTTTCTTCATTTTCTCTGATCTGGCTTTGAGGCTGAGCCAGCCATACAGCTCATGTCTGAATTAACAGGGGGCTTTGTCCTAAATACACTCAGGGCGTTAGACACTAAATATCTTGTTGAGGATGGCCTCGATCTCAGGAAAATGTGGAGAATAAATGCATAGATTAGAAGTCGAGCCTGCTCCAAAGCTCCTGTGTGTGATTGAGTTAATGGCCTCTGTCTGGTTGGCTTTCTGCAATAACGTGCTTTCTCCCTCCTGTCTGGTCTTACTCAACTTCCTGTGGCAGTGCATGCGCTAAGAAGGCTGCTTGGCACAGTAATCTCTCCCCATGCTGATTCGAAGGCTGTGTGGTGTGAGCAAGCGGTGAGGACGTGCTAGTCTGATTCACTCCCTCGAGCCAATCCCCTGCACACTCTGTGCGTGTGTGCGTGCACAGCCCTCCCCTCCACTGTGCACTGGACTGTGCGGACAGATGGTGCCGAACAGATTAGTAAGCCCAGGTTTATGGGTTAAAAAAGCAGATATCCCTGTCTTGGAAACTGTGCCACTGGGGCTGGGATGGGCCTATTTCATACCTTTGCTTCTCTGTAGTCTGATCTGCCTGTATCTGCATCTGTGTATGTATATGTGAAATATTCTAGGACATTTCATGGACACATGCATTAGTAGGCTACTGTTCAGTTATTCCCAACTGACTCTGTCTTGCTAATATTTTTGACAAGAAAAGGATTTGGATGAACGCTCTAAGGAGCCATCTTTCACCACAGATAGCTGTGCCAGAATGATCGTTCAGCTGCTGTCTTCCTGTCTCAACAATTTCTATGGATCTCATAATGTGCTAACTTGCTAAGCCACTACAAGGAGAGTTACACAGAGGAGAGGGAGGGTTACTTTAGTTCCAGTTAGAGGCCTCTGTCAACCCAGCGGGACGCTAATAAGCTACTGATCTCCATTGATCTTTCTTCCCGGACAGGCCTGGGCGCCCACTCTCTCAGGGCCTATGTCAGACATGCACCCCGACTGTCACTTGAAGCAGGGAGAGAGATAGAGAGAGAGAGAGAGAGAGAGAGAGGGAGAGTCAGAAGTGAGAAAGTGTTGAGTGGTCACATGCTCCAGTATATCACAGAGGTGATGAGTCTAAAATCAGCTGGTGTCACCTTAGCAGGGTGCCGGCATCAACGGACAGAACGGAGTCAAGTAGGTGACGGACATCTGCTGACAACCTACTCTCTACACCATGTAAATCTCAAGCACCATAAATGGCACCAGCAAGCCTATCGGCTTGTGACAGCTCTGCGTGGAGGAAGTGAAGCCACCACACAGAAGCTCACTGAACACAGTCACTACTGTAGGGGGCCAAGTTACATGAATGAGGAACTCATTTTTTTTTTGTTAGGTCCATTTCCTGTTTTAGGGTTGTTAAAATCTTGCACTGCTATGCTCATAAAAGGGCAGAACACAGCTAAACAGGCTGACTATTTTACGGAAGATTTTAGGGCTCTCTTTCATAATGAAAACAAGTAAATGCCTTTATAGGGCCTTGACCACCGAGGAGTTGGATAAAACTCAACCAGGGTAAATGGGCAGTGTGTTTTCATTGATATGTCTGTTGTTTTATCTGGCAGCTATGGACATGACTGGAATTATTAGAATAATCAGACACAATGAATGGCATACAAGTTCATCTCACAACAACATACAGTATAGTCCTGGGTTCTGAGAACTCAGCTGTGTGTCTAAACAGATCAGCAACGTTTTTATCATTATTTTTGACACGTCAAACCTTGTCTGTTCTACAAAGTTCTCTGAAGACAACATGTAAATACAGCATATCAGTTATGCTCCATCAGCCACACTGATATGCATTGCTATGTATATGCGGGCCTAATCATCCTTGCATGTTGAGGACTGGTGCGAAGAGCGTCCCAGAGAGGGGACTAGGCTAAAGGATATGGATCCTTTTAAACCCTCAATTGTGGGCTAATCCGATCTGTCCACTAAGAGGCCATTTGGAAGATTCTGCCATTGCTGCTGGCATCTGACTCACACAGGCAACCTCGAACCACAGAGAGAGTCCATGCCCGATAACAAAAATAAAAAAGACAACACATAAATGACTTAAATGCGGAAATCAATGTACTTTTTTGACTGCGGACGTTGGCTAATCAATGCTCCATTTGCTATTGCTGGGTGGAGTGGAGTGGAGTAGAATGGAGGGGTGGGTGGGTGGGGTGGGTAGGTGGGCTGGGGCCAGAGGCTTTGCTGGACTTCAAGAGGGAGCGTCTGGAAAGCATTCCAACGGGACTGGGGGGTGGGGGAAGACAGGGAACGGCGGGGTGTGTCTCTGGGTAATCCTCACAAAGGCCAGAGGGAGAGCAGGCTGGCTAGTTTCTGGCCAGCTCGAGACAAGGGAAATGGGGAGGGTGCCAAACACTGTCTTTTTCACTGGTCTGCCTTTCTAACTGCTCCTAATTATCTCAGTGCTCATTTTGCTAAGGCAGACAATGATGAAGGACAGGGAACTGAAATACTCAGGATATGTTTACTGTTTATTATTGTTTATCTGAATTGTTGAGCTACTGAAATGTAAGGGAGAGTTGAGGGGAAGAACATTTCTGGTGCCTTGTAAATTCATGACAATCCAGTATAACAGGAAACACTAGGTAGGCCTAAATAAAGTACATATTTACAAGGGAAATCATGAACACTCCACATCTGACACAGAAAGTGCAAGGCCAATCAAACCAATACACACACACACACACACAATTCCAATCATAAAGCCTACTCGATGATCCTAACTAACCACAATATCGCCTACTTACAGAGAGAGTCAAAGATTTTGATGAGTTGAAAACATCTCTCAAATGGGTGGAAAGGGAATGATCAACCCCCAACAATATCATTCAAATGGGATGGGACCCCTGGGGGAACAACAGCCCTAAAAAGACACATCTGTTGCAACATGACCCTAAACCAGCCTAACTAATCTAACCAAAGAATGTGTCAATCAAATCGGTATCTATCACAATGGAGAGCACATGCCAGAGAAACATTTCAAACGAGTCAAACTAAATAATCATCATGACTTTGCAGAGGCATTCTCCAATATTTTATAGCATATTGTGTATAGTGTATAGTGTATTGTGTGTGTGTGTGTGTGTCTGTGTATTCACTGCAAGGGATGGGGGAGGGTTATAGTTTAATTTCCATGGTTACAGCAGTATCACATCCTTTGGAGGATAGGCTGCTCTGAAACTGTGTCATAGTGTTTGCTTACTCGCTGAAACATTCTTTGACACCACCGCCACATAGGCTAGCTTATTGCCCGTCTGCAAAGTGTTTGCTGCCAGCATGCGATCCGACTGTGGCCACTGCTGTTGTACCACTCTGTAGGCCTATGATGGCCTGTTTACTTTGTATTCTTTTTCATACGACCTCAATTCCACTTTCAAAAGTGGTCATTTCGGGGGAAAAAACTATTTGAGATAAAGCTGTAAACATCCTTCTTGATCTTCACTCACATACTGCTGACTTGATTTAAAGAGACAACGGTATTAGACACATGCAGTAACAAAACATGAAAGAATGTTCTGGTTTATCAGTTTTCTTGTTCGTCATAAATCAACAAAGTTTAGATCAGACTGTGGAGGAATCTGTGTTTCCTCAGAGTGATAGCATCTGTGCACAATGAACAAGAAGTGCCAGGGATATGTGAATGTGAGGCTATATGATGTCCTTGATGAGTGCAAATTGCACCTTAAGGTCACTTCAATATTGTGGCCATTAATCGAAGATAGCAGTCCGTCATAATCAGCTGTTTGTGTTTATAGTAGGCCTGTGAGCTGACACATGCTCTGATTCAGGTCCATGTGTTCATAGCTTACATATTAACCAGGCTCACATGCACAGGGCACAGTCGTAAATTTGGTATCTATCACACAGCTCGTCAGCGTTCATAACACAACAACCTCTGTACCGCCCTCCCTACCCCCACCGCCTATCTCAACCTGTGCTGCTGCCATCAAACTGTAAATTGCTATGTCGTTGTTCAGTAAGTCTTATGTAATACAGAAACTCTGACTAAAATAAGAGAAAATCACATATCACGTAAAACATATTACTGTCACTATTTCAGTGTTGCTGACTAGCCTAACTGTGGGACATGAATTACAGGCATAGCCTTCTGCAGTGGAAAGTGTGAGAGTGAAAGTACCTCATTCCTAGTAACCTATCCTGACATTCCATAGAATTTCTTCAACAGTTATAACTAGCTTCACTGACAGCTTGGTGCAGACAACATGAATAGACTGGAACCAACCTACCAATGTAACTGTCATTTTAAATCTTTGTCTCAGTTTGGTACTTCCCTCACTGGTAGGCTACTTCCCTAACAGCCTTGACTCTGTCTGAAGCCTTCCAGATTGGAGCATGTATTTTCTTGACAGTGATAACCCTGATCAGTTGTCAGCATTTATATGCTTTATTTTCATGTAAATATTACAGAGTTGATGTGCCGCCATTCATGACAGAGCCACAGGTCCAGAATACAAGCCGGTGCTGCTGGCACACTGGTCATTCAACTCTTACACAGCAACAATAGTTTCCAGGCAGGCCCCACTGATAGGGTCATATCAGTTATGCTTCAAGAAATCTTAGGAGGCACACTGCATAGATGCATCTCAATAACAAATTCATTCATAATTCATTTTTTTTATGGATTTGATATTTGACCGCCTAGGCTTATGCAGTGACACTGTGTAGGCTACAACACTCTGTGTATGTCTTTTTTTTTTATGTCATTTTACAAGGGCGCTGAGCTTAATCATCAAAATTAAACTCATTGCTAGTAACATCAATAAAAAATCCCTATGGATAGATTATTCGTCAAATATTGAAAGTGCATTGAATAGGCAACGTTTCCTTACAGCCATTCAGTAGCCTGTTTACAGCCTTTGTTTTGACCAGTTTCATGAACCGATTAATTCCGACATTATGCTTTGTTATTGACATCTTGTCAGTATTGCTTTAAATTTCGAGAAAACAACGTGCAAATGTATGTTAGCTAATTCCATTAGCTTGGGCTAGGCCTCCGAATTTGTCTTATTTTGCTCACGCCTGCTTCCCTCTCTCAATCTCAAGTTGCAAGCAAGTGTAGCAATGTGCACGCGACACGCCGGGTGTGTGACGCTGAACCAATCAGATCGTTTAGATCCGAAAGTTTACCTTTTATGGCTAGAGCCGGGCAGCCGGCTGCGTATAAAACACTGCCCTCAGCATTCAACAGCTCACTTTGAGCTCCTCCACACGCAGCTCGTGCGGGATATCATCAGCCTGTAACATTTTCTCCTAAACCGGCAAAAGCCCCCCAAACCCAAGGTAAGTCTTCAGACTGGTTAATAGTTTTCTCACGGTTCTGAGTACACATCAAACCTTTTGTACGTTTCTTGGCTTGGAATTATCTATAAATGAATAATAATTTGTAAAGTAAATGATCTTGCATTAACTGGTTAAAGACATATTTCTCTGAGGAATGGAACTTAAAGCATCCTTTGTATTTGTGCATAATTGCATGATTTATGACCAACAATGTTTGAAATATGCAAGTGTGGTAACACTAGCTGGTCGTGAAATGTATGACGACGTGATTAGGGTGAACTTGGCAGAGTCAAATTAATGGTAGCTACTTGATGCCAAGACTGGTTTTATTTAGCTTAGACATCAGACATGTTGTTGTCTTTTCACTCGATGAGGAAAAAAATAGTTCTTAATCACTGGTTTTGTCGTTTTATTGATAACCACCACGCGGGGTTCTTTGTGCCTGTGCTGCAGCTGGGTGTGACCTACTTTGCGATATAGCTTAGCTTATGGTCAACCAACTGTCCTTCAAGCTTATGCATATAGATATGAGGTCATTGGAATTACTAGGTCACTGTTTCTTTATTTCTTGTATAGAGGGGAGTTTATTCCGAAGATTAACCAGTATTTATCTTGGTTGGTGAATGCCGGCCGGTGTCTGGCTTGAATTACTGCCAGCTCACGTCAGATGGGTCGGAATCGTGCAAGTTCATGGGAAGAATAACGATATTTAAAATGATACAAGTTCATATTAAGGTGTGGCCAGGAAGTTGACAAAAGCTTTAACATGATTGAATAACTTGATGCAAAGGCGGCAATGGACCTTTATGAGTCAATTCAATCATAACGTCAACTGCCGGGGTCGGTGTTAAGGTTATTGTTAATTAAACCATTTTGTGTCCTTGACAAGTATTACAGGCTTAGTTATTGACCTGTTTCATTGAGGTGGTAGTATATCTGGTAAAATAGACAGTGTTGCAAATGGTTACTGAAAGATGGGCAGTTGTCTGTGACGCACCAATAAAGTCTTGCTTTTTGCCGGAATTCGGGTTTACTGTCAGGAGAGGAGGGAGGGCGTTATGAAACTTACATTCGTGGGCTTTAGGGAGTGGCCGAGGGCATGATGAATGTCGAAATCTGTTCCTTTACTGAACCCCTTTGCTCTGGCTACATGCCACTCTCCCGGCAGCCGCAAAGCTGCTCAAACCGTTGCCTTTTATGGTAATAATGAGAGAATGCAGAGGGACTTCCTTTGTCTCGCCTATCTCTAAAGCATTGTTCGGCATTGTCGCCACCTAGCGGCGAAGTGAAAAATGTGCAGCGCGGAACAGGAAATGAAGTGCCTATGCCATGTGGCGTTGAACCAATGACTAATGACTGACTTTTTTTCTGCTTTCACAGTTTAGCCATGGAAGATGAAATTGCCGCACTGGTTGTTGACAACGGATCCGGTATGTGCAAAGCCGGATTTGCTGGAGATGATGCTCCCCGTGCTGTCTTCCCATCCATCGTTGGTCGCCCCAGGCATCAGGTGGGTTACCATTTCATTGAAGATAACTTATTGATTACCATTGGTTGATTATTACTGTGAATTGTATGGATTTTTAGATGTTAACTCCTCTTTATTTTGCTTTCCTACAGGGTGTGATGGTTGGTATGGGACAGAAGGACAGCTATGTTGGTGACGAGGCCCAGAGCAAGAGAGGTATCCTGACTCTGAAGTACCCCATTGAGCACGGTATTGTCACCAACTGGGATGACATGGAGAAGATCTGGCATCACACCTTCTACAACGAGCTGCGTGTTGCCCCCGAGGAGCACCCCGTCCTGCTTACCGAGGCCCCCCTGAACCCCAAAGCCAACAGAGAAAAGATGACACAGGTATGTTGTGTTCTGCCTTTTGTCATTACGCAAACTCTCAGTCTTTCTGTTCTATTCACCATTGTACCTTCATCCCTTTTAAACCTCCTTTAGGATCTTTTGCTTCCATCCTGAGTTTCTTCTTTTCCTGGAAGTTGCAGGTCTTTACCTTGTGTGCCCCGCCCCCCTCCTCCTTCCTTCCCCCTCCTTCCTTCCCCTTCCTGGTTTCTTTCCTGCACTTTGTGTTTGGTTTTCTCTGCACTGGTCTTGACTACTAATGTCAACTGCATGGTTTGAGGCACATTATAAAGGTTTGTAGAGATTGGAATGTAAATTAATGAAGACTTGACTCTTGTTTTACAGATCATGTTTGAGACCTTCAACACCCCCGCCATGTACGTCGCCATCCAGGCTGTGCTGTCCCTGTATGCCTCTGGTCGTACCACTGGTATCGTGATGGACTCCGGTGATGGTGTGACCCACACTGTGCCCATCTATGAAGGCTATGCCCTGCCCCACGCTATCCTCCGTCTGGACCTGGCTGGCCGTGACCTGACTGACTACCTCATGAAGATCCTGACTGAGAGGGGCTACAGCTTCACCACCACAGCCGAAAGGGAAATCGTGCGTGACATCAAGGAGAAGCTGTGCTACGTCGCCCTCGACTTCGAGCAGGAGATGGGTACCGCTGCCTCCTCCTCCTCCCTGGAGAAGAGCTACGAGCTGCCTGACGGACAGGTCATCACCATTGGAAACGAGAGGTTCAGGTGCCCCGAGGCCCTCTTCCAGCCTTCCTTCCTGGGTAAGTTGGAGTGTCCGGCATGATTGGACATATGTAAGATCCTTTGGGCACGTGTTTGGCCAAAATGGGGTGTGATTAGACTTTGATCTAATGGCTTCTCTCTTGGTCTTCACCAGGTATGGAATCCTGCGGCATCCACGAGACCACCTTCAACTCCATCATGAAGTGTGATGTCGACATCCGTAAGGACCTGTACGCCAACACTGTGCTGTCTGGTGGTACCACCATGTACCCTGGCATCGCTGACAGAATGCAGAAGGAGATCACGTCCCTGGCCCCCAGCACAATGAAAATCAAGGTGGGCATCATTCAAATTGACCTTTACTCTCCTCTGGGGGGGATAAAATGTGTAGTGTTATTGACTCAGAGTAGTTTTACAGGACTTGTTGACCTGACCAACTCTTCTCTCTCTGTCTGTCTGCAGATCATTGCCCCACCTGAGCGTAAATACTCTGTCTGGATCGGAGGCTCCATCCTGGCCTCCCTGTCCACCTTCCAGCAGATGTGGATCAGCAAGCAGGAGTACGATGAGTCTGGGCCCTCCATCGTCCACCGTAAATGCTTCTAAACAGACTGTTACCACTTCACGCCGACTCGTACTGCGCAGAGAAAAACCTGAAACGACAACATTGGCATGGCTTTTGTTATTTTCGGAGCTTGACTCAGGATCTAAAAACTGGAACGGTGAAGGTGACGGCAATGTTTTTTGGCAAATAAGCATCCCCGAAGTTCTACAATGCATCCGAGGACTTAAAATGTACATTTTTTTTTTTTTCTTTTTTCTTTTTAGTCATTCCAAATGTTTGTTAAATGCATTGTTCAGAAACTTATTTGCCTCTATGAAGGCTGCCCAGTGTTGGGAGCATACTTAACATTGTAGTATTGCTTGTATGTAAATTATGTAACGGATACAATGTCTGGGTTTTTGTACTTTCAGCCTTAAAAAAAATCTTGGTCCTTTTTTTTTCCTTTTTGTTATGCAAAAACAGAGCTTTACCTTTATTTCAAGACGTAAAGGTTACCATTCCCCTGGGCATATGTACAAGTTGTTAGGGACCGTGGCGGTGCCAGACATTTGGTGGGGCCAACCTGTACACTGACTAATTCCAATAAAGTGCACATGTGTAAGACCTGTTAAATTGTTCTCCTGTTTGTTTCTTCAATGTGATTTTTCTCTTAACAGGCATACAGGCTTGTCCATTTAGATTAGATCACCAACCATGCTACAGTTCAAATCAAAACCTCAGATGCACATTGTCTCGACAGAAGTAAAATACTGCATAGATGCAGTTCATAATGACAAATGCTGCATGGCCTTTAGCTCAAGCTTAAGTCACTGAGGCAAGATGATCCAATACAAGGCTGCAAATTGCTAGGCAAGCCTTCTTGGCAAGTAACTTATTGACACACCTACTTTTAAATGCAAGTTGTCAGTTCATAAACTGACTCTGGCAGATCACTCGCATTACCTTGAGGGCCCCTGTAAGGATTGAGACTTAGTGAGATTAAGGCATTTAAGAAGTGTAAGTGTGGGTCACATTTACTATAAATCCAGACAGAAAAGCTTGAGATGTTCAGATGAAGTACTGATAAATCCTCCTTGCTTAACAGGTAGTGCACTTGTCACTGTCTTTCTGATGAAGATGAACAAGCTTCCCTCCAATACATTCTGGTCTGCAAAAGTTAGATTTGCTAGATCTATCCTTTCACTATTGGTAATGGACTGATGGGGTGACTGATCTTGACTTGATTACCCCATCACATAACTGGAGTGGAAAAGATGATTGGTTATCACATCTTATTCACTGACCATACTGCTATTTTACATCAGTGCCATCAATTCCTCATACATGGACAGAAATAAAATGGATCACTTTTAAAGATAGGATTACACTGTTTTGTTCATAGTCCACAACCTCAAGAATTAACATGCCATTCAGCAACAAGGTGCCGTCAATGGTATCTATTTCCAATAATCTGACACCTTAAGCACTGAAACAGCTGCATAGTTTCAGAGGAAAATAAGACCCACAATTGTAAGTTTCTGGTTCTGAGAGGGCATATTAATTCACTTCACAGCAACATATTTTGATGCACCCAGGCACACAACAGTTAGGCAGGCCTATGAGGAATTTATCCCCATGCTTTTTAAACAATTTCCTTCATAATGTGTATATGATGTGAGTAGCCTCCACGATGGACTTTCACTGACCATGGTTACATATTTAATTGAAATCTGTTTCATCGCCTGACTGAAGCTGACTTATTTCCCATAAAAGTGAACACAAAGTGACAGAGTGGCCTGATGTGAAAATACTCTATAATGTATCAAGAGCCTGTAGAGGCGGGTACCTCAGACGAGGCTGATGTGTGTGAACATCTGTGTAATTCCGTCCTCTCCGCCAGTGCGTCTGATGTTAAACTCGGGGGGACGCACTTGCCCGACTGATGTCATTTCTTCAAAGTAACAGCTGCAGGCACCGCAGGGTGCATGCTCTTGATATCTCTCACGAGGAACGATGCAATGGCACTATTTGGTGGATCACTGTGAATGAGAGCTGCAATGACATCATGGCAAACAACTTCATTTTGCACTGTGAATACAGGATTAGATCCATTCTCTTGTTTTTCTTTGAAAATTAAGACCTTTGAGAAAAGAGACAAGCCCTGGCATAGGCAACGTTAAAAAGATGAGCAATTCCCCCAGCTTATGTTGTGACGGATGTACAGTCATAGTCAAGTCAGCAGATGCCGTCATAATAGTACATATTTTACATACATATTTAATACATATTTTCTTTCATATATATTCCAATAGCCAATAACACCCCCCTCATCCCAATCCCCAAAACACACACACACACACACACACACACACACACATACACACACACACACGCCATCCCAAGCCTATAGCCTATAGCTCCCTTTTGTACACATATTGATGCAGATGCAATGTCATATGTCTACATAGTCTACACCTGGTACTTCTATGCATGTGACAATAAACATCCCTGATTTCCTGAAGTCCTGAAGTTCTGTCTGCTGTGGTCACGTTTCCCCACTCAGGACTTTTCTAAACTTCCTGTTCTGGTCACTGTACAGTAGGTGGCGCCATGTTGCCATATTTAGCCCACCATCATGCCGCTGTCTTTCATCCAGGACCTTGAAGTCTGCCATGCGAAGATCCCAGAATCTGCGGCAACATCCTCCCCAGATTTATATATTAGCTCCGATGCTCCCCAAGGAACACATGAAACGGTTCCTTACTTCAGCGCAAGACCAATGGAATACAGTGACAAAATGGAATGTGGTTCCTTTTCTTGCTCTCCCCACAGAGCGGACTAATAAGTGTGTGTGTTGTCTTTGGTAAATCTTTGTAAGCAGGGTCCCTGGTTGGTTTGCGTGTTTATATGCGAGGAGAGAGATGGGATGGGTGCCCTAGTTGCATATGATTTACAACTCACCGCACTGTGCTGTCTGACAGC
The DNA here is from genome assembly GCA_030264315.1 of Sardinella tawilis. Lineage (NCBI taxonomy): Eukaryota > Metazoa > Chordata > Actinopteri > Clupeiformes > Clupeidae > Sardinella > Sardinella tawilis. The sequence goes on from JASCQY010000024.1 coordinate 105,164, forward strand.
ACTTGATGAAATATGATCAAGAGATTGTTCCTGCTGCGGCCTTCTGGGGAGGGGTTGCTCATACACCTGTGTTTATCATCCTCTCTCTCTCCCTCTCTCTCTCTCTCTCTCTCTGTATGTGTGTGTGTGTGTGTGTGTGCTTGCGCTGGTGGCTGGTGTGTGTGTGTGTCTGTGTGTGTGTGTAAAACAGAGGGAGAGAATGAGAGAGCACAAGTGGGAATGACTGAGAGAATAAAATTGAATAATAACCCCTGAATTAACAATGTGCTCAACAAAGGAGCCAATTATTTTGGTTATAATTATCATGCTTGCAATTCTATTATCATCAGAGGCCACTCAGGCAGAAATTAGAACCTTATCTTCATTAAAAAGAACTTGATGTATATGTGTTTTGTCAGAGCCTCGGAAACGCTCAAACCACAAGTCGCTTGCATTATCCACCAGAAATCTATTTTCTATCTTCAAAAACTTGAAATATCTGCCTTGAATATAAATTATACTCATATTTGAAATGCAGTTCATTTACTCCTGCAGTGCCATTCATTTCTATATCATGACGTCTGAAATATATGCAGTTGCCTCACTACAAAGTAACACCATGCCCACACCCACACATACTGTACATGCATGCACATTCAAACACACACATACATGCATACATGCCTCAAGCAATTGTCCCTAAATCAGCGCAGCAGTCCTTTGCTTGTGCTTTAGTGAGACACTCTTTCCAGGCTGAACAGAAAGATGATGTGCCCTTTACGCACACAGACAAATCCATATGCATTCTGTGACTAAGAAGATCTTGTCACGCTAGAGCCGAAATGGGTTATCATGTACCGACCGTAATGGATTCAAGCCACCGCCGTAACCACTACAGAAACTGAAGCAATGCTTTGCTTGTGTCTAAGATATTAATAGTGATATATACAGCGTGTTATGATTAGCATAACTGGCTGTGTGATTGCTTTTCTGGGCTTCACTGAGTCTCTCTGCATTCAGTAAATTTAGAATTAGAATTAGCAGAGTGAGAATGGAAGGGATATGAGAGAAAGAGGTGTCATATAAAAAGATCTACACAGACTCAGAGTGAGAGAGACAGAGAGAGGGAGAGAGAGAAAGAGAGAGAGGGAGGGAGGAAGAGAGGGACAGGAGGAGGATAGATGCACCCTTATATTATTGAAATAAGAGTGGCTACTGTGCCATTAAAGCCACTGTATTATGGCAGGGGCTTCTGGACCCTGGTGTAATGAGGAAGGGAGGTCTCGGAGCAATTTTGTGGGGTGCAGCGATCTGACAGAGCGTGAGCTGGAGTCTGTGTCTTTCCCCCACCCCCCCTGCCTTCAGCAGGTCCCCCTGGCCAAGTTAATGGCACTCTGACAATCCAACTGGATGAGCTCACTCTGGACAAGGGGATACAGTCTGCACATAGCAACTGCCTCATCACATGTATACATGTTTGCTATATGTATATGTATGTACAGTATGTATATGTAGCCTATGTATGTATGTATGTATAATATGCAGGCATGCATGAACTATGTATGTATGTACGTACGTATGTATGTGTATGTATATGTATATGTATGTATGTATGTATGTACGTACGTATGTATGTATATGTATACATGTATGCGTGTATGTATGTATGTATTTAGGCATGTAAGCATGTATATGTACAGTATGTTTGTAAGTATCTATCTATCTATTTACCTGTCTATTCATCTCGTTTTCTGAACACATGTATTGTTTCTTGCCATCCAATGATATCAACCTCTATCGTGTTCTCCAATGTCCATGTTTCCTTTTCTCCTTCTCAACCACCCCTCCCTCAACAATAGGAGCTGGTCCACATCATGACTCATGACATCACATCATCACATCAGGAGCCCCCTCACTTCCCCCCCACAGCCACTCCGCTGTCAGCGGTGAGAATCCCTTCATCGCACCACATGATGAAGGTCAAAGGTCATACGCTCCAGTATTCCAGTGAGAGAATTAAACATCATCCTGTGTAAAGAGACTAATAATGGTGGATTTACCATGGGGCGTTTTAATTGACACACACATTCCATAAGAATGAAACCTTTCGGTTTGTTGTTTGAATTTCTGTGACAGCCAAGCCTGGAGACCGGAGATAGCAGGATCACGACCGGCCTCTGATAATGGCACGCGCGATGGAGGCCCCCGCTTGTGTGTGCGCACCCATTGTTTTACGCGTCTCGCACTGTTTACGTTGGAATGGCGCTGGAGCAAGTTTTGGTTGCAATAAAAGATAAAAGATTCACAGAGAAAACACAGTCAGCGGGCAGCACAATTTAAGATGTTTATTTTTTATTAAATTCCTCGGCATAAAAGGCTCCACGGGCCCCAATTCCTCATACTGCACAGCTTGACGTCAATGAAATTTCTCTTCGTTTCTCTAAATGTTGTTATAGACTTCCCATGCTAGCATAGACGATTACAGTTTTTTTTTCCTCCCTCCCTCCCTTGTGCAAATGTAAATCACTTTATTTAAAAGGATCATTAGAGAACTGGGAAGGAGGAAATTGAAAAAGATTTTGTCTGCCATTATGGATGAGCCTGTGAAGGCAAGCCTCACAGTCTTGCACATGATCCTGCCTAAAATAACGCTGAGAAAAGAATGAAATGATCAGTTGAGGAGAAAATAAGAGATGCGTGAGAGTCGGAGGCTCGGAGCCAAGCTGGAGCTTCTTTGTCACACCGTGGAGGCACGTTACTCTGCGGCACGGAAGATTAATAAATCCCACAAATGAAGCAATCCGTTTGATTCCCCTGTTCAATATGCTTGCATAACATAGATTTTTTTCCCTGCCCATTATAGGAATCCCATACGACGTCTTTTTTCATCCGCTGCCACATTCATCATTATCTGTCATTACTCACAGCCTGTCTGTATAACCCTTGCTCGTCCTTGGATGATGCACACTGCTGATATCTGTTGGCAGGCCAAAAGGGTCTGAGAAAGAGAGGCAAACCCTGCTCCTCTGTCTGCACTAAATACGTTTGTTGATGTTGTTGATGTTGTTGTTGTTGTTTTGTTGTTTTTTTGCCACCGCGAGCAAGGTGAATCAACAGACACACAGTGACACACAGAGTCAAGGTTAAGAGGACTGAGCATACAGCAGGACTTGGCAGGTGGAAGGACAGGATCGTAAACTGTAAGTGTGTGAAAGCAAGGGATTATGTCCTCATTCTTTTCTTTTCAAAGAAGGACAAGCCATCCCTCATCATCTTTGCAGATAGCTTGAGCACCACAGATGTCAGAGCACCCTATTAAATCACCCCTGCACAAAACAAGTATATCTAAAGTTTTATGTTGACTTTGACAGTCTGAGCTTTCCTGTGTCATTAAAGTCATCTTACAGCTGCAGTTATGTAGAGATCTGCTACACTCCAGAAAATTCAAGCATTCTGAGACTTTTACTTTGGAGAAATCCCTGCTGTCACCTCACAGAGCATTTGGACGGATAAGCACTAACCTTTGAATCCGCCATTTTAATCCAAGAGGCTGGCAGATGGGTCCACTTCAGTGGGTCTAAAATCTTCAAGCATTTCCAGCTGCAAGTTAGTGCTTGTGTGTAGCATGCGAGTGGTGTGTATTTGTCAGTTTCAGATAATAAGGGGAGATCATGGTTAACATTAAATCAGTACGCCTATACCATACAACCCAGGGAGAAGTCTATTACTTGAATTTTATCACTGGAATTACAGGAAGTTCAAGTGGCAAATGTCATGTTTTATCCCTGCATAAATATTGGCTTGCCTTAAATGACTAACAGCATTATAATATTAGCAACTGCAACAATGCTGCATTACTATAAATAGATTTGTGAATTGCCCGACTTACGATCCGGTACGATATGATCTAACGTTTCATTCATTGTTATGACAAGGTGAAATTGGCTTGAGATTTTATTTGTGGTTTCTACCTGCATCAATAGGCAAAGCTCGGTTCCTTGTGACATCTTCTGTTGAGCGAATCTCTATTTTACTCCTCCACAGAGCTCAAGCTGAAGGCAGGAGCCTTCAAGGCAAACATCGCTCTGGTGAGTCATTGTGTTACCATGGCGCTCAGTTTGCTCTTGTCTGTCCAGGGAGCTCCCACATCCAAAAAGACATACACTCTGCTTCCTTCCTCCCAGTCAATGATGACTTCATATTGGCTAACCTCTCTGTGCTCGTTGCCTCTTCTTTGCTTTTAAAGTGTATTTGTGTCAGATGGATAGGACAGATGAATGAGTGTGTGTATGCCTGAGTGTATCTATGCATGTGTAACTATGTGTGTGTGTATTTGTATCCATGTGAGTGTGTGTGTGTGTGTTTGTGCAAAGACAGGGATGCCGGAGGAGTGGAGTGTGTGCGGGGTTTAAGCGTACAGCTTGTCAGCGCCAGCGACCTCTGGGTGCCTCTCTGAGTGCCAGTCAGCCGTGCGCCGTGCCGCATCTGTCTCCTCCGCTCTCTGCTGGCTGCACTCAGGCTTGGGGTGATGGACTCTATTTGCACACAAACACGGATCAGGGAAGGGGGCGGCCGAGGCAGGCTTTTAAAAGCACCGTCAAGGACGTTTTTACGGCACACTTACTGAATCAGACATTTGGAAAGGAGAAAAGAGCGAGAAAGAGAGCTCTTCTGAGAAAAATAGTGCCGTCCTGCTCTCGGGAGAGAGGGAGAAAGGAGCGTTTTACTTTGGTGCCCTCTTTCAAGGCTCAGGTCACCTGTTCTCTGTAGTCTCTGTCTTTCAGCTTACCTTAAGCAACAGAAAATGACAGGGCATGGAACCGACTGGTGAGAGGAATGTGGATTTTTTTTTTTTTTTTTTGCTTGAGTCCAGAGAAGGAGCCTCTAACAGAAAACATCTGATTATCATCTCAGTCATCTAGTGCTCTGTGTGAGGTGCCTCTGTGCTCTGGGTCCTGCAAAGGACAGAGGGGTGGAAGAAAGATAGAGGACTGAGCAGACAGGAAGAGAGGATGGGAGGATGAGAGGTAGAAGAGGGATGAGAGAAGAGTGTGGAGATGAATATAGGGCAGAAGAGGAGGAGCAAGAAGATGAAAGAAGAGAGAAGAGAGACAGAGACTGACAGAGGACAGGAAGAGAGTGAAGGAGAGAGTAACAGAGACTGAAAGAGGACAGGAAGAGAGAGAATGAGAGAGAGAGCGATAGAGACTGAAAGAGGAGAGGAAGGGAGAAAAGGAGAGAGCAAAAGGCACTGACACAGGAGAGGAAGAGAAAACAGGCATGGAGGAGTGAAAATCCAATAATTGCCAGGGCTAACGTCTTACAGCGCTCATCCTTTTTTTGTCTGCGCATAAAGAATGTCTTTGACCTCGGCATCTGAAGGTCTGACAGTCTTTGTGACTGAGACAGAACATGCATTGATTCCCCAGATGGACTGCTTATTTCCTGATCTTGATGCAAGTCTATTAAGTGAAGATTCATAGCTCATAGTTACACAATGATCAGCCACAAACCCCACCATCTGTTCCAGAAAAAAAAAAAACACTCTCTGTAGCGCAAGTCAGATCCATCCTAATAAAACATTGCCGTCACCTTGTCGTGTCTCATTTCCATTACACAACACTGAAACAGAGGCTTGTATTCACTACAAACAATGCGCTAGCTATATACACATAGTATCTGCAATCCCAGAACCCCCTGCTCCTCTCAAGATGCTCAGCTTTTCAGGCTTCAGTCAATCAGTCTCGCGGAGACAAACACAGAGATGGAAATGGAGGGGGAGAAGACAACAGTTAATGAGACCAGAGGGACCGCTCTACGTCTCTGTCACTCGCTCACGCGCACCGCGAGCACCATCCGCCGAATCACTGAACGTATTGATCTGGATAGGAGGAATTCAGCCGACTCCGGCAAATTACAGAATGGGTTATGCACCAAAAAAAAAAAAAAAAAAAAAAA